>CM064571.1:1167977-1403562 GCA_032716605.1 Paralithodes platypus | reverse complement strand
TTTCATTTCAGTACCAGTTTTTACAGTATTAAGTATCACAGCTCGTAGCTATCTATCTATATATTGCCTGAAGGCCCGTTGATCCCCGAAAGGGTGACCCCACACACGAAACGAAAAAACCAGCCCCCCCATTGGCCACCTTCTCTTTTCCAGTCAGTCGATGCCCCTCCTCCAACCAGCATGCCTTCATTCATATACTTCCACTCCATCCTTCCACCTCTCCGTCGGTCTACCTCTCCCTCTCTGTCCTTCCACCTCGCTCTCGTACACCCTCTTAGTCAATCTCTCGCTTTCCATACGTTCCATATGGCCGAACCATCTCAAGTTGTTCCTTTTCACAGCTCGTATACTCATCACATATCCGGAGGGAGGGTCTGAAGGTCTTAGCTCTCCAGTACCCCCCCCCCCTCCTCTTATTCTTAAAACAAATCAGCACAAAGACCAATTTAGACCCGTTGACGTAATGCCACACCGGCGAGCTTTGGTCTGTCCAAGGCCACAAATAGGTAGCGCGTCAAAAAAGTATGGTTAGACGCCCAGAGGCGTGTGTTAGCAATATCTTCTTTCGAAAAGTTATGTAGGAATCTTAATACGGTTTTGACAACCCATAAGGGAAGGAAGGAAAAACTAATATTTATTGGTGGCTCCTGAAGTCAATGACGTAAGAGCCTATGATAATATGGCCTCGTTCTGGGCTCCTCAGAGCCCGGGTTAACCTCGATCACGACGGTCGAGAACCAAGATCATCTTAGCGGGTACCCCTTAATCATTCCTAAGGTACGTCATTGAGACAGAGCCACTGAAAGTAGGAATAAAAAAGAAAAGAATTAACACAGTTTTGAACACTGCGACTACACGCATTCCGATCTTCCTGAGCTGTTTCCCATACCTTGCCCGGTACCCCCACCCCCCAGGTGCGTTCTCTAATGTCTATATCAAGTTGAGCATGTGTATGGGAAGGGGATGGTGGGAGGGCAATTGTCGTCATTGACTTCAGGAGCCACCAATAAATATTAGTTTTTTCTTCCTTCCCTTACGGGTTGTCAAAACCGTAATTTATTGGTGGCTCCTTCCTTACGTCAATGACGTAAGAGCCTAGAATATCCCAACCGGTGGAGGAACCTTCATATGCTCATCAAGCTAAAAAGCGAGAATCTATTAGGAAGACCAAACGAAAACTGTGACATGTGTTTAAATATAAGAGTATAGCAGAAAGAAAAAGATGTACAGTATAAGGCGGGTACCATTAAAGAAGCCTTATCTCAGAAAAACAGAACTACTGAGGTGTGAATACTGGTAATCGTATATCACAAAGTTAGAATTAAAAATAAAGTTATACATTTATAGTTGCAATAATGTATAGATATTGCTATGTAACAGATCTAGTATAGTAATAACACTCCTGCTATCCATTCCGGATTGTGTGTCCTGCCAACTCGTCATGGAACTTAACACACCCCCTCCTTTTTCATTTAAGGTGAATGGTAGGACACACCTTCTATTACCTTATTTCTTACAGTTTCTTACAGTAGATCCTCTGGAAAAAGGCAAACTAGGCCTGTGTATCCAGCTCAGTACCAGTACTTGCACTGCTGCGGTCGTTCACGGTGTTGGCGGCGGCGGTAGCAGACGCAACATTTTTACTATTCTGTATTTTTGCTTTATAATCAAACTTCAAATCTTGTCTCCCCATGCTTTATCAAGATTACTTTCAAACTTCCTTATTGATTCGGAATCGACTACATACTGGGGCAGTGCGTTCCACTCATTTACCACTCTATCACAAAATGAGCTCTTTGCCTTTTCAAGCCTATTTCTTTCTTTGTAAATTTTCTTAGAGTGTCCTCTCGTTCTTGTTCCCTCCCGCATCAAAAAGATACCTTCACACACATCCTCATCATACATTCCTGACACTATCTTAAAAGTCTCTATCTTTCTCCTATATGCCAGTGTCGGAAGCCCCAGTGTCCTCAACCTCTGCTTATAGCCCGCGTTCTTCAACGTTGGTACTAGCTTGCTAGCACTCCTCTGCACTTTCTCCACTGCTTCTATATCCTTTACCATATAAGGAGCCCACACCTGGTTTGCATATTCCAGGTGCATTGAATAAATATATCCATATACTAAGGGGGCATGTTCCCGCCCTAACGCTATATTTATTAGTGGCCCCTCCATCATTGACGAACATGCCTATTACATAAGGCATCCTCTTCAAACACTAATCCGCCGTAGTTTGAATCTACCGCGCAGAGCATTTAAAATCCGCACGCGACCTCACTCATGGCTTCAGTCATTACGAATTGGGTTCTCGCTACGAAAAAACTTCGTAAAAAATAAAAACAAAAAGAAAATAAGAATAACTATCCAATAAGCTTTCCATCATATCGTGGATGTACTTGTGTGGATCTTTGACCAGACGCTGATTCAGGCGTCATTCTTCCTTCTCTGCTCTGCGCTCAGCCTGCCCGGACGTGTCTCCCCACGCTCCGCTGGTTCCGCATTTGCTGCGTCCCTATTGAGTTTTTTCTCATTTGTTTACTCCGGGATGTATCGAGTAAGGTTAGGATATGCGTAGCAGGAGTGTCCTGGGCTGGTTGCCCGAAGTGCAGTGTATTTTGGGTCGTGTGTTTGGGGCATCTATTTCGGATGTACCCTCGTGGTCCTGTTGTGGACATGTGAACTTTTCACAGTTGAGTTAGCTTGTGATGCAGGCGGCTTTCATTACGCATTATTTATGCTGCCTTTTATCTTTCTGATGAGGTAAGCGTTGCTTACTGATGTTCCCAGCGTATTTTTCTTCACTTAGTGAAGTTTTTTCTGGGTCCCGAGTCAGTCTTCCCTTTGTCGGAAGTATTTGCTACAGTGGTGTGTTGGCGGTGGTTCCTGTTGTTATATTTCCAGTGTTTTTGTTTATATTTCAACATTTCTTATGCCGTCTACTTAGGCCTAGCCAGCCGCTCGTAGCTTTGCCACATGTACAAGTGTTATTGTTTATTTTATAAATATGTCCTACTGTGTCATGTGTATCCGGGTTTAGTTGTGTATTGGCTAATTCCACGGACTATGTATGTTTCCTGGATTAGTGGTGTACTGGCTAATTCCACGGATTTTTGTGTGGACCCTAGGCTAGTCGTGCTTGGCTTTCTCTCGGGTCCTATGTGCGTTCAGATGGTTTCTGAACGGGGTGGGTTACTTTCCGGCGGGTTTTTCTCGGTTACACCATGAAAAATCCCGGCCGAGAGCCGTGTTGGGCCACGCGTGGTTTCAACACAGGCTTGTGTCCTCGGCAATGAGGTGTCTGTGGCTCTCCAGGACTGCGTCTCTGTGTTGGTGCCTGTTTCAGGCTCCCTATGATTCCCGGCGGATTGGCTGTACCCATCTAACATTGTTCATGCGGACATATGATATGAAGTTTTTCTACCCGGTTTTACAAACCAAAAGAAAAACCTATCTGTTGTTGAGGGCTTTCCTCCCCGGCGATCTTTTACAAAAAAGTGGGGACAGGAACTTATGGGGTTAACGTTTTTACATCTCACCCGGCGGGTGCACCTTGGTAGGGTGGGATGAACGACTTGGTCATTCAGTTAGTTAACCGATCCATTTTAGTGATACTATAGGTATCGCCGCCTTCACACTTACGGCGATCGAAGGTTCAATTAGGGTTAACATCTATTTCACAAATTTTTCACACCCGGCGGGTGCTCCTGGGAGGAGGAAATAAGGAATTTACAATTCAATTTCGTTAACCAGTTAATTGAGAGATACGTTATTGTATCGCCACCTTCAAACTTACGGCGATCTTTTGTGACAATTCGTTAGAAATCAGATCTCGTATCAGCCTGCCCTGTGTTATTCTGCTAAATAATTCAGGTGCCGGCGTCTTTGTGGGGGATTGTTTTCCAAAATTGAATCTTGAAACAGTCACCACCGGAAAGACTATAAACGCCATTCTGGTCCTTTATATTATGTCAGAGGGTATTCTTAACTTTCTTAAGACATGTTTAGATATTCTGAAATCTTTATAGAATCCCGCCGCGTAGCGAGCTGTGATCGTTGTGACATTACGTCTCGTTACCCGGCGGGTTATTAACACGTGTGTGCGAACATGTTGGGTTAACCTAATGAGCATTAATTCCTGGAAATTTTCTTTTTTCCAGAGCTGGGCTCCGGCGGACCAATACAGACCCTGCAGTAGTTTTCCCCACCAGTCTCTGTCATGGCTACCTTTGCCCCAGTTTTTGCTTTATGCATTACCCCTACCTGTACCGGTATCCCTATTTTTACGCACACTCTTTGCATCAAATGTGTTAAATGTCTAGACCGTTCAAGGGGTCTGTGGGTGATGCGCAACTGTTCCTTTTGCTCCCAATTAAGTGTCAAAGTCCTCCGCGACAATGATAAGACCGCAGCGGTCGCCTTACGAGAGGTTAGGCAACAGATGTCAGCGTATACTTCGATTGTGGCTCATAAGTCACTTCAATGTGACAACGTCCCTCTTTGGGATAGGCTTCTTTTCGAGCACCCTCCCCCTAAACGTTCCTCTCGAGTAACTAGTCGTAAGCCGGCGGAGACTGGTCAGGGTTCTGTGTCTTCTGCTGCTACTACGAAACGTCAAAGAGAGCCTACACCCCCGGCGGCAGCCTCCTCGTCTCGGGAGAAATCTCGGTCTAGGTCACCTCTCAGACACCAGCCACCTAGTTTTGCCTCTTCACCATCGAGTAAGACGGAAAGTTCCACCAGTGGTCACGGCGATAAATCCTCCAAATCGAAGAGTAGTTCACGGTCACACCGCAGCCATAAATCTTCAAAAAAGGATTCCCATGATATAAAGGCCTCCCGACATTCGCCAGTTTCTAGTGCTTCTCATCGTACCTCTACCCCAGACAGAGTTTGTGTTCGGTCTCAAGGGTCCAGTATAGTGCCTGTACCTAAAGATGATTTACCCATTAACATTTTAACCCTGGAATTGGAGAGTTCAGGGGGCTCAGTGATTGAGAGTGTTTCAGACTCCCAAGGGAGTGTAGGCCAAGGCCTCGGTGTTTGGCGATATTCTCGGCCAGGGTCTGACCACCCACTTCCGGCTCAAACTATTCACACAGTGGCTGACGTCCACCGGGACGCGGCGATCCCATCCTCTATTCCTGACTTATCTTGGCAACAAGGTGGTACCCCAGCTTCGGCGGGATCTTCTCAGGAGGAACAGGATGATAAAGACGAGGTTTCAATGAAATCGGATATGGAAGGGCAAGAGTCAGGTTCAGGCTTAGACGCCGCGCAGGATGTTAATGATTCACCAGGGAGTACATCATCAAGTCAATTTGTCACTGCACAGGAAATTGATGGGCTACTTAGTAATGCTTTATCTAAATTTTTTGGCCAACAGCAGGAAACTCCCACAGTGGACTTGGGAGCTCCCACGACAAGCTCTACGGTACGGCCTCTGATGACTTCTATTGCTTTGACTCAGATCCCTCACCCTCCCCCTCTGTCACCATCAGTGGTTACTAGGCCTGCTACGGCGGCATTGACCACTTCGAATGTAAGGGTTATAACGGATGTCAATCCGCCCCCTCTAGACAGAGCGCCTCTCAGAAAGGTAGCTATGCCCTTGCTTTACGGACCAGACGAGTCATGGGTCCTTTTGACCCCCACTAAACCAGAGCTCGCCCAACCTACCTTGTCAGGGGAACTCCCAGTACCGCGTGAGTGGGTCATCCAGGGCAATAAATCTTAAGAAATTAAGGGCCTTGGATACTTTGGGAAATGTACTAGATGTCAACATAAAGGCTATACCTAGTTATTATCACCAGGACTATTTTGTTTTTACTGCTAAGCCTGCTTTACCCTCTGCCTCAGCTTCAAAATTGTTTTCAGACTGGTCTAAGCATGATGGGTTTAATGACATTAAGACTCTGTCAGCTCTCACTCCAGAACTCGATTTGCAAACCGTCACAGACGCAGCAGCTAATCCAGTCTTGAAGGTGGGGCAGTTGGGTCCAGGACCTTGGGTGGAATGGGAGACAGAGGCTCAAAACTTTGCAACCACATTTACTTCCAAAACTTCCCACCAGATCCCTCAAGATACTCATTCTTGGTTCTCCATGCCAGTGTGTTCTGCCGGCGGAGTCCCTTCAGCTTTGTTTGCTTTCTTAGCTGCCCCTAAAATAAATATTTGTGAGCTAAAAGACCCTTTCACTACCCCTACCCCAACTCACCTAGACCGAGAATTTAGGCTAAGGGGGAAAGCTTTTCGCCTGTTCTCTCAATACATAGTGTCTCAACAGGTAGCAAAGTCTTTGCTCCGGTCCACTCAGGCAATCGCAGACGCGGATGCCAGACGATCGGTTGAATTGTCCCGGCGACTGCTTCTTCAGTCGTCAATCCAATCTTTGGGTGACATCCGTACCGCCTTGCTTGAGGCGGTACGAGCGAGACAAGACCTCAGAATATCCTTAGTCCGAAAACTGCCTGATCGCATTGCGAATCAGGTGGTCATGTCACCAGTGCTCACTCCCTCTTTAATGTCCCCTGACGTGTGGCGAACGGTGTTTAATATGGCTCAGGCCTTTAAACACAGTCCCACCCCTTCTAAGAAACCTGCCTTTAACTTCCCCAAACCCAGGCCAGTCGCTAAGGCTCAGCCGGGGGGATCTAAGCCCTTTCTTCCACCTAAGTCCTCCTCCTCCCCTCAAGGTCAGTACAGGCATAGACAGAGTAGGTTTTCAGGTCAGAGAGGACGCGGCCATAATAAGCCAGGTCAGGGCCCGTCTTCGGCCAACGCCAGCCAGCCGGAGAAGCGTCCACCACCACCAACTCCACCACCATCAAAAAAGTAAAGTCTCTCTCACTCCCGGTGCCAGTCTTAAGGTTGGCGGATCCGAGGGTAGTACAGCCGGCGAACCCTTGTCTGCTAACTGGGTCGTTCCGAACGTGTCACCAAGCATGGCCGTTAAACACTTGGGCACGGATGGTGGCACGCAAAGGCATCACTTGTCAGTGGCTCCGGCGACCTCGCTTACGTCAGCCGACAACGGCGAATTTTGTTTCTTTAGAGGTGGAGTCACTGGTCCAGGAAATGATTGCCAAGAATGTCATCATCCCGGTCCCCCCCAAATTACCCTGTATTCACGTCCAAGCTATTTTTGGTTCCCAAAAGGGACGGTGTTCAGATGAGACCGGTCGTAAACCTGTCTTATCTGAACCTTGACATTCACAACGAATCATTCCGAATGTTAACAGTACACCAAATCAGGCTAACACTTCCGCCAGGAGGTTGGATGTCTTCCCTAGACCTGACAGACGCTTATTGGCACGTATCGGTAAACAAAAGATTTCAAAGGTTTCTGGCCTTACGGATCAGGCACCAAAATTTTGTTTTTCAAAGGATGCCATTCGGTTTGAACCTGGCACCTCGATTATTCACGAAATTAGTCCGGCAAGCCCTGACGCCGTTGTTAAAGCAAGGAATCAGAGTTTTGTGGTACCTAGACGACTGGCTGGTGGTGGCAGAGACAGAGCAATTATGCATCAAACATGTCAACATAATTTTAAATCATGTCAAAACTCTAGGGTTCAAGGTAAATCTGGTAAAGTCAAACCTTGTTCCCTCATGAGTAATTCAGTGGATAGGGCTGGTCTGGGACACAGCTGCTCTCACTCTGAGTCAGAGTGTGGACAATCGCAACAGGTTTCGCAGGAAACTGTTCATGTTTCTTCACAGTCTGACTACGACGCGGAGGGTCTGGGAGTCTCTGGTCGGCTCTCTCAACTGGATTCAACTAACTGTATTGTTGGGCCGGTTGAAAGTAAAACGTTTTAATATTGGAAGGCAACAAATATTTCCCACTCTTACCGGCGGGAAAGTTATGGCCCATCCCAAAATTAATCCACACCTTACTAGCGGTCTGGGCGAAGAGGGAAACGTTGCACTCAATAATGTCATGGACCTCTCCTCCGCCAACGGTATGGGTAGACACGGATGCGTCAAGCACAATAGGTTGGGGATTTCAGTCAAATCAGGGGCACCAGGGTCAGGGGCTTTGGTCCCACTTAGAAATCTCCCACATCAATGTCAAAGAATTACTAGTCCCCTTGTATTTCCTTCAGGCTCACGGCCCTGCTTTACGGGGCAAGTCGGTGGCCTTCAGAATGGACAATCTGAACGCAGTTCACTGTATTTACCTAATTGCCTAATTGTATTTACCTAATTGTAGTTTACAGGAGTTGAGCTAAGCTCGTGTTGTCCCGTCTCTCAGTCTACTTTTTATCCAATTTTTTCTTGAAAATATGGATGTTCCTTGCCCCTACCACCTCCTCCTCCAGCCCATTCCATTTGTCAATACATCTATAGGGGAAGCTAAACTTCCTGATATCGTTCTTGCAGGTAGGTCTTTTTACTTTGTAGCTGTGGCCTCTAGTTATTCCTGTATCCATAATTAATATATCCTCCCTATCCAGCCTCTCCAGCCCCCGGGTACATTTGTACATCATTATCATGTCTCCCCTCTCTCTCCTCTCTTTTAGACTCGGTAGATTTAATTTGTCTAGCCTCCCTTCATATGGCAGTTCTCTGAGACTTGGAACCAATCTAGTGACTGCTCTCTGGATTCTTTCTAACTTGTGAATATGCTTCTTTAGATGCGGGGACCACACCACTGCTGCATACTCCAATCTTGGTCTAATCATACTCTTCATAATTTTCGCTACCATGGTCTCATCCAAATAGTTCAGAGCAACTTTCATATTCCCGGCCATTGCATACATTCCGCTAAAGAGCTTGTTAATATGTTTCTCTGGCGACAAATTATCTTGTATAATCAACCCTAAATCTTTTTCTTTTTCGGCCTTGCTAATTTTATTATCTCCCATCCTGTACTCCCAATTTGGTCTATTCACACTTCTTCCCATATTTAACACATGACATTTACTTATATTAAATTTCATTTTCCACTTGGTGCTCCATTCGTATATTTTATCTAAATCCCCTTGCAGCTCCTCACAACTACTTTTATTTGTTATTTGTCTCATAATTTTTACGTCATCTGCAAACATTGACATGTAAGAGTTTATGCCTATCGGCAGATCATTCACGTACATAAGGAACATGAGAGGTGCCAACACAGATCCCTGCGGCACACCACTCTCAACTTTCCGCCACGATGAGTAAGTTCCTCTAATGTTGGTCCTCATTTCCCTATCTGTTAAATAGCTCTCCATCCATTTCAGCAAACTCCCCCTGACACATCCTAGCGTCTCAAGCTTAGATAACAATCTCTTATGTGGTACCTTATCGAATGCTTTGGAAAGGTCTAAGTAGACGCAGTCCACCCATCCGCCTCTTTCTTGGAGTACATCTATCACCCTACTGTAATAACATAGCAAACTGGTAACACAAGATGTCCCTTCTCTGAATCCAAATTGCTTTGGGGTTATTATTTTCTTTCTCTCCAACATTTTCATCCATCTCTTCCTAATTAGCTTTTCACAAATCTTGCATACAATACTAGTAAGTGAAACTGGTCTATAGTTTAGAGGGTCCTCAGGGTTTCCATTCTTGTATATCGGAATGATATTAGCTCTTTTCCATTCAACAGGAACCTGTCCTTTATCTAAGGAAGCTTGAATTATGTCCCTCACTGGCTCCACTAATTGCTCTGCACACTCCTTTAAAACCCAGGCAGACACTTCATCCGGTCCCATAGCTTTCCTTACTTCAAGTCCTCTCATCGCAGATAACAGCTCATCTCTAGTTATTTCAATCTTACTAAGACCACTCTCCAGTACTCCCGCCTGTGGTTCGTCAAAACCTTCCTCTCTAGTAAAAACTGACCCCAATTTGTTATTCATTACCTCACACATGTCCGATACATTTTCATACGTCCTAGCATCAACTCTTAATTTAGTAATTTGTTTCTTTACCTTCAACTTACTGTTTATATATTTATAAAATAATCTAGGGTCACTTTCACATTTATTTACTATGTTCTTCTCATAGTTCATTTTAACTTGCCTAATTATGTTAACATATCTATTCCTCTCCTGTTTATATTTATTCCGATTACTCTCAGTGTTCCTTCTTCTTAATCTAGCCCAAGCTGCATCACGCCTACCCAAAGCTCTTTTGCATTTCAAATTAAACCAATCTTTCTGCTTAGTAAAATTTCCAGTTTTATATCTTGGGACAAACATATTGGTTCCTACTCTATAAATTTCGAGGAATCTACTATATTTACCTTGTACGTCCCGTTCCTTCAAAATAAGATCCCAATCTACTCCCTCTAAATATCTTTTCAAGGATACATAATCAGCTTTACTATAATTTAATCTGTCATTTATGTAGCTATTGTCTAATCTATTGGCATTACTCGAGGTCAACTTCCATTTTAGTAATAGGTGATCACTTTTACCTACAGGACATAGATAGTTTATATCACTAATTTCGTGAGGATCTTTTGTAAAAATCAGATCGAGTTTAGAAGGTTCGTTATTACCCCTCATTCTTGTATTTTCCTTCACATGTTGTGTAAGTACATTTTCCGTAACCAACTCCACTAGCCGACTTCCCCAAGATCTCTGATTTGGCCCTGCATCTCCCGATTCCCAATCAACCTCACTACAGTTGAAATCTCCTACCAAGATCAATCGATTCTTCCTTAAAAGCAATCTTCTCAACGACTGAATCATATCCTCTACCATCTCCTCAAACTCCAACTCCCTCCATGCTCTGGTCTTTGGTGGCATGTAAGCTACTGCTATGTCTAGCTTTTTTCCTTCTATATCATTGAGTTCAACTGCCATTATTTCTGCCTTGTCATTATTTAACTCCACGTGCTTTGCTGTCATAGGGTTCTTAACTAATACTGCCACTCCACCTCCCCTTTTACCCTTTCTATCATTTCTCCATATATTATATCCTTCACTAAACACTATGTTGCTGTCAAAGTCCTGGTTCAGCTTTGTCTCTGTCAAACAGACTATCTGTGGTTGATCTTTTCTTAATATATTATCTAACTCTACCTTTTTACTGTTTATTCCATCTATATTAGTGTAGTAGCACAGTATATTTGAATCCACCTCCTTGTTTCTCTTCCCTCTCTGCCTCCTACCAGGTTCACCTCCTCCTCCTCCATCCCTTCCCTGACCCAGTTCCACCTCCCCCACTAATTCTATTCTCCTCCCCCCTCTCTCTCCCTCTGTTCCACCCTCTCCACCACATCCTGGCTCTCTCCGGTCCCCTGCTCCCTGCATTATCTCTCGCTCCGTCTCCTTGCTTTGACTTCGTACTTGTCTCTCTGTCTCTTTCCCTATCACTCCTCTTACTTTCGGTTCTTGGTGGCTCCTGATGTACCACTTCCTTACTTGCCCTTCCCTTATTCTCCAAAAAAATTTCTTCTTTTGCTCTTCAGACAACTTTCCATTCTCTTCATCAGCCTTAGCTTGGAGTTCCCTTAACTGTTCTCGTTCTTCTACACTTAGGTCCTTTTTTACCCTTATATGATTCAGCTCTGTCGAATTTAATTTCCAGCTCACATTGGCTACTGCTTCTGCTGTTGATCTAAACTTTAGTTCCACTCTTAGTGGTCTCATCTCGCCCTTCTTATATATTCCTAACCTTCTCACCTCCTCCAGTTCTTTTACCCATCCATAACCCTCGTCTAAGTAATCCAGTATCCCCTTGACTTTCACAACATCCCTTTCCTTTCTTACCTTCATATCTGCCAGGTGCTCTTCCACATCTCCAAAGATTACTACACACTTACCTCTATCTATTGTCTCTCTCACTACCTTCTCTTTCTTCTTTAAAACTTGCACTACATTTTTTTCAAACTCTTTCTTTTCCTTTTCTCTCTCTTCCTTCTGCTCCTTCACAATTTCTTCAAGGGCTACCATCGTGGCACTCTCTACCCTTGTCCACTCATTTTTTACCTCCTCACTAATTCCTTTTACTTCCTCACTCAGGTGGCCCTCATATTCCTTAAGCTGAGCCTTGAGTGCCACATTTTCCGACGCTAACTCGTCTACTCTGGCCATCACTGCCTCTAGGCTGTCACTTACTGGCCTAGGCCTATCCACCCCGCTAGTAACGCCACACATATCGGACAAAACTTCTACTTTAGCCCCTAACTCCTTCCTCCAATTTTCCATCACTCCCCTCCATCTCACAAGACCCATTAATTGTTTTTTCATACTTGCCAACTGATCATCCTTGTCCTCGGTGATAAAGCCTTCAAATTCATAATCCTCCTCATCCCCAGCTAGGCTTTCACGCCTTCCCGCCATCGCGAGGTGGTCGTCTGCCAGCCTAAAAACAACAATCGCCCCACTATCCCATCTCACTCCAGGAACTGTTTTACTTAATCCATATTTTCAATTACTTGGAATATCCAATTAAATCTGAATTGCTCATAAAACACCTAATTACTTATTGAAATGCACATATAAATTTCCGGGACAACACTTAGACACTCCTATCAACTTCACACAAGGTAACTCATTATCGGGGAGCAGCTGCGAGGTGTTGACAGCTCGGAGGTCGGCGGAGGTGTGTATACAGAAACAGGGGTCAACGAGGTCAAGGAAGTTGCTAAACGTGTCGGAAGAGATTTTTACTCTAGCCAACAGACTAGACATTTATCTTCACGCATCTTATCTCCCAGGCGTAGCAAACGTCTGGGCAGACGCTCTGTCCCGGAGACAGAGCACGACAGTAGAATGGGAGCTCAAGCAACCCATTTTCAACCAAATGATTGCAGAGCTCTACCATCCACAAGTGGATCTGTTTGCGTCCGAGGAGACTCACAAACTCCCTTTATACCTCACCCGCCGGACGAAAACGCCGGCAGGGGGGCCAGATGCCCTAGTGACAGGCTGGAACAGATGGAGCTCCATCTATCTGTTTCCGCCGCCAGACGCGTCACTAATGTGCCACGTAGTGAACAAACTACGAGATTATCGAGGCTTAGCCTCGCTAGTCGCGCCCCTGTGGCCGGCGCAGTTGTGGTACCAGCAATTAAAGACGTGGTGCCCGCACCCGGTGTCGCTCCCGGTCGGGTATTTCCACTTAGACACGATTGGCAACCTAGCGACCTCGCTGACTTTTGCATTATGGACATTCAGGAGGCCAAGTGGCTAGCACCATACAGTAGAGATGTGACCAATAAATTATTAAATCAATATACTGAGTCTACGAAACGACAGTATCAATCACATTGGGAAGCCTTTACTGCTTGGATCATTAGAACAGAACAGACTGTGCCCTCAGTAGCATTAGTTTTCAATTATTTAACCCCTTCAGACTCAAATGACGCAGAGGTTGCCAGATTAGCAATAAGAAATAGAGTTCTCTCACTCTTATAATTACCTCTCCAAAATTAGTTTTCTGCCCACAGCTAACTCAAAGACAACTGCAGAGGTTGAAGTAACTAAACTAAAGGTTTCTAAATACCCCTGATGGCAACAAAGGCTTTAAAGTATCCCTAATAGGCTCAAAATCGCGTCATATGTCGGAGAGGGTTAAATTATCTGTTTGAGCAGAAACGTTTATCTGTGATAACGTTAAAAAATCACTTAACTGCGATTAGAGTGCCCTTTTTCGACCTTACAGGTCTCTCCATACCGGTAGCGGAGGAAACAGGTTTTATGAGGGCATGTTTTAAACTCCGCCCACCTCCCCGTCAGCTCATGCCTACTTGGTCTCTGGACAAGGCATTGTCTTTACTTCAATCTCGTCTGTACCAAAATACTGCAGATTTTGCATTACTCTTAAAAAAGGCTGTATTCCTTTTGGCTTTGGCCACCGGGAACAGAGTGTCTGAGCTGGCGGCGATGAGCAACACACCTAATTGCCTTAGGTTTGGTAGACTTAATGAATGTATTCACATTGCACCTTCCCCGGGATTTGTAGCCAAGAATGAGCACAGTGCACACGTGTTTTCTGAGTTCACGGTGCCGGCGTTAAAAAGGGGAAAGGTGCACCATAATCTATGTCCAGTGCAAGCTCTAACCAAATATTTGAGAGTGGCTCCTCTAAACCCCCAAGGTGCTTTATGGGTAGCGAGTACGGGTAAATGCTTACTGAAACGGAGATTAGCTTCTCTTCTGGTCGAAGTCATTAAAGAGAGTAATCCGGGCGTTGTGGGTAGGGCCCACGATTTACGCAAATGGGCAGCCTCTTTACGTTTCCTGAAGAATTTTTTCAGTAGAAGATATTTCGTCCACACAGTTGTGGGCGTCTAATCATACGTTTTTGACTAGATACTTGTCAGTTGCTCTAGACAAACCTTCCTTACCATGTATAGCTTTAAGGCAGAGGGTGTAGGTGGCCCTTCAGTCACTTTTGTTTACTTTCAAGGAAAAAGGGGGGGGGGGGGGGGTGCAGTCAGTGTAACGTAGGACACCCTAGACTCCGCCGGAGTGTAAGAGCTGTGATACAATTTATGGTTAATGTGATATGAAAATTTCTCCGCGAGAAATTGTGCTAGTACAATGTTAGTACAAAACAACGGGGTTGTTATAGTAGTTTTAGCTGTGAAAGCAATTTAGTATTAAACAGTGGATATCTTTTGCAAATTATCTCCACGATTATTATGGGGTTTATTATGTGCACATGTAAACTTATAACTTGTTATTTTTGTCACCACTCGTTGAGTGGTGTGCCTTTGTAACTACAGATCTGTTCACAGAATCTCCAGAGTTACCCTTTTTTGTCAAGCAGGCTTCTTTGAAGCACGCACCTGCTTGAACCCCTTTTTTGTATATATATGGGCTGCGCCGTATTTAAATATATTTTCAAAGTAAGAATACTATGTGGTTGTTTGATTATCTGCTTTTCTAGAGTTATGATATGATTACGAATGTCCCCCTCCAGTCTTAGAAATCAGGCATGTTCGTCAATGATGGAGGGGCCACTAATAAATTATAGGTTTGACTCCTGTAAGGAGATAAAGAAACCTAATATTTAGTAGTGGCCCCGTAATCATTGACGACTGGGCCCTCCCGACCATCCCTTCCCATTCGTTGATGTATTAAGGATTTTGGTTTACTTGATATGTCAGTGAAGGAAGAATGACGCCTGAATCACCGTCTGGTCAAAGATCCACACAAGTACATCCACGATATGATGGAAAGCTTATTGGATAGTTATTCTTATTTTATTTTTGTTTTTATTTTTTACGAAGTTTTTTCGTAGTGAGAACCCATTTCATAATGACTGAAGCCATGAGTGAGGTCGCGTGCGCTCATGATGAAGGCTCCTCAGATTTTAAATGCTCTGAGCGGTAGATTCAAACTACGGCGGATTAGTGTTTGAAGAGGATGCCTTATGTAATAGGCATGTTCGTCAATGATTACGGGGCCACTACTAAATATTAGGTTTTCTTTTATCTCCTTACAGGAGTCAAACCTATAATAATATTTTCGATTGTCTGTGTGTGTGTATGTGTGTGTCTGTGTGTCTGTTCTTTATGCATGGCCACATTTATTAAGCTAGAGCGTTCATACTTGTTATGCATAATAAGGGGGTCCCTAGGCAGGTTTTAGTGAAAAAATAGAATTCCCCAGGGTGAAAGAGATGGAGAAAATGGGCGCGAAATCGGAAAAATCGCTTTTGTTTTTTAAAAAGATGGCTGTTTGGGGCAGGAGGAGGCCTCCGATCGAAAAGGTGTATGGAACGAAAGTTGTTTGCAGCCCCTCAAAATGGGGGTACGGATGAGGTCAGATCCAAAATCGGAGGTCATTTAGCGGCCGAAATCGAGGTCGCCGTTTAATGAGGCACAGGGAGGTCGAGGCCGGTGATTATGGTAGTAGTAGTATTGTGATGATTGTGGTAGTAGTGTTTGATGATGGTGATTATGGTAGTAGTAGTGGTGGTAGTAGTAGTGATGTGATTATGGTGATTACCCGGGCAACGCCGGGTACCCCTGCTAGTATTGTATATAAACAATAAACTTAAGAGTGCTTTTTTGAGAGTCTTTTCTCAGCCTATAGGTGGTTTGTTAGTGGTTTTAGATATTGTCATGAATGTCACCCTCCTGTCTTGAGATATCATGCATATCGTCAATGATGGGGGGGGGGGGGCCACTAATAAATTATAGGCTTGAGTCCCGGAGGGATGAATGAAAACCTAATATTTAATAGTGGCCCCGAAAACATTGACGATGCGGACCCTCCCTCCATCCCCTTCCCATTCGTTGATGTCTTTCAGTTAAATCTTGATATATCATTGAAGGAAGTATGACGCGGGGCGGATCAGCATCTCGGATAAGAATCCACGGGAAGAGATCCACTAAGTTAGGAAGCTTAATTATAGCATTTCTTGAGTTAAATTTTATTATTGATTTTTTACAAAGTTTTTTCGTAGTGAGTACTCAATCATAAAGATGATTCCATAAGAAAATTAGCGTATGCTTATGAAGTTGACTCCTCTCCCTCTCTTTGGCGGTCATTTCAAATGGCCAACGCAAGGGTTTGAAAGAGAGCTATTATATAATAGGCATATCGTCAATGATTTCGGGGCCACTACTAAATATTAGGTTTTCATTCATCCCTCCGGGACTCAAACCTATAGTATTCCCATTGGGAGATCCAGGTAAGTTGGTCTGACGGATTCATTGGTCGACTGAGCCACGCAAGGGGTAAAGGAAAGTAAAGTTTGGGCGTACAGTATGCTGAATCAGCGCGTAGCTGCAGCGGTGATTTACCCAATACAGGGACTACGGCATTACTACAGTTACAGTAAACCCTCTCTACGTTGGACCTCCTAATGTCGGAAAACTGTACTCGCCGGATCGGCATCGGCCTGTCAGACAAGTCCTCCCAGTTACCGGACCTTTCTGATATTGTTCCGACAGTCTCTAACAGTGTCGGAAGATGCTCTCAGTTTTCGGAAAAATAAGGGCAAATGTCCGTCATAACCATCCAATGTACGTCGTCTGATATCGCGTATGTTTCCGAGATGTGTCCGACAGTCTCGAAAGTGTCGTATGACGCGCTCGTGTCCCCGGAAAATAAGGGTCAATGTCCGTCAAAACGGTGAGACGTCATTTTATTTCTGGGACCCGGAGTCACCCGCTTGGACCGACACGCGTCAGTACGCACTAGAAGTCGTTGTGTTACACATCTACTCCGTGCAGTTTCCCGTTTATCATGCCTCCCAAAGAGAAGCTTAAGCGTAAAATGACCTCGATATCACTTGAGATGGAGAAGGGGAGTGAGATGGTCAAGTAGAGTGAGGTGGAGAAGGACAGTGAGGTGGAGAATGACAGGGAGATGGAGAAAGGGAGTGAGGTGGAGAAAGACAGTGAGGTGGAGAAGGACAGTGAGGTGGAGAAGGACAGTGAATGGACCTGTTTTCAATGAAGGGGTGAGTGTCCGTGAACAGTACATTACAGGTCAGCACTATAATTTCTTACAGTTTCTTACAGTAGATCCTCTGGAAATAGGCAAACTAGGCCTGTGTATCCATCTCAGTACCAGTACTTGCACTGCTGCGGTCGTTCACGGTGTTGGCGGCGGCGGTAGCAGACGCAACATTTTTACTATTCTGTATTTTTGCTTTATAATCAAACTTCAAATCTTGTCTTCCCCATGCTTTATCAAGATTACTTTCAAACTCCCTTATTGATTCGGAATCGACTACATACTGGGGCAGTGCGTTCCACTCATTTACCACTCTATCACAAAATGAGTTCTTTGCCTTCTCAAGCCTATTTCTTTCTTTGTAAATTTTCTTAGAGTGTCCTCTCGTTCCCTCCCGCATCAAGAAAATACCTTCACACACATCCTCATCATACTTTCCTGACACTATCTTAAAAGTCTCTATCATATCCCCTCTCTTTCTCCTATATGCCAGTCGGAAGCCCCAGTGTCCTCGACCTCTGCTCATAGCCCGCGTTCTTCAACGTTGGTACTAGCTTGCTAGCTCTCCTCTGCACTTCATAAAAATCGCAATATACCACGTCTATTACATCACCATCCTCTAGAATTTGCATCCAATCATCTACCACCTTAATTAGCTGTAGTACCGTCGACCTCCCCGGCAAGAATCCGAACTGTCTCCCACTGAAAAGTTGGTTTGATTTCATATGCTCCATTATTCCTTCTCTAATTACCGTTTCCATTAGTTTACACACAACACTTGTCAAACTGACTGGTCTATAATTTCCTGGGTCATTTCTCTTTCCCTTCTTAAATATAGCTGTTATGTTCGCCTCTCTCCAGTCCATCAGGATTTGTCCTGTATTAAACGATACCTCAAATAACATTTTCAATGGCTCTACTAACATCTCACCTCCTTCCTTTATGATTCTTGGGTGTATCCCATCCGGTCCCGGGGACTTACTTCTGTTCATTTTTTCTATAGCCCTTCTTATTCTAGCATGGGAAAACTCTATTAGTTCTAGTGCCGGTGCCTGTTTGATGGGAATAGTAGGCACTGCATCATCCGACTCCACTGTTAGTACCCCCCCAAAGTATTTCCCCAGCACCTCTGCTTTCTCCTTATCAGTCTCCGCTCTACTCCCTTCATCCAACCCCCCTACCAGCTCTGGGATCCCTACTCTTCTTGTTAACTTTTCCTGAATGTACTTCCAGAATATTTTTGGATTATCCTTCACATTTCTAGCAATCTCTCTCCCTCTCCCTCTCCTTCACCCCCCTTCTTGTCTCCCACCTTATTTTATTGTTAATTTGTCTACGTTCCAGATCCACTTCTTTAGCTTCTATACTAGACCCCCTGTTCTTTTTTAACAATTTTAGTCTTTCCCACAATCGTTTCTTTCTTCTAATCAATGTCCAAAGCTTTCTTTTCATTGGCAATTCTGGGTTCGTTCTTATCCTCAATTTTGTTTTATCCTTATATTCCCTTACTGGTACACTTTTGGATACAGCATTCTCCAGTTTAACTCTAATTTTCCTCCACATTCCTTCAGCGTCTTCACCGTTCAAGTATTCCCCCCAGTCAATGTCCAAACACCGTCTCAGCAGCTCATAATCTGCTCTATCATATATGTATATTTTTCTATTGCTTCTATTATCCCTCTCTGTTTTAATATTGCAACTAAAGCTTATACAGGCATGGTCACTACGACCTATAGGGCTATCCACATTGACATGTTCCACTATATCCTCCTCATTGCTAAAAATCAAATCAGTTCACTCCCCTGCGTCCCATCTCTATATCTTGTCATCTCTTTAATATGTTGCGTTAAAAAACAATCTCTCACTTTCTCTATACAGTGGAGCCCCCATCTTCGCTACACCGGTCTTTGTTGATTCAATTCTCGCACCACACACCAAATATTCCCCATTTCAATTCTCGCGCCAAAAGCCTCAATTCTCGCATCAAAATCCCAGCCGAAACCCGAAAAAATTGAAAAAATAACGAAAAACTCAACATAAAACTAGAAAACAAACAAAAACAATAATTTATTTTTAACATAACGAAAGAATCTGCCAGTAGCTTGCCGTTTAGAGACGAAATCCGAGTGAATCCGAGATCCGATCGTCAAATGCGCAAGATGCCGCCATCTTTGTATGACGTCATCACTAAGCAGACGCTTGCAGTTTAGCTAGTATCTGTGTTGACAAAACAACCGTTTGCAAGCCTTTTTGTGCCTGAACCCCTTATCTCTCGCGTTTATTATAACCTCTAGTACATCTAGTGATAGGGATGGTTGGCCTGGTGGTAGCAATGAAGGAATTTCATGCTCAAAACACAGCAAAGACCAGTCCATGTCGGACGAAAGCGATTGAAATGCCTAGCCTAGACGATGTTAGCCTAGGCTAGGCTAAATATGACAATGATTTATAATAAAATCTGTGTGGTAAGTAATCTTCTCATAATACGTATTTATACGTCTTTTCCTCATAATATGTATTTATTGGATGTATTTGGGGCGAAATGGGTACTTGAGGGGTGGCTGGACGAATTTAGAACCTAGGCCTAGGCTAGGCCTAAAACATTTTCGCATGATAGAAACAATGCCCCAATCTACAGTATTTATGGTTAGGACTGTCATTTAGCCATGTCTACATTATTATTTACAATGCATAAGATTTAGGCCTAGGCTACTTGATGTAGCCTAGACAAAAAACATGTTTTCATAGCCTAACACTGGGAAAAAGTGCAGTAATTGTTTAGATATTGGGCCTTTTTTTTCTAGTTATTAAAAACTTATTCTATGGTGTATTATATGATACAGTATAATGCATAAAATTTAATTTGTGTACAATAAAACATGTTTTCATAGGTAAAAAATAGAAAAAGACGCAAATGTTGGCATGAGCACGGAACCGATTGAATTTTCCCCATAAGAACAGTGCCCCGATCTTGGCTGTTTCAATCCTAGCTCTATTTCTGCGGAACCGATTAGCAGCTAGGATGGGGGCTCCACTGTAAACTTGTTTTCCAGGCTACACTGTCCCGCTGGAGTAGTACAATTTGCCCAGTTGATCCTTGGCAAATTGAAATCTCCAATCAAAATCTTATATTTGTTCTCTCTATTATCTATTTCCTCCATTGCTTTCAGTAGGTTATCATCCTCTTCCCTACTATTATTTGGGCTTCTATATATAAAGGCAATTAGAATTGATCCTCTTGCACATTTTACTTCAATACACAAATACTCACAATACTGCTGTCTCATATCCACCTCAGTCAAACCCCCCAAAACGCGTCTATATGGGCGGCAAAGCGTGTCGCGTATTGTGAATTTGCGTAATAGGAATAACATAACTTATGGAGAAAAATACATATGGGCGGCAGCCCGCCTGAAACACTCACATTTTCGGCAATAAACATAAACAAAGACTAGGCCGGCGCTGCTCAGCTGTTGTTGTTGTTGGCGCACTCTCGTATCCAGTAGTTGTTCTTTGAATGATGGCAGTTTCATTTATTTTTATTAACTTTCTTCATATTACTTGCTTGCGAGATGTTACAGGGAGAAGATGTTTGTCTCTCGGTCGGCCTACCCAGAATACGACTGGGCACCGAAAATATAAGTTTTCCAACACCCAATTGCTGTCCCAACTTCTCTTATCGATCTTCAATGTTCATATAAGTTCAAATAAACACACATGGAAAAGAAATAGGCCTAATGCCTAAATATTACAAATTCTGTTAGAATCGAAGGGTTGTACATAAAGGCTATAATCGGTCTACAGTAATGAATTACTTAAGTAGTGCGTGCGGAGTTACAGTACATGGAGGGATAGACAGACTAATGAGGAAGTAAGAAGGAGGTGTGGTGTGGAGGTAGATGTGCTGGAAAGTGTGAAAAGGAACAACTTGAGATGGTTCGGCCATATGGAACGTATGGAAAGCGAGAGAATGACTAAGAGGGTGTATGAGAGCGAGGTGGAGGGACAGCGAGGGAGAGGTAGACCGAATGAGAGGTGGAAGGATGGAGTGAGGAAGTACATGAACGAAGGCGGTGCTGGTTGGGGGGAGGGGCGTCGACTGACTGGGGACAGAGGTGCATGGGGGGCGGTTCGTTTGTGGCCACCCCTTCGGGGATCACGGCATCAGGCAATAGATAGATAGATAGATAGTAATAGATACAAACAATAGCCATTGCTCACCTTAAAATTAAATGCTTAGCAAGTGTCCAGGATACGCAATTAACCCTTTCACGTTTTTATGACGCAGAGGTTGCCAGATTAGCAATAATAAATAGAGTTCTCTCACTCTTATAATTACCTCTCCAAAATTAGTTTTCTGCCCACAGCTAACTCAAAGACAACTGCAGAGGTTGAAGTAACTAAATTAAAGGTTTCTAAATACCCCTGATGGTAACAAAGGCTTTAAAGTATCCCTAATAGGCTCAAAATTGCATCAAGAACGTGAGAGGGTTAATAGGCCTACTGCGTATCCTTGACACTTGGGTTAAGCATTTAATTTTAAGGTAAGCAATGGCTATTGTTTGTTTCTATTACTGTAGACCTATTATAGTAGGTAAAGAATGGCATTGACTCCAAGATTCTTTTATACAAGCATTTCAACACTGATTGTACCAAATTAGATAGAGAAAATTATTGGATTGGAAAACTAATGACTATCTATCTATTTGGACTTCATCATCATCATCATCATCATCATCTCCGACGCCTTGTTTCCACCTGGGAAACCCCCGCTAAAGGATGGCCATGACAGAAATGTCTCCAGGCTACTTTGTCAAGACATGCCTCCTTTGCCAAGACATGCCTCCTTTGCCCGTCCCACAATGCCCCTTCCACTACGTGGAAGTTTGTCTTCAATATATTTTTCCACGTTCTTTTCCCATACCATAGGTGGTCTTCCACTACTAGTTGTTCCACTCACCTGACTCCCATATATCTTTCTTGGCATTCTGTCTTCATCCATTCTCTGAACATGACCATACCACCTCAAAGTACTTCTCTTTATCCACTCAACCACTCAACAATCAATGCCTAAAGCTTGCTCTTCCATTCCAAAGGACTCATACACTTCTCTATTACTTGGCCCATCTAACCTATTCACACCAGCTGCCATTCTGAAAAAGCTCATCTCTACAGCTCTTAATTTGGAGAGGTCCTCGTCACTTGCTGTCCATGTTTCACTTCCATACGAAAGTGTTGGGAGCAGCACACTGTTTCTCTGTGACTTTTTAACTTCCTGACTAACCATTCTTCCTTTGAGAATACTATCAAGTTCTCCAATCACCTTTCTCCCTTGCATTTTTCTCTTTTTTATCTCACTCTCCATTTTACCATATTTGCATAGTACAGCTCCCAAATACTTGAAGCTTTCAACTTCTTCCAGTAGGCCTACCGGTACTTAATTTTTCATTTACAACTTTTCTCATGTTCCTTCTTAATTCTATATTTTGACTTAAAATCTATGGTTTCATGCATTCTTCTCTCAAACACCATTACCTTACATTTTGCTACATTGACCAACTTTCTCTTTTTGCATACCCTGTCAAAGTCTGTGACCACTTTCTGAAGTTCTTCTACATTTTCCGCCAACAGGACTGCATCATCCGCATATAGGCATGTTAAAATCTTCCATGCTCTTCCCTCTGATTCCAGTCTAGCTCCAACTCCCATTGATCCTGCCCTAAATTCTCTAATCACTCCATCCATGTATATATTGAACAACCAAGCTGACATGACACATCCCTGTCTTACTCCTACATTGACTTCAAAACTTTCACTTAACTTATCCCCTACCTTCACATTTGCCGTTGCATTCCTATAAAAAGATTTTACTGCCATTAGCAACTTTCCTCCCACACCATATACTGTTAACACATCCCACAGACCTTCCCAGTCTACTTTGTCATAGGCTTTTTCTAAATCCATGAATGCTGCATAGAGTTTTCTGTTCTTGGCCAGATACTTCTCTACTAACAAACGCATTGAGGTTATCTGGTCAACGCAGCCCCTGCCCTTTCTGAAACCTCCCTGTTCCTCGCCTATTTTGTCATCCGTTATCTTCTGCAGTCTCTCTGTTACTACTCTTGCGTATACCTTTCCAGGTATGCTAAGCAAGCTAATTCCCCTGTAACTCTTACACTCCTCTTTACTACCCTTCCCTTTGTACAAGGGTACTATCACTGCTTTCCTCCAGTCCTCTGGTACACTTTATTTTTACCATGCTAATTTACATAACCTATGCATTATGTCAACAGCTTCTTCTCCTCCATATCTCAGCATCTCACCTGGGATGTTATCTACTCCAGCAGTTTTGCCCATTTTAAGTCTATTGATTGCTTCTTTTACTTCTTCTCTGCTTATCTGGCTTTCAACTACCCTGTTTATTCTACCTCTCTCCATTACCAAGGATGAGATTTTTGCCTTCCCCTACTCTTTACAGCTAAGCTACTAAAATGATCTTTCCATACTTTCACCACACCATCACCCTCCACTACCTTCCCATTCATGTCCCTCATTCTACCACCTGAGACACTCTCAGCCCTCTGGCTTCTTTAACAGTTTTGTAGTATGCTTTCTTGTCATTCAGAAACTGTTCACTAATCTTTTTCCCATATTCCTCATCTGCCTTCCTTTTAGCGTCTTGTATCGTCCTCTTCACTCTTTGTTTCAAATATTTATATTCTTCTTTCCTCGCATCTCTAGTTACTCTAGGTATATTCTTTTGCAGCATACTCTTTCTCAACTCTTTCTTCTTTTTCACTATTTCTTCTATCTCTTTGCTAAACCATGCGTTACCTTTCTTCTTCCACATTTTAAATGTTTTCTTCCCACATACTTTCTCAGCTGCTTTAGTCATGTAGTCTCTTGTACCTTTCCATACTTCGTCTACAGTATTTCCCAGATCTATCATCACATCCATGTTCTTTATGGTCTCTTTCAGGATATCCTTGTATTTTGTTGCATTACATTCTTCATTTAATTTTCTCACATTTATTCTTTCTACAGTCAGTTTTCTCTCTTTCCTCTCATATTTACACTCCTTCCTTATCCTCACTTTTGTCAGCACTGTATAGTGGTCTGTTCCCGTCAGCATACCTCGTACAGCTTTTGAATCTAAAATTCTTCCTTTCCGGAGTCCATCAATGCGTAATCAATTAGAGATTTCTGTTCCTGCTCACCTTCACCTCTGTGCCATGTACAGTATATCTATGTATGTGACGATGTTCAAAAAATGTGTTAGCCAGAAACATTTCTCTCTCTGCGCATACTTTTAAAAGGAAGTCACCATTCATATTCCTACCCTCCACACCCCATTTACCCACTATACCTTCTATCTCCTCGTTTCCAACTCTACCATTCATGTCACCTACTAATATTACCTGTGAACACTGTTGTCTTTCTCTTATACATTTATTGACTTTAGTCCAAAATTTTCTATTTTCTTCCACACCTTTCCCAGTTTCTTGGTTGAGACACATACAAGTATACCTATCTATCCCGATCTTGCACTCGCACCATACAATTCTTGAGTCAACGCATCCATAGTTTTTCACATACTTCTTCAACCTTTCTGACAAAATTACTGCTACCCCTTCCTTTTTCTTACGCTTATATCCTGCATCCAATCCAGACCAGACAACCCATCCTTCTCCACCCCAGAAATCGTGCTCACTCTCACCGTCCCACACTCCAGAACCCAACAGGTGCGTCTCACCTACCCCACATACATCCACACATCCATCCTCGAGTTCTCGCATCAAACACTCTCTCTTTTCAAAGCCATTCATGCCATTGGCATTGAAGGCACAGACACGGAGTACGCTTTCCTTCACCCGAACGACGTTTCCGCCACTTTTTTGCTTTGCTCCTCCACCCCCGCGGGGGTCCTGGCCGGCAGCATACCGAGCACAGTTATTTCCCAGGAGGACTTGGGGTCTGGACATAATGCCTCCAAACAGGGCGCCGGATTGTCAAAAGTCTTAGCTAAAAAGTACCTCGAAAAAGTAATTTGGACTTAATAATCAAATTAAAAGTGTAGGCAACATATTGTATAAAGACTTTTTAAAATATGATTTTAATAACCCTTACTTTAACTTCTCCGTTAGAAACAGAAGACCATGTAGACATGGTAATAGAAGACTAAATTCATTAAATAAAAAGAAAAACAGGTCAGATATTAACCTGATTGTCAATAATTTGTATTCATTATATATAAATTTCGGAATTAAAAAATTAAAAGATTCATTGAAAGGCCTACAAAAGAAAAGTTTTGCTCCTTTGATAGAAAATATTCTAAATAATCAAAATAATTTCACCAATAAATTTAAAAATACTGTCTTTGCTTTTATGGGATGTATTAGAGCCAATTCTAAGAAATCCATAGATAACCCTATTAAGGATAAAGTTATATCCACTTTGAATTACTCTTCTAAAATTTTAGACAAAATTAATGTTAACAGTCTAATAATTCTAAGAAAGTTAAGTCCAAGTTGACGGATGGATATAAAGATTTCAAACCAATAATAGTTTATTCATATGAGCGACCAGTTGGGTCTATTATTTGTAATTATGATAAAGTTTTAGATCATCTTTCAGAAAATGATATTTTCAATAATAATAAATGCGTATGTAAAAGAGTCGTGGATATGCCAGCTAACAGACGTAATGCATTAATAAAGTTCATTTATAGTCCGATAGGTCATATATCAACAGGTGATGTAGAAATAGTTAAACAATTTGCAAACGACAAAATAGCGGAGCTATGTCAAAAAGGTTTTAAATATTGAATAGGGAATGATAAAGTAACATTTGACAAAACTTTAAAAGATATTGTTTTTTCAGTTAATAGATTAAAAGATAAATTGTTAAAAACTAAGAGATGCGATGCGAGGGAGCTAGAAGCATGGTCAAAATTATTGATTAAATTAATAAGAAATAAAGTGTTCTTAAAAAATGAATTTAATCTTTCTGATTTTGTAAACTATAATTATATCTATCTATCTATTGCCGGACGCCTTACTCCCCTTACGAGGGTGGCCATACACAGAATGCCCCCAAGCGGACCTATTCCCTGTGAGAGCGACAACCCGAGCCAGTTTAGTGAAGGACTTACAGGATTGACCACTCAATTTAGGATCCGTCCGACTCCGAGGCCCTCTGTGTATCTTGTTAGCACTTTTTGTACAGTGGTGTTCGGCTAATCCATCCACTAACCTGCCTTACCCTTAGGTAAGCAGTACAGATTTGTATCAGGTTTACTCCCCTAGGCAGGTTGCCAACCAAGGCTGACGAGTCCCATCCACCCGGATTTGTATAAGGTTGTCTCCCCTAGATGAGTTGCCGACCAAGGCTAACGAGTCCCATCCACCCATAATTATAATAAACTTAACCCTTTGGCTGCGGCCTATTTTGGGCTATTTAGGGCATATTCAGGCACTCCTGAATGATAAATCAAGCATCTGCATTAAATGAAGTGTATTCTGCCAAAAACTAGGCGAAAATAGCTTCAAAATTACACCAGAACGGGCCCCGTACGTGGTCTGGTTCACCCGCAGTGGTGCCAGTGAAACGCGGGAAACCCGCTATTATGTAGCATTCGCTCGCATGGCTACACTGTTGAGAGAGACAGAGAGAGGCCCGCGCGAGACACACTCAACATCAGTGAGCCGCTCGGTGCTCTGAGGGTCGGAGGTGGGCCCCTTACGCTCCCGCCCACTGACACTCAATTTTTACGGTTTTTACAGGCTATTAAAGCCTGGAAATTGCTGTAACTTGCCAGGACGTTCCGGAACGTCACCTGCAGCGAAAGGGTTAAAATTGATAAAACAAATTTGCATTAAACATTTTGTAATCACTACAGTAGATAAAGCCAGTAATAATTATAGCTTCATATGCAAGAAATTTTATGTAGAAAACATGAAAGAAGAACTAGGCATTAAAGGTAATAAATTTCATAAAAATATTTGCGGTAATTCTGTTTATGAAATGCAGGAAAATGTAATTGTTGATAACTTAATTAATGAACATAGTCTAGAGATGGAACGAATATCAATTTTCACTATTTGCGAATACGAATACTGTACGAATACAAATTTTTGTTGGTAAAATTCGCGAATACGAATAGCGAATATTTCAATCTTTCTTGAATGATGAAATTGTCGTCCTTCAAGATCTGGTATTCTTTTTATATCACCAACAAACGTTAATTAAATTACTATGAAAATAATTACCGGAAGCCAATAACGATGTGAATGTGTAAAGCTGCGTGTTTCGTTACCACCACTTATTAGCCATTGGGCTTTTGGCAGAAAATGCCAAAAATTATCAGTGATATCCGAGACATGTTTACATACAGTATTCTCATCGTCCAGCATATTACTGTTTCATAATTATCAGCCAACTTAAAATAGCCCTGTATAATATTTAATTATCACTAGAACAATACACTAAAATATATTAAACAATGCATGATAAACTAAAGCACAAATGTATGCTAGAATAGCATTGACAAATCGCTAGATAGTCACCAGACACTAAAAATGTGTACATGTCACTAGAAAACATATGTTGAAGTATTGTTACGATCCAGGTTCTCAAAGACACAGGGCTCTTCAACATTGGACTAGATAATGGCAAAATGCAACAACGGTAACACTAGATCCAACCCCTGCCTTAAACACTGGAAAACAAAACACCATTACCGCCCTGAGTCGTGCCTGGACAACGAGGTATCCTATGACTCGGTAACTGGTGCACACACACTAGGCTGACGCTCGATGAAACAGCCTATTCTCAAACAGTAAAAGATTACTCAATTAGGTTACACAAAGAAAAGATAGTTAACGTGATTAATTAACGTTACGGTAGATACTCAAATAACTGGCACTCCTGTATTAAAGAAAGTGCAATGCTAGTCCTGCAACATCAACTGGAAACTTCTGAAATAAGTCTGATGCTGGGAAGATGTTCGTAAAGAATCTTGAACAATTATAATGCAGAATACGGGTCACAATACATGCTAGAACATATAGTAATAATAGGCAGGCGAATAATAAAGACTGCGCAAAGGTAGTAATGCTCGACAACTAAAGAAATGCTTCGTGACACAACGCAACAGCCTACTAGGGTTGTGCAACTCAACAACAACCTCGGCTCAAAAGTGCAGTGAATAATAATGTTGCATACATATAATAATGGGGGCTTATCTCTAACCAGTGTCTGCTCAGTTAATAAAGTCTAGCTGGGGTATCAAGGCAGGGCAACAATGGGTGAGCATGCGGCTCGTAGCCTAACGTTGTCCGAAGGTGGTATAATGAAGATTACGTTATATGACGGGGATGCTCTCTTGATAAATCTAGGTCTCTAGTACCTAGTTCTATCCTGGCGATCCCTCAGAAGTCAACACAAAGAGGCAGCACTATGTTGTGAGGGATAGGCTATGGCCCTCTCACACCACAGCGCTGTGCTCGCAAGGTAAACCCACCCGAAGACAACTTAGGCTCCCACAGTACCTGTCGATGTCGTGCAGGGCTTAGCTAACACTGCACACATCGGAGACAACGTCACAGTAACCCTACCCCTAGTCTAGCTTTAGATAACCAAGCAGAATCACGCAACACCTAGCCAGGGAGACATATACCGGTCTACAACCTTCCCGAGAGAGGACACACACGGAAAAGTCCGTCTCTCCAACCCCTCAATAAAGCATAATACCTCCTTAATCTACTACATGGAAATATCTGAGAGCTTCGCGTACAATACGACTGGCCGACGTTGAACGTCTATGCTGAAACCAGAAGGGATATTGAGTTTAATAAAGATTAGAGAATGAGAAAGGAGAAGTCGAGAGAGAGAAATAGTATGCAAAGTGGCGAGTATGGGGGACAGAATTGCAAAGGATGTAGACGATACGCGTGTCAGGCAAGCTCTGAGCTGGTAAAGAACACGCGGCCGCGATGGGCAGGGACTAGTTGACCACCCGGCCGCCAACGCCGTCAGCGCCCAAGCGAGCCGGGCCACAGCTCACCCCGCTGCCAGGTGTACTCCCTCACCCTCTCTCGCTCGCCTCCCACACAAGCAACATTTATATTATAGCGAATATAAAATATAAGGCGCGGTCACAGACCAAAACAAAGACCATTTCTAGACTGTCTGTGGCAACACGACCCTAATGAAATAAAGCAGATCATTCTAGGACAACTGTAGCCTATCCCCCCATCCTGGCGCTAGCGAGCTGCAATGCCCCACGCAACCATTCTGCCAGCGCCGGGAGGCGTCACACCCCCCCCCCCCAAGATATGGGACACTCAACCATGAGCCCATATCTGAACAGGCAGAATGTCGCTAGAATCTGCCACTCCTAACCACTCTGCCACTCATGGAATGCAAGCTCAGTTTCCTCAATAAAATACAACAACATTTATATAAAAAAAAAATCTTATCACCCTTCCTGGACATAATACATTAATTCATAACATTGTGCTCCCAGAGCGAGCTTTAATTTAAGCACAGCCTACTGAGGGAAAATCATCTGCACTCAGTACTCAGCTACAATATTATCTTAAAATTAATTATTAAAAAGAAAGAGTTTTTATTTAATTTTTTCATATTTTATTTTAATGTTGTTTTTGGCGGCTACTATAGATGTAGCCTAATTTTCGTCGAATCAAAGCCAACAACTCCTGCCCTGCGACCCTACGCTGATGCTACACACGCGAGCCAACAAGCACCAGCGCAAAAATACACCGCGAGCCAAGACAGGAGGCTATACCAACATACTGTGGTAGCCTACCCCGGATCCTCCACCCACGACAGACACTGACTGAACAGCGAGGGTTCTCCTGCAAACAAAGCCAAAACATTATCAGTGCCCTTAGCATGCCACACATCCAACTTGTGTTCCGGCAGCACAACAACACCTGACACTGATAAACTGCCCAGTTCATCGCAAGACTGGCACTTCTCTTCGCTCTTCCCGGCAACGGGCCTGCCAATAACCCTTCACTAGTTCTACCTTCGTGATGAGCGAGGCAGCCCCGAAGCGGTCTATGGTGTCGTCAACTCTGGGTAATGGATAGGCGTCTGTCAGGGATAATGCTTCCACACTCTTGCAATCAACACACACACGGACTCTGCCACCAAACTCAGGTTGCAAAGCCACTGGCAACGACCACTCACGACATTCCTCATCCCTCAGACCCCCTCTCCACACGCCGTCCAGCTCCGCCTTCACAACAGGCTGTCGAGCAGGATTCACACGGCAGGGAACCAACTCGAGCCTTGCACTGTCTCCAGCCTCCATGTCGGATTCTACCCCGTACATCAGGCCTGGAGAAGCAACAAACATGTGGACGGACTGCCACAGCCTAGCAAACAACTCCTCCCGTCGCTCAGGAACAAGAGGCTGCAACCCATCTCGCAGAACAACATGCCCAGTGCCCTCCCACATCTCCTTCACCATGTGGAGAGGAGCCCTCACCTGATGCCCGAAAACAAGCTCATTCGGACTGAAACCGAGACTCTCTCCAGGTACTTCTCTTGCCGCGAACAAAACATACGGCAGACCAAGGTCCCAATCCTTTCCGTTCTCTGCGCAATAACATCGAAGCATGCTTTTCAGCGTGGCGTGCCACCTCTCCAACACCCCTTGACTCTCCGGGTAATACGCAGAAGAGACGACAGTGCTGATGCCATGCTGAATCATAGTTTGTTTGAACAGATTAGATGTAACACTAGAACCTTGGTCCGATTGCACCTCTTGCGGGTAACCATACCGCGAGCAATACAAGAGCAGGTTCCGGACAACAGTTTTCGCTGGGCCATTTCTCATTGGATATGCATCAGGATAACGAGTGGCCACATCCATGATAGTTAATAGAAATTTATTACCGGCACTAGTAGGGGGTAGGGGTCCGACCATATCAATGATGACCTTACTGAAGGGCGGTCCACTGACAGGAATGGGGTGCAACGGGGCTCTCGGAATTGTTTGGTTAGGTTTTCCAACCCTCTGGCACATATGACACCTTGCTATCCAGGTTACCACCTGCCCCTTCAACCCCGGCCACCAAAACAATTTTTCTAAAGCCGCCACCGTTTTTCTCACCCCTAGATGTCCTGCCAGTGGTATGTCATGCACCAACCACAGTAGGCTATCCCTGCACTCCCGTGGCACCACCAACTGGTCCACTACTCCGGACCCCTCTTGCCAACTACGTTTAGGGTCTTGAAAACGCCTATAGAGGATGCCTTCTAAATAAAAAAAATCTCCTGGCTGTGCATCGCCGTCCTCGTCGAGCTCTACAGCTCCATTAGCACACGTTTGGAGCTCAGGGTCCTCTAGTTGCAACCGACGTATATCTGAGGGTGCCAAGCGATCTAACTGCTCCCGGAGCAATGCATGACCTTCCCCGATACTGGGCTGCTCCCTCTGTCTCTCTCGATGTACATAACGTTGCTGTCGTGGAGACTCGTCATGCCCAGCCTCGTCACTCTCGATGACAGGCCCAGGGGCTACTCCAGAATTAAGTAATGGTGCTAATACTGAATCACCCAGGAGAGCCGCCGAGTCAAAACTCTTAAAACCAACTCCAGCTTTAGCCTCCTCCTGTTGATCGTTCCTCCGCTGGTCTGAAGACGGAGGACTAGGCTGTGACACTTTAGCTGCCCGAGCTCGGGTGACAACACACGCCATGGGTTGTGTCTGGCACCGCTCGACCCACTCTTGCTCTTCCCTACTCACGTCGGCCGGCCTCTCGGCAACGACTAAGGGTAGAACCTCAGAAGCGGGCATTGCAAAGTCGTTGCCGAGAAGAAGGTCGACGCCCTCCACTGGCAGTTTCTCCACAATCCCGACATCCAATTCACGTGCCACACCATCCACCTTCAACTCCAACCGCACCAGCGGGTATGACCGAGTTGCATTAATACCCTGCACCACCACCACCCGAGCCGCGTTTATAGGGTAGCCAGTCAAGTTTTTCATCAGAGTCTGGGAAGCACCTGTATCACGCAAGACCTCTACTCCATGCTTGCGCCCCGCCCACATCACGCAATCCCGCCCTCTATGGTCGCAAAAAACATCCTGAGCAGGGTTCGAGCCTCCCAGGTGCTTCTGCATTGGCTGTGCCTCAGCCTCTGACGAACTGCCCCGGGCAAACTCAGATGACTTCGGAGACACACCAATGTTGCAGGCCAAAGACACAGCTGCTGTAGGTGGTTTGCTAGGACAGACTCTTGCAAAGTGCCCCTTTTTATGACAATGATAACACTCCAACTCCCCTTTGGGCTTCCCTTGGTACTGGGAAGGGCCCCTTCTTAAATGGGACGGTGCTAGTCTTGTGGTCAGTCTTGGTATCATGGCTCTTGTACTTGTTTGCATAAGGTATATCACTAACTCGGGGGGGTGGGGCGTCACGCCCCTTGTTACCTGCCTCACTACGCTGGGCAGATCCGCACCCACGAATTAGTGATAGCCGGAGGTCAGCCATCTCAGCTGCCTCCTGTAGAGTTTTTGGTTGCTTTTCTTTAAGGTTTAACGTCAGGTCGCCGCCCGTGCATTTGAAAAACTGCTCTAAAAGCACCAACTGTTTAATGTCGTCAAACGTAGTAGCTTTCTCCGACCTCAGCCAATTCCCAAAAGCATCGGACAGCTCCCGGGCATGCTCCAAAAAGGTGCTCTCCCGACCCTTGGTAACACCCCGGAACTTCAACCTGTACGTCTCTGGTTGTAGTTCGTATGCTCTCAGGACAGCCTCCTTGAGTTCCTCATAGATAATACAAGACTCTATAGGCAACGCATCGTAGGCTTTAAGACCCTTGCCTATTAATCTAGAGGATACAAGTGCTGCCCATTTATTCTCTGGCCACTGGTGTTCCTGGCACTTCTTCTCAAAGCGTGTGAAAAATTCTGTTACACCACTCTCATCAAACACCGGAACCAGTTTCAATAAGTGCGAGAGAGACTGCTCATGAACACGGTTACCAGCCCCAAGTCGCTGTCCCGTTGTCTCTACTCGCGACTTCTCTACGTCCATGTCGGCACAGTACCTAGTCGACTCAGCTTGAATTTTTGCTAGCTCTATGTGCTCATGACTGATAGTTTTTCTCTCTTCTATCTTGGCTAATTCTATTTGCTGCTGGAGCTCACATGCCCTTTGTTGCTGCTGAAGCTTAGCTAATTCGAGCTGAAGCAATAATTCTGGAGTTAACCCTTGAGGAGGTGAAGGTGCTACAATGTTTGAAATTACCGGTGGTCCCCCCAGGGGCAACCCACCCTGCCAGTCACCACCCACCTGTGGAAGCGTACCCGGGGTCGGCAAACTACTGGGATGGCTGGGAGTCGAGTGTAGGGGAAGCATGGCCGAAGGGCTCTGAGCACTCAACCCATCTCGCTCACCAGTCACCCTGCCCAGTACACACGTTATCAAGTTATCCCTGGTCATGCTGCTAGTAACCGCATGACCAATAGCTGTGGCCAGGCATTGAAGACCGTACCGATCCATACCCTCCAACCGCTCGGCAGTAACAGGCCATTGCAAAAATATCCTAGCATCCTCCTCACAGTTCACCCGATTAACCCTTTCATCATGCTGCTGTTCCTCAGTTTCGACATTACGTACTGTGTCTCCATTCTCCTCTGATCCGGTATAAGACATGATGCTCACAAAAATTTCTCACCACAATATTCGGAAAAGAAGTACCCCAAACTCTTATGTAGCACTATTCACTTGCCAAAAATGTCTGAAGACTCTCAAGTGCTATACTACTTTGCCAAAAAAAATTAACGTGCCCACTATATTCCTCAATAAAACAAATGACCACAACAATCCTGCAATTATCTCCTAGTTCACAAGATCCTGGCAAGGTCGCCATTTGTTACGATCCAGGTTCTCAAAGACACAGGGCTCTTCAACATTGGACTAGATAATGGCAAAATGCAACAACGGTAACACTAGATCCAACCCCTGCCTTAAACACTGGAAAACAAAACACCATTACCGCCCTGAGTCGTGCCTGGACAACGAGGTATCCTATGACTCGGTAACTGGTGCACACACACTAGGCTGACGCTCGATGAAACAGCCTATTCTCAAACAGTAAAAGATTACTCGATTAGGTTACACAAAGAAAAGATAGTTAACGTGATTAATTAACGTTACGGTAGATACTCAAATAACTGGCACTCCTGTATTAAAGAAAGTGCAATGCTAGTCCTGCAACATCAACTGGAAACTTCTGAAATAAGTCTGATGCTGGGAAGATGTTCGTAAAGAATCTTGAACAATTATAATGCAGAATACGGGTCACAATAAATGCTAGAACATATAGTAATAATAGGCAGGCGAATAATAAAGACTGCGCAAAGGTAGTAATGCTCGACAACTAAAGAAATGCTTTGTGACACAACGCAACAGCCTACTAGGGTTGTGCAACTCAACAACAACCTCGGCTCAAAAGTGCAGTGAATAATAATGTTGCATACATATAATAATGGGGGCTTATCTCTAACCAGTGTCTGCTCAGTTAATAAAGTCTAGCTGGGGTATCAAGGCAGGGCAACAATGGGTGAGCATGCGGCTCGTAGCCTAACGTTGTCCGAAGGTGGTATAATGAAGATTACGTTATATGACGGGGATGCTCTCTTGATAAATCTAGGTCTCTAGTACCTAGTTCTATCCTGGCGATCCCTCAGAAGTCAACACAAAGAGGCAGCACTATGTTGTGAAGGATAGGCTATGGCCCTCTCACACCACAGCGCTGTGCTCGCAAGGTAAACCCACCCGAAGACAACTTAGGCTCCCACAGTACCTGTCGATGTCGTGCAGGGCTTAGCTAACACTGCACACATCGGAGACAACGACACAGTAACCCTACCCCTAGTCTAGCTTTAGATAACCAAGCAGAATCACTCAACACCTAGCCAGGGAGACATATACCGGTCTACAACCTTCCCGAGAGAGGACACACACGGAAAAGTCCGTCTCTCCAACCCCTCAATAGAGCATAATACCTCCTTAATCTAATACATGGAAATATCTGAGAGCTTCGCGTACAATACGACTGGCCGACGTTGAACGTCTATGCTGAAACCAGAAGGGATGTTGAGTTTAATAAAGATTAGAGAATGAGAAAGGAGAAGTCGAGAGAGAGAAATAGTATGCAAAGTGGCGAGTATGGGGGACAGAATTGCAAAGATGTAGACGATACGCGTGTCAGGCAAGCTCTGAGCTGGTAAAGAACACGCGGCCGTGATGGGCAGGGACTAGTTGACCACCCGGCCGCCAACGCCGTCAGCGCCCAAGCGAGCCGGGCCACAGCTCACCCCGCTGCCAGGTGTACTCCCTCACCCTCTCTCGCTCGCCTCCCACACAAGCAACATTTATATTATAGCGAATATAAAATATAAGGCGCGGTCACAGACCAAAACAAAGACCATTTCTAGACTGTCTGTGGCAACACGACCCTAATGAAATAAAGCAGATCATTCTAGGACAACTGTAGCCTATCCCCCCATCCTGGCGAGCGCTAGCGAGCTGCAATGCCCCACGCAACCATTCTGCCAGCGCCGGGAGGCGTCACAGTATCTAGAATAATCTTTAACAATCGAAAAATCTCTACAATTCCTTAAAATAGGGAACATAACTTGATTATCGCTAGAATTCATCACATCTTGATGTCGCTAGATGGAAATGATGGAAGTGATTCGCTGGATCTAGCGGTAGCCGGTACATTTGGCAACATTGTACGAAGACCATTTATTCCGTTATAATGAACAAGGTAAGATTTCGGAACTATTACAATTATTTCAATGTTCAGAGATCATCAGATTGGTTTGGAAGTCGATGTACACAATTTCAGTTCCATTAGTTTAAAAAACATTCACATACTATGGTACTTAGAGGGTTTAATAAAGAAGCATGCCTTTCCCCGACATCGTACAAGCGAACGCACGCTTTAAAATATAATATTTTACATTTTTGTATAAAATTATCTTCTATTGGTTTCGTGAAAATATTGGCATGTTTGCAAATAGCTATGAATGGAAATGCGAATACGAATACGAATACGAATATTGAAAAACATAGCGAATATTCGCACATACGAATACGAAACAAATATTCGGTCCATCTCTAGAACATACTAATAAAAATATAACCTTTGGTATTAAACTTTCTGATAAGAATAAATGCATTGCTAAATTATACATGTTACCCAAATTTCATAAAAGACCTTATAAATATAGCTTTATTGCCGGAGCAAAATTTTCTACCACTAAAACTTTGTTAAAACAAGACGTACATTGCTTAAAATACATTAAAAGTACTCATAAACGATATTGGGATACCATCAAGAATAGAACTGCATTAACTATTATTGGAGTGTTGACAATTCAGTTGTTGTTATTGATGTTGTTGTTCCCCAAGCTGCCTGGCCGAACAGCCCCAAGGCCCCGAGCAAGGCCAAGGCCATAACAGAGCGCCCCTACAGAACCCTCCCTGCCGACCACAATAAAGCCTGGAGTGACCGAAGCCACTCCATGGCGGGGAGCTGAGGAGGGAGCGGAAACGCCCGGGAAACCAAAGCCCCACCCAGGGCCCTGTGCCCCTCAGCAATTATGATGAGAAAGTTGAGGGGCAAAGGAAAAATGTGACGCTTTGGCTTCCAATCTTGGTATATTGGGAGGTCAATCCACGGAAGAGATGCCGTCACTTGAGATCTAGAAAATATATAAGTAAAAGGAACAGTCAGAGTGAGCTATGGGTATGGCAGAGATCGCTCAGTTCTCACTCTGATAAACCAGCCCATCACCACATGACTAGAACCCAATCCTCTCAGCATCAGCTAGGAAAGGCCCTAGAAAGCCGCCTTTGGCAGGGGGATACCTCCCCTATTTCAACCCCTTTCGGGGTTAGACCCGCCTAAAAAATTATGAAGTTGAAAATGTTCTTGATATAAATACACAGATTGTTAATGAATAGTGCACACTTAAAATATACCACAAAGTTGACAATTTTAATTTTAACGTAGTAAACTTTCCTTTCCCTAATAGTAATATCGATAGTAAAATAACTTATAATTGTTTTTATTCCCAGCTAATAATATTTTGTAAAATTTGTACTAGAATAGAAGACTTTTGGGATAGAGCTAGGTTACTATACAGACTCTTTGTAGACAGAGGTTTTGTTGCAAGTAAATTGTTGCATAAATTTAATCTGTTTAAGGTCAATTATTGTGACTGTATTTTAAAATTTGATATCAATAATTTTAATCAAGCATTATTAACTTGAAGTTTCTATTATAACCTATGCTTACTTTTTGTCTGTATGTATTAATATTTAATTTTTTCTATTGTTATTATAATTCTATCTATCTATCTATCTATTGCCTGACGCCGTGATCCCCGAAGGGGTGGCCACGAACGAACCGCCCCCATGCACCTCTATCCCCAGTCAGTCGACGCCCCTCCCCCCAACCAGCACCGCCTTCATTCATATACTTCCTCACTCCATCCTACCACCTCTCTTTCGGTCTACCTCTCCCTCTCTGTCCCTCCACCTCGCTCTCATACACCCTCTTCTTTATTCTCTCGCTTTCCATACGTTCCATATGGCCGAACCATCTCAAGTTATTCCTTTTCACACTTTCCAGCACATCTACCTCCACACCACACCTCCTTCTTACTTCCTCATTAGGAAGTAAGAAGGAGGTGTGGTGTGGAGGTAGATGTGCTGGAAAGTGTGAAAAGGAATAACTTGAGATGGTTCGGCCATCCAGTTCGACCATCCAGCTCTCCTGAGCTATCAGAAGAGACTGGATGACTCCGTTGTCGACGCCTGCCCGGGCTGTAACACAGCACCCCATACCATTAAACACATCATAGAAGACTGCATTTCACACAACCACTTACGCCAACAACACAATCTACACTCAATGAGAGCTCTGTGGGAAAGTCCGATCGTGGCCATGGCCTTCCTGAGGGACTCGGGGCTGTTCGGCCAGGCAGCTTAGGGAACAACAACAACAACAACTTGGGCGGGTGCCCAACCCCGAAAAGGGTTGAAATAGGGGAGCTATCCCCCCGCCAAAGGCGGCTTTCTAGGGCCTTTCCTAGCTGATGCTGAGAGGATTGGGTTCTAGTCATGTGGTGATGGGCTGGTCTATCAGAGTGAGAACTGAGCGATCTCTGCCATACCCATAGCTTACTCTGACTGTTCCTTTTACTTATATATTTTCTAGATCTCAAGTGGATCTCTTGCGTGGATTGACCTCCTAATCTACCAAGATTGGAAGCCAAAGCGTCACATCTTTCCTTTGCCCCTCAACTTTCTCTTCATAATTGCTGAGGGGCACAGGGCCCTGGGTGGGGCTTTGGTTTCCCGGGCGTTTCCGCACCCTCCTCAGCTCCCCGCCATGGAGTGGCTTCGGTCACCCAGGCTTTATTGTGGTCGGCGGGGAGGGTTCTGTGGGGGCACTCGGTTGTGGCCTTGGTCAGGGCCTTGGGGCTGTTCGGCCAGGCAGCTTGGGGAAAAACAACAACAACAACAACAACAACTTCCTCATTAGTCTGTCTATCCCTCCATGTAACTCCGCACGCACTTCTTAAGTAATTCATTTCCACTGCTCTCACTCTTGGTCTGAGTCTCTCAACCAACGTCCATGCTTCGCTTCCGTAAGTCAGTGTCGGGATTACCACACTGTCATGCAAGGACTTCTTCACTTCCATACTGACCACCCTATTTCTTGTTACTGCTTTCAGCGTTCCTACAACCCTCTTCCCCTGTTGTACCCTCTCCCGCACTTTTTCATCCATAGTCCCCTCTTTACTCAACACACTGCCCAGATACTTAAAAGAGTTGACGATCTCCATAGCCTGACCGTTCAGCTTCACCTCACACTCTGTGACTTCACCCCTTTCGAAGACCATAACCTTGCTCTTCCCCGCATTTACCTTCAAATTCCTTTTTTCGCACACTGTTCCAAACTCATTTACCAGACCCTGCAACTCCCATTCATTATCACTCATCAGAACTGTATCATCCACAAACAGCAGTATAGGTAGCTTCCACTCAATTCCCTCCCTTTTCAGCGATACACCAACATCCACTGCTCTTGATAGTATTTCTTTCATGACTCCATCCATATATACAGTAAACAACCACGGGGACATCACACACCCCTGTTTCAAACCAACATTCAGGTCAAAGAACTCGCTCTGCTCACTCTCCACACGTACTGCCGCCTTTGCACCCTCATATATGCTCTTCACTGCTTTCAACAACTTGCCATCTACTCTGTATATTCTAAGTACTTTCCTCAAACCTTCTCTATCCACTCTGTCATAGGCCTTCTCCATGTCCATAAATGCAACATACACCTTTTGTTTCTTCTCCAGATATTTCTCCACAACACAATTCAGGGTAAAAATCTGATCTACACATCCTCTTCCCTTCCTAAAACCTCCCTGCTCGTCGCCTATCTATTTCTCCGTTCTCACTCTCACTCTCTCAATCACTACCCTACTGTATACCTTCCCTACTACGCTTAGAAGACATATTCCTCGGTGGTTACCACACACTCCTCTTTCCCCTTTGCCCTTATATAGGGGGACTATTATGCCAGTCTTCCAGTCATCGGGTGCACTCCCCTTCTCCCATGCTAGTTTTCACATTTTCCATACCCATTCGATCACTATCTCACCACCATACCTCAACATTTCCCCACACACTCCATCTGTTCCTGGTGCTTTCCCCAACTTCACTCTTTTCATGGCTTCCCACACTTCTGACCTCCTGATCCCCACCTCCTCCTCCACTACTTCTCTTCTTCTCCCTCCCATACCATATCCAGCTATGTTTGCTGGCTCTTCATTCCTTACATTTAGCAACTCACTGAAGTACTCCCTCCATCTTTCGACTCTCTCTTGCTTCTCGGCTAGCATTCTCCCATTCTTATCTTTCACACCCTTACTGTTTCCCTTGCTACCTTCCCTAACTTTCTTGACTTCTTTCCAGAACAGTTTCTTACTCTCCCTCCATTTTACACTCAGATTCCTTCCAAATTCCTCATCTACTCTTCTCTTACTTTCCTTCACTACTCTCTTCACCACCCTCTTACTCTCCACGTTAATTGTTCTTGTTAAAAGAGCACTCTTTTGTTTAAATCTATTGTGCCTTCTTCATATTTTCAAATATTTTTATTTATTTTACTGTATCTATTCATTGTCGATACGATCAATTGCTTGCTTTTGCGATTTCCTTAGTTTATTTGTACAATAAATGTAGGTTATTAGTAGGGTAGTAATTGTTAGGGGTCACTTGAAGCATGCTATGCTTACAAGTACCTACCCGATAGCACTATTGTTAGTGAGTGATGTATGTTTTTTGTACTTTTATTGATATCTTGTCAAATTGCAAATTTAGCTTAATATAAAATTTGATATAAACTGTAGTTTCTTTATTCATACAGAATTTAGTAAAATTTACCAGAACGTCCCGGACTTCCCAAATTGACTAATTCCTTGAACATGACGAGGTGCATTGTTATACAGTAAAAGTCTGTTAATCCGACGACCGATGATTCGAATCTCCCAATAGTCCGAATGCTTCAATTTGAGGCCAAATCCGAATTCACCCGATGGTCCGAATTTCAAGAAGTCCCAAAGTCCCCTTTTTGAGGCAATAGTCCACTCAAATGACACATAATGGAGCACACACATATCATATGTTCATGAATTCACTTTAAAAGTTTACCATTGTCATTGTAGCCTATTACCTACTTCAAAACATTCAGATTAATGGTTAAAGGAAGCTACTGATATAAACGTAAACACCACATCGTCTGCTAGAGAGTTTGTTTTGCTCTTGAACGCATCCTTGGGACGCTCCGATGCGCTACTGGCTTGCACCGCATTTTCTGCAAGCGCATTCAGTCTTGAGCTTGAAAACGCACCTTTGGACGTATTAGTCTTGAGCTTGAAAACGCACCTTTGGACGTTCCGATACGCTACTATTTATAGTTCAGTGATCGGAGCGTCCCAAGGGTGCTTTCAAGACAACAAGACAAGGGTGCTTTCAATACAATATAATATAACAGAGCACGTCACAAAAGGAAAATCACAAAATGAAAATTACAAGAACCTCTCAGGGAAGGGCCGTTGTTAAGGCATTACTTCCCGAACCACATCTGATCTGATCTTCAAGAGCAAGACAAACTCACTAGTAGACGGAAGAAGAAGAAGACGTTTATATCAGCAGATTCCTTTGACCATTAATCTGAATGTTTTGAAGTAGGTAATAGGCTACAATGACAATGGTAAACTTTTGAAGCTATTTTATGAACATATGATATGTGTGTGTGCACCATTGTGTCATTTGGGTGGCCTAATGCCTCAATGTTTTCGTCATACACAGGTTCATAGGGGTAAAGTCCGATAATCCGAAAAATCCACTAATCCGAACGAGAGCCGGTCCGCTGCCCTTCGGATTAACGGAAGTTTACTGTATGTGCGATCAGTTTACTTGGGAAACAAATTGACTTGCTCATGTACAGTCAGTCCCCCCAATCTGCGCCTATATGGGCGGCATTACACGACGTGTATTGGGAATTCGCGCATTAGGGATAACATAACTTATGGAGAAAAGTACATATGGGCGGCAGCCCGCATTTCCAAACACATTTGATGGTAATTTTTGATTAAAATCAATACTAATTGGACAACCAAGCATACACAATAATAGAAACATAAACAAATGTAATTCCTTACATTAAAATTAAATGCTATAAGTAGGTGAGCAGAGTGGGGGCTCCGAGGCAGACCCCCGCGACAGGGCGAGTTTAGCTAGGCCTAGGCTGCCCCGTCACTGTCACTTGCCCCGACCCCGGATAAACCCATGGATTTCCCGATCGCAGTAACGCCTTCACAAGTTTATTCTTCCTAGGCATTTTGAAGTTGTTGAAGGGTGTAGGAAGGCGGATGTTACACAATAAATGGGTCAAGTCTCAGCGCACGGACACTTAGGATATCGGGACTGAGAAGGAAGCGTCTCCCCACAATGCCCTCGTGACGTCACCGTCTTCCCGGCGCCGAGGGGTGTGCGCGCGGAGTAGGGAGTGGGGATGGCGCAGAATACAAAAAACAGCATTTTTACATCACTCTTCAACCGTGATTCGTATATTGTGGGGTCAATACGTGTTTAAGGGATTTTGAGTACCATTTTGACCCCTCGGCGCGGAATAGGGTAAACGCGGACTGAGGATACGTGTATTAGGGGGACTGACTGTAGTTGTGTACAGTCTAGAGATGGACCGAATATTTGTTTCGTATGTGCGAATATTCGCTATGTTTTTCAATATTCGTATTCCCATTCATAGCTATTTGCAAACATGCGAATATTTTCACGAAACCAATAGAAGATATACAAAAATGTATAATATTAAATTTTAAAGTTAACACAAACGAATAAATAACAGTGTAGATGTGCGTTGGGGCCGCTAAAGTGGAATGAAGTGTAAGCGTTGCAATAATAAATGTTCTCGGAAAGGAAAATTCACATCGGGGTTGAGAAACCATCTTAGCAACAAGCACCCATAACTCTTACAATATATTCAAAATTAATTCATACAGTTAATTTATGATATTGAAGAAATTACACATTTACATCGTCATTAGCTTCCGGTAATTAATTGCATAGTACAGTAAAAGTCCGTTAATCCGACGACCGATGATTCGAATCTCCCAATAGTCCGAATTTTTCAATTTGAGGCCAAATCCGAATTCACCCGATGGTCCGAATTTCAAGAAGTCCCAAAGTCCCCTTTTTGAGGCATTAGGCCACTCAAATGACACATAATGGAGCACACACATATCATATGTTCATGAATTCACTTTAAAAGTTTACCATTGTCATTGTAGCCTATTATCTACTTCAAAACATTCAGATTAATGGTCAAAGGAAGCTACTGATATAATCGTAAACACCTTCGTCTTCTTCTTCTTCCACATCGTCTGCTAGAGAGTTTGTTTTGCTCTTGAACGCATCCTTGGGACGCTCCGATGCGCTACTGGCTTGCACCGCATTTTCTGCAAGCGCATTCAGTCTTGAGCTTGAAAACGCACCTTTCAAGAAGTCCCAAAGTCCCCTTTTTGAGGCATTAGGCCACTCAAATGACACATAATGGAGCACACACATATCATATGTTCATGAATTCACTTTAAAAGTTTACCATTGTCATTGTAGCCTATTATCTACTTCAAAACATTCAGATTAATGGTCAAAGGAAGCTACTGATATAATCGTAAACACCTTCGTCTTCTTCTTCTTCCACATCGTCTGCTAGAGAGTTTGTTTTGCTCTTGAACGCATCCTTGGGACGCTCCGATGCGCTACTGGCTTGCACCGCATTTTCTGCAAGCGCATTCAGTCTTGAGCTTGAAAACGCACCTTTGGACGTATTAGTCTTGAGCTTGAAAACGCACCTTTGGATGTTCCGATACGCTACTATTTATAGTTCAGTGATCGGAGCATCCCAAGGGTGCTTTCAAGACAACAAGACAAGGGTGCTTTCAATACAATATAATATAACAGAGCACGTCACAAAAGGAAAATCACAAAAGGAAAATTACAAGAACCTCTCAGGGAAGTGCCGTTGTTAAGGCATTACTTCCCGAACCACATCTGATCTTCAAGAGCAAGACAAACTCGCTAGTAGACGGAAGAAGAAGAAGACGTTTATATCAGCAGATTCCTTTGACCATTAATCTGAATGTTTTGAAGTAGTTAATAGGCTACAATGACAATGGTAAACTTTTGAAGTGATTTCATGAACATATGATATGTGTGTGTGCACCATTGTGTCATTTGGGTGGCCTAATGTCTCAATGTTTTCGTCATACACAGGTTCATAGGGGTAAAGTCCGATAATCCGAAAAATCCACTAATCCGAACGAGAGCCGGTCCGCTGCCCTTCGGATTAACGGAAGTTTACTGTAATTTAATTAACGTTTGTTGGGGATATAAAAAGAATTACCAGTTTTTGAAGGATGAAAATTTCATCCTTCAAGAAAGATTGAAATATTCGCAATTCGTATTCGAATTCGCGAAGTTTATCAACACAAATTCGCATTCATATTCGCATTAGCAAATAGTGATAATTGATATTCGTTCCATCTCTAGTGTACACCCTATGTGGTGGATTGTGTTCTTTTATTTCAAAAATTTATTTTATTAAGCGTTGTTTCCACATAGCGATTTTGATAAGTTCTTTTGCATTTATCTTTTATCGTCCCAGTTTTAGTTTGTTTATTTTGCAAGTTTTACATTATAATAGCCTTTATGTACAACCCTTCGATTCTAACAGAATTCGTAATATTTAGGCATTAGGCCTATTTCTTTTCCATGTGTGTTTATTTGAACTTATATGAACATTGAAGATCAATAGTAGAAGTTGGGACAGCAAATGGGTGTTGGAAAGCTTATATTTTCGGTGCCCAGTCGTATTCTGGGTAGGCAGACCGAGAGACAAACATCTTCCCCCTGCAACATCTCGCAAGCAAGTAATATGAAGAAAGTTAATAAAAATAAATGAAACTGCCATTGTTCAAAGAACGAACTACTGGATACGAGAGTGCGCCAATAACATTATTATTATTATCATTATAGAAGCTGTCTAAGCCTCCCAACAGGGTGCAGATACACCTATAAAAGATGAATCCCCACAAAATACCCGTAAGTACTGGAGAGAAACTAAGACAACTAAGAAAAAGGAAAAGGGCTACAACTCTTTTAAGTATCTGGGCAGTGTGTTGAGTAAAGATGGGACTATGGATGAAGAGGTGCGGGAGAGGGTACAACAGGGGAAGAGGGTTGTAGGAACGCTAAAAGCAGTAACAAGAAATAGGGTGGTCAGTATGGAAGTGAAGAAGTCCTTGCATGACAGTGTGGTAATCCCGACACTGACTTACGGAAGCGAAGCATGGACGTTGGTTGAGAGACTCAGACCAAGAGTGAGAGCAGTGGAAATGAATTACTTAAGGAGTGCGTGCGGAGTTACATGGAGGGATAGACAGACTAATGAGGAAGTAAGAAGGAGGTGTGGTGTGGAGGTAGATGTGCTGGAAAGTGTGAAAAGGAACAACTTGAGATGGTTCGGCCATATGGAACGTATAGAAAGCGAGAGAATGACTAAGAGGGTGTACGAGAGCGAGGTGGAGGGACAGAGGGGGAGAGGTAGACCGAATATGAGGTGGAAGGATGGAGTGAGGAACTACATGAACGAAGGCGGTGCTGGTTGGGGGGAGGGGCGTCGACTGACTGGGGACAGAGGTGCATGGGGGCGGTTCGTTCGTGGCCACCCCTTCGGGGATCACGGCGTCAGGCAATAGATAGATAGAAAAGGGCTACAGTAGTTGTTGTTGTTGTTGTTGTTCCCCAAGCTGCCTGGCCGAACAGCCCCAAGGCCCCGAGCAATTCCAAGGCCATAACCGAGCGCCCCCACAGAACCCTCCCTGCCGACCACAATAAAGCCTGGGTGACCGAAGCCACTCCATGGCGGGGAGCTGAGGAGGGTGCGGAAACGCCCGGGAAACCAAAGCCCCACCCAGGGCCCTGTGCCCCTCAGCAATTATGAAGAGAAAGTTGAGGGGCAAGGGAAAAATGTGACGCTTTGGCTTCCAATCTTGGTAGATTGGGAGGTCAATCCACGGAAAAGACGCCGTCATTGAGATCTAGAAAATATATAAGTTAAAGGAACAGTCAGAGTAAGCTATGGGTATGGCAGAGATCGCTCAGTTCTCACTCTGATAGACCAGCCCATCACCACTGGCTACAGTAGTTAGAGAGCCCAGAAGAAAATATCAGTTTGTCAATTAAAACACCATTCTAAAAAGAATAAAAGCAAATCATGATTAAAACAAAAATTTACTGCTGTAATAAAACATTAACTCTGGACTTAAAAGCTGAGATATGGGTTGACTGTACAACCTCGTTTGGCAAATGATTCCAAAAGGGATTCATTGAAGGAATAAAACACCGAGAAAACTGAGATGTAGAAACATTAATTGGAGTCATGGCAAGGTCATTAAGACTCCTCGTAAATCTTGTTGCGCGAATTGGAATAAAAGGTTCTGGTAAAACACTATGCAATGGATGCTGAGTATTGTTAAAAAATTTAAATAAAAGACTAAGGGCACCAACCCGACGCCGATGATGAAGATCAAGAGATAGAGCAGGGAGAATAAATTTAATAGAATTAAGAGCTTTATCAAGCAATTTCAAATGACAGTCAGCAGCCGAGTTCCAAACAGGAGAGCAATACTCAAAATGAGGCAAAATAAAAGCATAACAAGATTTTATGACTGTGGTTTCACAAGCGAATGTTTTGTAACACTTGCGAAGTAAACCAATCTTTTGAGCAATAGTAGAAGACAAGGAACGAATATGCTTCTCAAATGTCAACTTAGGATCGAGAGTCACTCCAAGCAAACGCAAACCTGACACATGCTCAATTTGTTCACCAGAAACATGCAAACAAGGATGAGGAGGAGCCAAAGTACGTGATCTACTGATTATCATGGAGTGAGTTTTCTTAGTATTAAGCTTCATACCCCAAAGTTCACACCAAGAGGTAATCTTAGCCAAGTCCCTGTTTAGAGATGCTGCAACTTCGATTCTACTCTCTGGAGATGGAATTGATGAGTATAAAGTTATGTCATCGGCATAAGAAACTAGTTTATTTTCAAGCTCAGAGCACAAGCAAGCAATAAAAATAATGAAAAACAGAGGCCCAAGCACACTGCCCTGTGGAACACCCGAAACAACAGGCACAGAAACAGAAGTGCACCCATCAACGACAACATGCTGAGACCTGTCTGTCAAAAAATCTTTAAAAATAGATAAAAGACTACCACCAATACCATAAAGTTGCAGCTTATATAAAAGGGCTTTATGATTAACAAGATCAAAAGCCGAACTAAAATCAATAGCCACAACACGAGATTCATACCCTTTGTCCAACGAAGACTGAAGATCATGAGATAAAGTTAAAAGCGCATCGCAAGTACCCAAACCTTTGCGAAAACCAAACTGTGAATTGGGTATTATATCAAGACGATTACATTATGAAGAAAGGCGTCTAGCTAAAAGCCTCTCAAAGATCTTTGAGAGAATAGGCGTTATGGATATAGGACGATACTCAGATGGGGATGACGAAGCAGTAGCTCCCTTCGGAATTGGAGTGATGCTAGCTTTTCGCCAGCAAAGAGGAAAACTACCAGATTTCAAGAGCAACCTAAATAAACAAAAACAACAACAGCTGAGCGGCGCCGGCCTAGTCTGGTGGCGGAGGAGGGTGGCGCTGAGTAGGGATGGGGGTGGCGGGTGATACGAAAAATAGCATTTTTACACCACTCTTCAACCACAATCCGGGTATTGTGGGGTAAATTCGCGTATTAGGAATTTGAGTACCTTTTGGATCCCTCGACGCTGATTAGGGTAAACGCGGACTGAGGATACTGTACGTGTATTGGGGGGACTGACTCTACTGTACAATACTTATTTTTTTTTTTTTTTTTTTTTTTTAAGAGACAATGAACGGAGGAAGGAAAAACACAGATAAAACAAAAAGGTCCATGTGCCTAAAGGCATCCTCCATTCATAAAATGTTACGTCTTTATTGTTCCATATACTGTACAGTGGAGCCCCCATTTTCGCTACATCGGTCTTCGTTGATTCAATTCTCGCGCCACACACCAAATATTCCCAATTTCAATTCTCGCGCCAGAAGCCTCAATTCTCGCATCAAAATCCCTGCCGAAACCCGAAAAAATAGCAAAAATAACGAAAAACTCTACATAAAACTAGATAACAAACAAAAACAATAATTTTGTTTTAACATAACGAAAGAATCTGCCAGGTGCTTGCCGTATAGAGACGAAATCCGAGTGAATCCGAGATCCGATCGTCAAATGCACAAGATGCCGCCATCTTTGTATGACGTCATCACTAAGCAGACGCTTGCAGTTTAGCTAGTATCTGTGTTGACAAAACAACTGTTTGCAAGCTTTTTTGTGCCTGAACCCCTTATCTCTCGCGTTTATTATAACCTCTAGTACATCTAGTGATAGGGATGGTTGGCCTGGTGGTAGCAATGAAGGAATTTCATGCTCAAAACACAGAGCAAAGACCAGTCCATGTCGGACGAAAGCGATTGAAATGCCTAGCCTAGACGATGTTAGCCTAGGCTAGGCTAAATATGACAATGATTTATAATAAAATCTGTGTGGTAAGTAATCTTCTCATAATACGTATTTATACGTCTTTTCCTCATATGTATTTATTGGATGTATTTGGGGCGAAATGGGTACTTGAGGGGTGGCTGGACGAATTTAGAACCTAGGCCTAGGCTAGGCCTAAAAAAAATTGCATGATAGAAACAATGCCCCAATCTACAGTATTTATGGTTAGGACTGTCATTTAGCCATGTCTACATTATTATTTACAATGCATAAGATTTAGGCCTAGGCTACTTGATGTAGCCTAGACAAAAAACATGTTTTCATAGCCTAACACTGGGAAAAAGTGCAGTAATTGTTTAGATATTGGGCCTTTTTTTTCTAGTTATTAAAAACTTATTCTATGGTGTATTATATGATACAGTATAATGCATAAAATTTAATTTGTGTACAATAAAACATGTTTTCATAGGCAAAAAATAGAAAAAGACGCAAATGTTGGCATGAGCACGGAACCGATTGAATTTTCCCCATAAGAACAGTGCCCCGATCTTGGCTGTTTCAATCCTAGCTCTATTCTGCGGAACCGATTAGCAGCTAGGATGGGGGCTCCACTGTACAGTAACACCCCGATTTTCCGGCACTCAGGTATTTGAAACCTCCGGTGAATTGAAAAAGTCCGGTTGAATGAACATTACTCCTATAAATGCCCATAAACCTCAAGAAAATACCCCTTAATGACCATCTGTATTATCAGCCTTAATATAATAAACAAGCACACGTTACTATACCATTTTAACCCCTTATTGGCGGCGCTCGACTTAAGTCGTGCACCAATTTGCAGCAAGTTAGGAGCATTATTGAGGCTTTTAAAGGGTTAAAATCGAGTGCAAATGGCCGGGAGCGCAGCGGGCCAGACAGCCGACTCCCATGGCTTACCGCCACACACCGACTCACCCTCCCTGTGTTCTCGAGAGGACGGCAGCGTAGCCAGTAGTGAGCATAGCTGGGAAAAATATACCGCTATACGCTAAACTCCCATGTTCGTGGCACCACTGCATTAGAACCACGAGTGCTACGTAGCTCGTTCTGGTCTCATTTTGAAGCTTTTAGCGCCTAGTTTTTTGCTGCATACATTTCTTTTCATGCAGATACTTGATTGATCATTCAGGAGGGCCTGAATATGCCCAAATGAGCCCAAAACACCCCGCTAAAGAAGGGTTAATAGTAATGTTCTCAACTCGCCAATTTATAAGTACAGTAAACCCTCGCCATCTCGGACCTCTAGAAGTCGAAAACCCGTACTAGTCGGACTGGCTACGGCCTCTCGGACATGCACTTCGGTAGTTCGGACATTTCCGTCATCGTTCCGACAGTCTCTGACGTTGTCGGGCTTTATATAAGTATTCAGAAAATGTCCGATATTATATTTTTCAATTCCATTGCATTAGAAATGATTCAAAGATTACAAGAAGTCCAAATAAGACATAGTTATGTTAATGTATAAGGGAGTTACGTAGATGCATTAGAGAGATAGATAGATAGAAAGAGAGAGTTACAGAGGGGGAGTGAGCGATAAACACGAACTATTATGAGACGGACTTAATTGGTTCTGAAAAGACAAGATAGATAGAAAGAGAGTTGCAGAAGGGGAAGTGAGCGATAAACACAACTATTATGAGACGACTTAATTGGTTCTGAAAAGACAAAGGAGACTTTTATATTGACTCTTTTTCATGTTATTATTTGTGTGCTAGAAGGATAATATTGTTTTCAATTCCATTGCATTAGAAATGATTCAAAGATTACAAAAAGTCCAAATAAGACATAGTTATGTTAATGTATAAGGGAGTTACATAAATGCATTAGAGAGATAGATAGATAGAAAGAGAGAGTTACAGAGGGGGAGTGAGCGATAAACACGAACTATTATGAGACGGACTTAATTGGTTCTGAAAAGACAAGATAGATAGAAAGAGGTTGCAGAAGGGGAAGTGAGCGATAAACACGAACTATTATGAGACGGACTTAATTGGTTCTGAAAAGACAAAGGAGACATTTTTATTGACTCTTTTTCATGTTATTATTTGTGTGCTAGAAGGATAATATTGTTTTCAATTCCATCGCATTAGAAATTATTTATAGATTACAAAAAGTCCAAATAAGACATAGTTATGTTAATGTATAAGGGAGTTAGTTAGATGCATTAGAGAGATAAATAGATAGAGAGAGTGGCTAGGGGCGAGCGAGCGATAAAATACTAACATATACGAGACGGACTTATGTTTCTGAAAGACAAAGGAGACATTTTTATTTACTCTCTTTTTCATTTTATTATTTGTGTGTTAGAAGGGTAATATTGTTTTCAATTCCATCGTATTAGAATTGATTCATAGATTAAAAAAAGACCAAATAAGACATAGTTATATATATATATATATGTATAAGGGAGATAGATGCATTAAATAATATAAAAAAAAAAAAAAAAAAAAAAATCAATTTCTCTGGTGACGCGGACTTTCCTCTTCTAATTCGGAATTTTCCCTCTCTTAAGTCGGACATAAGTCGGACTTCGGACATCTCGGATTTTCGGTCATCTCGGACTGGGTCTCCCCCCAATTAGTCCGAGATAGCGAGGGTTTACTGTACAGTCAACCCTCGAATGTGCGGACTAATAGGGGGGAACCCATGTCCGCACAATGAAAAAGTCCGTACATGGAAAATAGAGTAAATAGGCCTAGGCTATACGATGTTTTCTAACCCTAACCCATCCTAAGGACGTTGTTGAGATCCGGGCGATATGGTCGAAAAACATATTTAATAGTCTACCCTTATCTTTGTTATTTTAACAGCTAGAAAATGCTCACGCATCTCTAAACATACTGCTATTTCCAATCTGTAGACTGGCGTTGAGTAGAGCTCTCTAAGTCAACTGGTTCAGTTGTGATGACGATTTTCGTGAAGAGTTTCGAGGCAATGTTAGCAATATGGTGACACGGGCAGGCAATTTCCCACCGAATTTGTTGAAATACGATAATGTAACCATAAGTACTATATATCTCTTATATACTTACCTTAATTCTTTATAATATTTCATAATAAACTAATATAAAACAAGTTATAAGTTCAAATGAAAAATCAGTGTACCGGTACCTACCAAAACACGCGTGTGTTATTGTTAAGTCGGTTTGTGTGTGTGTGTGTGTGTGTGTGTGTGTGTGTGTTCTTTTCTTGTGTGGCTATGTCGGCCGTATCAGTAGGGAGTCTAAAAATCCGAGTTATTTATGTAGGCAACAAAATGTTATTATAATTATACTCTATGGAATTGAATTGAATTTTACCAAATAATATTTATAATAGTAGGCTAAAAGCCAAAGAAAAATCCATTAAACTTTGTTATTGTGTTGTCTGCTAAAACAAATTTAGTGTTGAAAACACTAAATATTATTTGGTAAAATTCAATTAAATTCCATAGAATTTATAATTATAATAACATTTTGTTGCCTACATAAATAACTCGGGTTCCACTATCCTCAGATCGGATGACCTAATTCCTATAATTCGACAGCATATTCATGATAAGTGGCACTCAGAATGGAGGGATCAACCTTTAGGAGGTCACCTTCGTTCCATCAAAGACGACATTCACATGTGGCCCACTTCACTCAGCCCCTGTCGCGCTGACCAAACCCTCTTAACTCGATTACGCATACGACACACGAGACTCACTCATGGATATCTAATGACCACTCCCCGTAGTCCACCACCAGAATGTCACCATTGTCACACAGTTCTTACTATTCATCAAATTTTTTGCATTTGTCCTATGTACGACCCTGAACGTACCTCATTAAAAGACATCCTTTCTGACTCTGATTCATTCTCTTACATAGCCATCAGTCATTTCTTGAAAGCTCTCAATCTATATAATACCATCTGACCAGTGACCTATTTTTTTTTTTTTTTTTTTTTTTTTTTTTTTTTCTATATTCCAACTACTCCCTCTCGTTCATAGGCTGATAGCCTTTACACTCTACCGCTGAACACGGAGAGGCCCGTGAGGTCTTGCTCCAGTCTAGGGAGTGAGACATGTGAAGCTTCACGGCCCGAAACAACTCGATCACTGAAGCTGCTCCGCCTCTGTGCTTCACAGTCCCATTCCCCAGGCTCGGACCCTCACTCTCAGAACGCCACCTATTGAGCAATTAACTCATATGGCTTGACTTACTAACTCCCCGCCGAACACTAGCCCTATGAGGGCTTAGGCCCAGAGGGCTAGTATAAAATAATTACATCTTCAACAACAACAAATAACTCGGGTTTTTAGACTCCCTACTGATACGGCCGACATAGCCACACAAGAAAAGAACACACACACACACACAAACCGACATAACAATAACACATATTATTCACAAATGAGACAGAACAACACTTCACAACTCTAAACAGCACACCCATCACTAACATCAACAATGCTGTACACATACTCAATAAAACTATCCAAAACGCTGACAAGAAACACATTCCAAGAGGTAACAGGAAAAGACACAACCCCAACTTCACACCAGAAATTCAAAACCTCATCAGACAACGCGACATACTGAAACACTCCCCAGCACCCCACACACAAGACATCACACAACAAATTCAAGCACTCAACACCCAAACTAACAACAAAATACAAGAACAACAAAAACTAAATTGGAATAACTTCCTACAAACACTTGATCACAAAACAAACCCCAAAAAACTCTACAAAACACTAAACAGCATCACACTTTCCAACAGCAACACAACGCAATCACATGCTGCAATCACAACAACAGACTCTACTCCTTCATGTAAACAACAAGCAAACACTCTCATCAATCACTTTTCACATGTCAGCCACCTAAAACCTCACAAAGACGACCGACGTGTCATCCGACGTAAGAGACAATTCCCCACAGACCCTGACTATACACCCTTCACCAATCACCAGACAAAGCATATCATCAACAATCTCAAGCACTCACCTGCCTGTGGCCTAGACAACATAAGCAACATACACCTCAGACACCTGGGACCACAAGGCATACAAGCACTCACTAACATATCAAACTACAGCTATTCACACAAATACCAGACATTTGGAAGCATGGTATCATCATCACATTCCCCAAACCCAAAAGACCCCACGCTACCCTCCTCGCACCGCCCCATCACACTTCTTTGCTCCCCCTCCAAAGTCATGGAACGCCTAGTATTACAACTAATTACACCTGACCTACCCCTAGCTCCAACACAACATGGCTTTAGGCCACTGCACTCCACAACACTCTTCTCACAGACCTTACACAAAGAGCTTTCGACGGCATCAACTCAGCTAGACCACCACACAGATCACTATTAGCCACACTCGACATTAGTAAAGCCTTCGATGCCATCCCCCGCCACAATCTAACAAACAAAATCTACAACACAAACATGCACAACAACACAAAAAGGTGGCTGGCCAACTTCCTAGCAGGCAGATGTGCACACGTATCTTTTGCCGGTCAGTCATCTAAAATCAGAAACTTTCCAAACGGAGTCCCACAAGGATCCGTCCTATCGCCCGCACTCTTCAATCTGTACATGCACGATAATACACCCAATACGCCCCAATAAACTTAGCCTCCTATGCAGATGACATAACACTCACATGCACACACCATGACCCAAAAAGAGCAACAGATCTCCTTCAACCCTATCTCAACACACTACATGGTTGGTGCACTACAAACAGACTTAATCTAGCCCCAGCCAAATCCACCGCAACCCTGCTCACAAGTTGGACAGGAGAACACTAATACATCCCTCAACTCACCATAAACAACACACCCCTAACACATACACACACACCCAAAATCCTAGGAGTAACATATGTACTCATATGACATTCAAACAGCACACCACAAACATTAAAAGAAACTGACACCCAGACTTAACGCCCTCAGGTCACTTGCTCACACAAAATTTGGACACAACAAAGAAACTACCACCACAGTATATAAACAATACATAAGATCAGTGATGGAATACGCAAGCCCAGCCTGGGCTTCTAACCTAGCTGAAACACATCATTATAGGTTTGACTCCTGTAAGGAGATAAAGAAAACCTAATATTTAGTAGTGGCCCCGTAATCATTGACGAACATGCCTATTACATAAGGCATCCTCTTCAAACACTAATCCGCCGTAGTTTTGAATCTACCGCGCAGAGCATTTAAAAACTGAGGAGCCTTCATCATGAGCGCACGCGACCTCACTCATGGCTTCAGTCATTATGAATTGGGTTCTCACTACGAAAAAACTTCGTAAAAAATAAAAACAAAAACAAAATAAGAATAACTATCCAATAAGCTTTCCATCATATCGTGGATGTACTTGTGTGGATTTCTGACCAGACGCTGATTCAGGCGTCATTCTTCCTTCACTGACATATCAAGTAAACCAAAATCCTCAATACATCAACGAATGGGAAGGGGACGGTCGGGAGGGCCCCAGTCGTCAATGATTACGGGGCCACTACTAAATATTAGGTTTTCTTTATCTCCTTACAGGAGTCAAACCTATAATTTATTAGTGGCCCCTCCATCATTGACGAACATGCCTGATTTCTAAGACTGGAGGGGGACATTCGTAATCATATCATAACTCTAGAAAAGCAGATAATAAAAACAACCACATAGTATTCTTACTTTGAAAATATATTTAACAACGGCGTAGCCGAAAAAATACAAGAAAAGGGGGTTCAGGCAGGTGCGTGCTTCAAAGAAGCCTGCCTGACAAAAAATGGGTAACCCTGAAGATTCTGAACACAGATCTGTAGTTACAAAGGCACCCCACTCAACGAGTGGTGACAAAAAATAACAAGTTATAAGTTTATATGTGCACATAATAAACCCCAACATAAACTTGGAGATAAATTGCAAAGGAACTCCATTATTCTAAAATTAAATTGCTTTCGCAGCTAAACTACTTTAACAACACCGTTGTTTTGTACTTAACATTGTACTAGCACAATTTCTCACTGAGAAATTTTCATATCACATTTTAACCTTAAATTGTATCACAGCTCTCATACTCCGGCGGGGTCTAGGGTGTCCTATGTCAACTGACTGCACCCCCCCCCCCTTTCCCGTGAAAGTTAAACAAAAGTGACTGCAGGGCCACCTAGACCCTCTGCCTTAAAGCTATACATGGTAAGGAAGGTTTGTCTAGAGCAACTGACAAGTATCTAGACAGAAACGTGTGATTAGACGCCCACAACTGCGTGGACGCTATGTCTTCAACTGAAAAAAATTTCAGGAAACGTAAAGAGGCTGCCCATTTGCGTAAATCGTGGGCCCGACCCACAACGCCGGGATTACTTTCTTTAATGACTTCTACCAGAAGAGAGGCTAATCGCCGTTTAAGTAAGCGTTTACCCGTACTTGCTACCCATAAAGCACCTTGGGGGTTTTGAGGAGCTACTCTCAAATATTTGGTTAGAGCTTCTATCTATCTATCTATTGCCTGACGCCGTGATCCCCGAAGGGGTGGCCACGAACGAACCGCCCCCATGCACCTCTGTCCCCAGTCAGTCGACGCCCCTCCCCCCAACCAGCACCGCCTTCGTTCATGTAGTTCCTCACTCCATCCTTCCACCTCATATTCGGTCTACCTCTCCCCCTCTGTCCCTCCACCTCGCTCTCGTACACCCTCTTAGTCATTCTCTCGCTTTCCATACGTTCCATATGGCGAACCATCTCAAGTTGTTCCTTTTCACACTTTCCAGCACATCTACCTCCACACCACACCTCCTTCTTACTTCCTCATTAGTCTGTCTATCCCTCCATGTAACTCCGCACGCACTCCTTAAGTAATTCATTTCCACTGCTCTCACTCTTGGTCTGAGTCTCTCAACCAACGTCCATGCTTCGCTTCCGTAAGTCAGTGTCGGGATTACCACACTGTCATGCAAGGACTTCTTCACTTCCATACTGACCACCCTATTTCTTGTTACTGCTTTTAGCGTTCCTACAACCTCTTCCCCTGTTGTACCCTCTCCCGCACCTCTTCATCCATAGTCCCATCTTTACTCAACACACTGCCCAGATACTTAAAAGAGTTGACGATCTCCATAGCCTGACCGTTCAGCTTCACCTCACACTCTGTGACTTCACCCCTTTCGAAGACCATAACCTTGCTCTTCCCCGTATTTACCTTCAAATTCCGTTTTTCGCACACTGTTCCAAACTCATTTACCAGACCCTGCAACTCCCATTCATTATCACTCATCAGAACTGTATCATCCGCAAACAGCAGTATAGGTAGCTTCCACTCAATTCCCTCCCTTTTCAACGATACAACGATGGTTAGAGCTTGCACTGGACATAAATTATGATGCACCTTTCCCCTTTTTAACGCCGGCACCGTGAACTCAGAAAACACGTGTGCACTATGCTCATTCTTGGCTACAAAACCTGGGGTGGGTGCAATGGAAATACATTCATTAAGTCTACCAAACCTAAGACAATTAGGTGTGTTGCTCATCGCCGCCAGCTCAGACACTCTGTTTCCGGTGGCCAAAGCCAAAAGGAAAACCGCCTTTTTTAAGAGTAATGCAAAGTCTGCAGTATTTTGGTACAGACGAGAGTGAAGCAAAGACAAAGCTTTGTCCAGAGACCAAGTAGGCATGAGCTGACGGGGAGGTGGGCGGAGTTTAAAACATGCTCTCATAAAACCTGTTTCCTCCGCTACCGGTATGGAAAGACCCGTAAGGTCTAAAAAGGGCACTCTAATCGCAGTTAAGTGATTTTTTAATGTTACCACAGATAAACGTTTCTGCTCAAATAGATAATTCAAATAATTAAAAACTAATGCCACTGAGGGTACAGTTTGTTCTGTCCTAACGATCCAAGAAGTAAAGGCTTGCCAATGTGATTGATACTGTCGTTTTGTAGACTGAGTATATTGATTAAGTAATTTATTTGTCACATCTCTACCGTATGGTGCTAGCCACTTGGCCTCCTGAATGTCCATAATGCAAAAGTCAGCGAGGTCGCTAGGTTTCCAATCGTGTCTAAGTGGAAATACCCGACCGGGAGCGATACCGGGTCCGGGCACCACATTTTCAATTGCTGGTACCACAACTGCGCCGGCCACAGTGGCGCGATTAGCGAGACTAAGCCTCGATAATCTCGTAGTTTGTTCACTACGTGGCACATTAGTGACGCATCTGGCGGTGGAAACAGATAGATGGAGCTCCATCTGTTCCAGTCTGTCACTAGGGCGTCTGGCCCCCCTGCCGGCGTTTTCGCCCGGCGGGTGAGGTATAGAGGGAGTTTGTGAGTCTCCTCGGACGCAAAAAGATCCACTTGTGGATGGGAGAGCTCTGCAATCATTAGGTTGAAAATGGGTTGCTTGAGCTCCCATTCTACTGTCGTGCTCTGTCTCCGGGACAGAGCGTCTGCCCAGACGTTCGCTACGCCTGGGAGATAAGATGCGTGAAGATAAATATCTAGACTGTTGGCTAGAGCAAAAATCTCTTCCGACACGTTTAGCAACTTCCTTGACCTCGTTGACCCTTGTTTCTGAATACAGTGGACTGCATTCAGATTGTCCATTCTGAAGGCCACCGACTTGCCCCGTAACGCCGGGCCGTGAGCCTGAAGGAAATACAAGGGGACTAGTAATTCTTTGACATTGATGTGCGAGATTTCTAAGTGGGACCAAAGCCCCTGACCCTGGTGCCCCTGATTTGACTGAAATCCCCAACCTATTGTGCCTGACGCATCCGTGTCTACCCATACCGTTGGTGGAGGAGAGGTCCATGACATTATTGAGTGCAATGTTTCCCTCTTCGCCCAGACCGCTAGTAAGGTGTGGATTAATTTCGGGATGGGCCATAATTTTCCCGCCGGTAAGAGCGGGAAATATTTGTTGCCTTCTAATATTAATCGTTTTACTTTCAACCGGCCCAACTTGACAGTTAGTTGAATCCAGTTGAGAGAGCCGACCAGAGACTCACAGACCCTTCGCGTCGTAGTCAGACTGTGAAGAAACCTGAACAGTTTCCTGCGAAACCTGTTGCGATTGTCCACACTCTGACTCAGAGTGAGAGCGGCGGTGTCCCAGACCAGCCCTATCCACTGAATTACTCGTGAGGGCACAAGGTTTGACTTTACCAGATTTACCTTGAACCCTAGAGTTTTGACATGATTTAAAATGATATTGACATGTTTTATGCATAATTGTTGTGTCTCTGCCACCACCAGCCAGTCGTCCAGATACCACAACACTCTGATCCCCTGTTTTAACAATGGCATCAGGGCTTGCCGGACTAGTTTTGTGAATAATCGAGGTGCCAGGTTCAAGCCGAACGGCATCCTCTGAAAAAAAAAATTTTGGTGCCTGATCCGTAAGGCCAAAAATCTTTGAAATCTTTTGTTGACCGATACGTGCCAATAGGCGTCTGTCAGGTCTAGTGAACACATCCAACCTCCCGGCGGAAGTGTTAGCCTGATGTGGTGTACTGTTAACATTCTGAAAGATTCGTTGTGAATGTGAAGATTCAGATAAGACAGGTCTACGACCGGCCTCATCTGAACACTGTCCCTTTTGGGAACCAAAAATAGTTTGGACGTGAATACAGGGTAATTTGGGGGGACCGGGATGATGACATTCTTGGCAATCATTTCCTGGGCTAGTGACTCCACCTCTAAAGAAACAAAATTCGCCGTTGTCGGCTGACGTAAGCGAGGTCGCCGGAGCCACTGCCAAGTGATGCCTTTGCGTGCCACCATCCGTTCCCAAGTGTTTAACGGCCATGCTTGGTGACACGTTCGGAACGACCCAGTTAGCAGACAAGGGTTCGCCGGCTGTACTACCCTCGGTTCCTCCGGCCTTAAGGTAGGCGCCGGGAGTGAGAGAGACTAGTTTTTTTATGGTGGGGTTGGTGCTGGACGCTTCGCCGGCTGGCTGGTGTTGGCCGAAGACTGGCCCTGACCTGGTTTATGTTGGCCGCGTCCTCTCTGACCTGAAAACCTACTCTGTCTATGCCTGAACTGACCCTGGGGGAGTGGGAGGACTTAGGCGGAAGAAAAGGTTTAGATCCCCCTGGCTGAGCTTTAGTAGTAGGCCTGGGTTTGGGGAAGTTAAATGCAGGTTTCTTAGAAGGGGTGGGACTGTGCTTAATGGCCTGTGCCATATTGAACACTGTTCGCCACACTTCAGGGGTCATTAAAGAGGGAGTAAGCACTGGTGACATAACCACCTGATTAGCAATGCGATCAGGTAGCTTGCGAACTAACGACATCCTAAGATCTTGTCGTGCTCGTACCGCCTCAAGCAAGGCGGTACGTATGTCACCCAAGGATTGGATTGACGACTGAAGAATCAGTCGCCGGGATAACTCAACCGATCTTCGAGCATCCGCATCTGCGATTGCCTGAGTGGATCGTAGTAAAGACTTAGCCACCTGCTGAGATACTATGTACTGTGAGAACAGGCGAAAAGCTTTTCCCCGTAGCCTAAATTCTCTGTCTAGGTGAGTAGGGGTAGGGGTAGTGAACGGGTCCTTCAGCTCACAAAGATTAATCTTAAGGGCAGCTAGAAATGAAAACAAAGCTGACGGGACTCCGCCGGCAGAACCCACCGGCATGGAGAACCAAGAATGAGTATCCTGAGGTATCTGGTGGGAAGATTTAGAAGTGAAAGTGGTTGCAAAGTTTTGAGCCTCTACCTCCCAATCTACCCAAGGTCCTGGTCCCAACTGTCCCACCTTCAAAACTGGATTAGCTGCTTCGTCTGTGACAGTCTGTAAATCTAGTTCAGGAGTGAGAGCTGACAGAGTCTTAATATCATTAAACCCATCCAGCTTAGACCAGTCTGAAAATAGTTTTGAAGCTGAGGCAGGGGGCAAAGCAGGCTTAGAAGCATACACAAAATAATCTTGATGATAATAACTAGGTATAGCCTTGATATTTACGTCCAGAACATTACCTAATGTATCCACGGCCCTTAGTTTCTTTGACTTATTGCCCTGGATGACCCACTCACGCGGTACCGGGAGTTCCCCTGACAAAGTAGGTTGGGCAAGCTCTGGTTTAGAGGAGTTCAAAAGAACCCATGACTCGTCTGGCCCATAAAGTAAGGGCATAGCTACCTTTCTAAGAGGCGCTTTGTCTAGAGGGGGTGGATTGACATCCGTTATGACCCTGACATTTGAAGTTGTCAAAGCCGCCGTAGCAGGCCTATTGATCCCTGAGGTTAACAGAGTGGGAGGGTTAGGGATCTTAGATAAATCAATCGAAGTCATCAGAGGCCGTACCGTAGAACTTGTCTTGGGAGCCCCCAAGTCCATTGTGGGGTTTTCCTGTTGTTGACCAAAAAATTTAGATAAAGCATGAGTAAGCAGCCCATTAATTTCTTGTGCCGTAACAAACTGGTTTGATGAAGAACTTACAGGTGAATCATTAGTATCTTGTGCGGCGTCCAAGCCTGAGCCTGACCCTTGTCCTTCCATCTCCGAAATTATAGAAACTTCATCTTTCTCCTCCTGATCCTCCTGAGAAGACCCCGCCGAGGCAGGGGTACCTTGTTGCCAAGATAAGTCTGGGATAGAGGATGGGATCGCCGCGTCCCTGTGGACATCGGCTACTGTGTGACTCGTTTGAGTCGGACGTGGGTGATCAGACCCTGGTTGCGCAAACCGCCAAACACCTAGGCCCTGGCCTACGCTCTCTTGAGAGTCTGAAACATTCTCACTTACTGAACCCCCTGAACTTTCCAATTCCAGGGTTAAAATATTAAGTGGCAAATCCTCTTTTGGGACAGGCACTGCACTGGACTCTTGGGCCTTAACACAAACTCTGTCTGGGGTAGAGGTACGATGAGATGCACTAGAAGTTGGTGAATGTCGAGAGGACTTCCGTTTATGAGAATCCTTTTTAGAGGATTTATGGCTACGGTGTGACCGCGAACTATTCTTAGATCTAGAGGAATCGTCGCCGTGACCACTGGTGGAACCTTCCGTCCTGCTCTTCTTACTCGCCGGTGAAGAGGCCCGACTAGATGACTGGTGTCTAAGAGGAGACCTAGACCGGGATCTCGCCCGAGACGAAGAGGCGGATACCGGGGGTGTAGGCTCTCTTGGGCGTTTAGGTGTAGCCGCAGAGGATACAGAACCCTGACCAGTCTCCGCCGGCTTAATACTCGTGACTCTAGAGGAACGTTTAGGGGGAGGGTGTTCGGAGAGCAATCTATCCCAAAGTGGGACGTTGTCACATTGAAGTGATTTATGTGCAACAATGGTAGTGTAGGCTGACATCTGTTGCCTAACCTCTCTTAAGGCTACCGCCGCGGTCTTATCATTATCACAAAGGACCTTTAAAGCTAATTGGGAGCAAAAAGAACAATTACGCATAACCCAGAGACCCCTTGAACGGTCTAGACATTTAACACACCTTATGCAACGGGTATGCGCAAAAATAGGGATACCAGCACAAGCAGTGGTAGTGCACAAAGCAAAAACTGGGGCCACGGTAGCCATGACAGAGACTGGTGGGAGGAAACTACCGCCGGGTCTGTATTGGTCCGCCGGAGCTCAGCTCTGGAAAAAAAAAAAATTTCCAGGAATTAATGCTCATAAGGTTAACCCAACATGTTCGCGCACAAGTGTTAATAACCCGCCGGGTAACGAGATGTAATGGCACAAACACAGCTCGCTACGCGGTGGGGTTCAGAAATCTAAACAAATCTTTTGTTAAAGAAAGTGAAGAATACCCTCTGATATAATATAACGGTCCAGCGTGGCGCTTATAGTCTCTTGGTGGTGGCGACTGTCTCAAGATTCAATTTTGTAACAAAGCAACCCCCCAAAAAGACGCCGGCCCTTGAAATATTTTAGTAGAATAGCACAGGGCAGGATGATACGAGATCTGATGTCTAACGAATTGTCACAAAAGATCGCCGTAAGTTAGAAGGCGGCGATACCTACTTGTATCACTAAATTAACTGGTTAAATCGAAATCGAATTTTGTAAATTCCTTATTTTCTCCACCTAGGAGCACCCGCCGGGTGAGAAGAATCGATATATTAACCTAAATTGAACCTTCAATTGCCGTAAAAGTAAAGGCGGCGATACACATAGTATCACTAAATGGATTGGTTAACTCACTGAAAGACATAAGTCGTTCATCCCACCCTACCCAGGTGCACCCGCCGGGTGAGATGTCCAAACGTTAACCCCATAAGTTCCTGTCCCCACTTCTTTGTAAAAGATCGCCGGGGAGGAACGCCTAAAACAACAGCTAGGTTTTTCAAGTGGCTTTGTAAAACCAGGTAGAAAAACTACATAACGTATGTCCGCATGAACAATCGTTTTATAGATGGGAACAGCCATCCCGCCGGGAATCAAAGGAGGCCTGAAACCAGGCATCCACAGAGACGCAGTCCTGGAGAGCCACAGACACCCCAACGCCGGGGAAACAAGCCAGTGTTAACAACCACGTGTGGCCCAACACGGCTCGCGGCCGGGATTTTCATGGTGAAACCGAGAAAACCCCGCCGGAAGGCAACCCACCCTGAACAGACACCATCTGAACAACAAGAGACACGAGGAGAGCCACGCACGACAACCCCAAGGTCACTCCATAATCCGTGGAATTAGCCAATACACTACTAAACCAGGAAACAATTATAGTCCGAGGAATTAGCCAATACACAACTAAAACCCGGATACACATGACACAGTAGGGCATATTTATCAATAATAAACAATAACACTAGTACATGTGGCAAAGCTACCAGCGGCTGGCTAGGCCTAGGTAGACGGCATAATAAAAGTTGAAATATACACAAACACTGGAATATCACAACAGGAACCACCGCCAACACACCACCGTAGCATAAACTTCCGACCAAGGGAAGACTGACTCGGGACCCAGAAAAAACTTCACCAAGTGAAGAAAAATACGCTGGGAACGTCAGAAACAAAGCTTACCTCATCAGAAAGATAAAAGGCAGCATTAACTAACGCGTAGTGAAAGCCGCCTGCATCACAAACTAACTCAGCTGTGAAAAAGTTCACATGTCCACAACGGGACCACGAGGGTACATCCGAAATAGATGCCCCATACACTCGACCCAAAATACACTGCACTGCGGGCAACCAGCCCAGGACACTCCTGCTACGCCTATCCGAACCTTACTCGATACATCCTAGAGTAAACAAATGAGAAAAAACTCACTAGGGACGCCACGAATGCGGAACTAGCGGAGCGTGGGGGGCACGTCCGGGCAGGCTGAACGCAGAGCAAAGAAGGAAGAATGACGCCTGAATCAGCGTCTGGTCAGAAATCCACACAAGTACATCCACGATATGATGGAAAGCTTATTGGATAGTTATTCTCATTTTCTTTTTGTTTTTATTTTTTACGAAGTTTTTTCGTAGTGAGAACCCAATTCATAATGACTGAAGCCATGAGTGAGGTCGCGTGCGCTCATGATGAAGGCTCCTCAGTTTTTAAATGCTCTGCGCGGTAGATTCAAAACTACGGCGGATTAGTGTTTGAAGAGGATGCCTTATGTAATAGGCATGTTCGTCAATAATAAATAAGACCTTACAGACTATTCAAAACAAAGCCCTGAATATCATTACAGGCTGCACAGCTACTTCACCCACAGATCACCTACATCAAGAAACCAAAATCCTCAAAGTCAAAGACCATCTGGACATGAGAGGCACTCAATTCCTGGCAGCAGCCTCCACGAACCAAGACCACCCACTAAACTACATGGCAACACACCCACAGACACCAAGAAATATCAAAACAACACCCAGCACACGGTATCACACACAATTATTGTCCTCTCTCCCTCCCTGCCCACCCCGAACCAACTTCCAGAAGCACATCCATACTCATATCTCTCACCGATCCATCCACTCACTCACAGACAACACGCAGCTGCATGCACGACCTCCCGAAATCCATCCTTCCGAATCCTCCCTTCCTCGCGAGGACAGAGTCCACCTGGCCAGGCTGAGATGCGGACACCATCCAGCTCTCCTGAGCTATCAGAAGAGACTGGATGACTCCGTTGTCGACGCCTGCCCGGGATGTAACACAGCACCCCATACCATTAAACACATCATAGAAGACTGCATTTCACACAACCACTTACGCCAACAACACAATCTACACTCAATGAGAGCTCTGTGGGAAAGCCCGATCGTGGCCATGGCCTTTCTCAGGGACTCGGGGCTGTTCGGCCAGGCAGCTTAGGGAACAACAACAACAACAACAACAACAACAACAACAATAATAACACACGCGTGTTTCAGTAGGTACCGGTACACTGATTTTTCATTTGAACTTATAACTCATTTATATAAGTTTATTATGAAATATTATAAAGAATTAACCCTCCAGCCCCGGCTATTATATTATATAATTTCCCCGAAATCCGGGGATTTTGGCCGAAAAACGTCTACGCCTAGGCTACCGCATCTTTGTTATTTTGCTTGCTTCCGCATTCCCGCTCATCCCCAAGCGTAGATGTGTTTCGTACCTGTAGAATGGCGTTAAGTAGAGCTCTCTAAGTCAACTGGTTCAGTTGTGAGGATGATTTCATTGGAGATAACTTTATGGCAAAAACAGCCACTTTACACTACTTTTCGATACGTAACAACAACATACAGGCACACACGAACAAGCGACGCACTCCTTCTTGTGGTCGGAGATGCGGGGCGTCGGTCCAGCCGGTTGTTGTTTACATGCGTCGGACGGACGCCTCGCACACCAAGTTTACAGGCTTTGAGGTCATGAGTGCCTCAGAGCCCTTCCGGGTAGCTCGGGGTGTATTTTTTAGGGTGCCTCAGAGCCCTTCTGGGTCTGAGGAGTTAAGGTAAGTTTATAAGAGATATATAGTACTTATGGTTACATTATCGTATTTCGACGATTTCAGCGGATATTGCCTGCCCGTGTCACCGCCTGACCCGCCAAATACCGGACAACTTTTAAATTAACGGTCTTTTGCCCGATTTGTCCGGTCTTTTGGGGACTTGTCCGCATCGGCTGTTGGGTCCGCACAAACCGAAGTCCGGTCAACTGGGGTCCGCCCATGCGAGGGTCGACTGTACAGTGGAAGTTGGAAAACGCGTCCAGCTGTTGTTGTTGTCGGCGGCGTAATGCGTATCATCTTATGCGAAGGCTAGGCCTTATCGGGAGAGAGAGTTCCGCGGCGCATTCAAAGTTTTGACAGTAGCAAAACGAAACACTAATATCAAACTGTTTTTGTTCCTTTTAGTTTGTCTTAGGTTTCTCACTTAATATCTAAAACTTATTTATGAGGTGGATGCTTTGGGAGAGGCAGTAAGGGGTGGATGCTTGCCACTCATCCACAGTTATAGAGGTGGATGCTGTTACATCATCCACCTCTCTCCATTTTGTTTGGATATTTGTGTTTTCTGTTCCAAGCTCAGAACCACTCTTTTGCATTTCTTCTTGTCACTATTGTCTTTCACTTTGTCCGACTTTGCCCTAATCTTCGGCATGATAGCGATGAATCGAGTATAATATGTCCGATATGAGAATGTTTGTATATACGGATCGATCGGGCGAGACTGAGTATGCCTATTTCCGCGCTTTTGTTGTTGTTGTTGCTTGTTCTACTGACGTCGCCATTACCCGCATAGAACCACGGACTATTTTATATATACAGTCGGTCCTCCGGTAACGCGCGTTTTGGAAACGTGGATTTGGTGGCACGCGGTACACCCCAAATATCCAAAATTTTGCTAACATGGTCAACACTTACACTGACGCGGGGTCTAGCCGGGCGCCGAAGCTTTACTCCCGACTTTCGTCATTTACCGATGCTCATATCTCTGCAATTAATTGGCCTAACCAAGTTTTTATGCATACCGGAGGTTGTTGTTGTTCCTGTTCCCTAAGCTGCCTGGCCGAACAGCCCCGAGTCCCTGAGAAAGGCCATGGCCACGATTGGGCTTTCCCACAGAGCTCTCATTGAGTGTAGATTATAGGTTTGACTCCTGTAAGGAGATAAAGAAAACCTAATATTTAGTAGTGGCCCCGTAATCATTGACGAACATGCCTATTACATAAGGCATCCTCTTCAAACACTAATCCGCCGTAGTTTGAATCTACCGCGCAGAGCATTTAAAAACTGAGGAGCCTTCATCATGAGCGCACGCGACCTCACTCATGGCTTCAGTCATTATGAATTGGGTTCTCACTACGAAAAAACTTCGTAAAAAATAAAAACAAAAAGAAAATAAGAATAACTATCCAATAAGCTTTCCATCATATCGTGGATGTACTTGTGTGGATTTCTGACCAGACGCTGAATCAGGCGTCATTCCTCCTTCACTGACATATCAAGTAAACCAAAATCCTTAATACATCAACGAATGGGAAGGGGACGGTCGGGAGGGCCCCAGTCGTCAATGATTACGGGGCCACTACTAAATATTAGGTTTTCTTTATCTCCTTACAGGAGTCAAACCTATAATTTATTAGTGGCCCCTCCATCATTGACGAACATGCCTGATATCTAAGACTGGAGGGGGACATTCGTAATCATATCATAACTCTAGAAAAGCAGATAATAAAAACAACCACATAGTATTCTTACTTTTGAAAAATGTATTTAATACGGCGTAGGCCGGAAATATACAAGAAAAAGGGGTTCAGGCAGGTGCGTGCTTCAAAGAAGCCTGCCTGACAAAAATAGGTAACCCTGAAGATTCTGAACACAGATCTGTAGTTACAAAAGGCACCCCACTCAACGAGTGGTGACAAATAATAAGTTATAAGTTTATATGTGCACATCATAAACCCCAAAATACATGTGGAGATCAATTGCTAATGAACTCCATTGAACTAATGTTACATTGCTTTCGCAGCTAAAACTACTATAACAACACCGTTGTTTTGTACTAAACTTTGTACTAGCACAAATTCTCTCAGAGAAATTTTCATATCACATTTCAACCTTAAATTGTATCACAGTTCTCATACTCCGGCGGGGTCTAGGGTGTCCTATGTCAACTGACTGCACCCCCCCCCCCCCCCCTTTCCTTGAAAATAAACATAAGTGACTGCAGGGCCACCTAGACCCTCTGCCTTAAAGCTATACATGGTAAGGAAGGTTTGTCTAGAGCAACTGACAAGTATCTAGAGAGAAACGTATGATTAGACGCCCACAACTGTGTGGACGCAATATCTTCAACTGAAAAGTTTTTCAGGAAACGTAAAGAGGCCGCCCACTTGCGTAAATCGTGGGCCCTACCCACAACGCCGGGATTACTCTCTTTAATGACTTCTACTAGAAGAGAGGCTAATCGCCGTTTAAGTAAGCGTTTACCCGTACTCGCTACCCATAAAGCACCTTGGGGGTTATGAGGAGCTATTCTTAAATATTTGGTTAGAGCTTGCACTGGACATAAATTATGATGCACCTTTCCCCTTTTTAACGCCGGCACCGTGAATTCAGAAAACACGTGTGCACTATGCTCATTCTTGGCTACAAACGCCGGGGAGGGTGCAATGGAAATTGAATCATTAAGTCTACCAAACCTAAGACAATTAGGTGTGTTGCTCATCGCCGCCAGCTCAGACACTCTGTTTCCGGTGGCCAAAGCCAAAAGGAAAACTGCCTTCTTTAAGATTAAATAAAGCAAAGTCTGCAGTATTTTGATACAGACGAGAATGAAGTAAAGACAAAGCTTTGTCCAGAGACCAAGTAGGCATGAGCTGACGGGGAGGTGGGCGGAGTTTAAAACACGCTCTCATAAATCCTGTTTCCTCCGCCACCGGTATGGATAGACCTGTAAGGTCGAAAAAGGGCACTCTAATCGCAGTTAAGTGATTCTTCAAAGTAACCACAGATAAACGTTTCTGCTCAAACAGATAGTTCAAGTAATTAAAAACCAATGCCACTGAGGGTACAGTTTGTTCCGTTCTAACAATCCAAGAAGTAAAAGCTTTCCAATGAGATTGATATTGTCGCTTAGTAGACTGAGTATATTGATTGAGCAATTTATTGGTCACATCCCTACCGTATGGTGCTAGCCACTTGGCCTCCTGAATGTCCATAATGCAAAAGTCAGCGAGGTCTCTAGGTTGCCAATCGTGTCTAAGTGGAAGTACCCGACCGGGAGCGATACCGGGTCCGGGCACCACATTATTAACTGCTGGCACCACACCTGCGCTGGCCACAGGGGCGCGATTAGCGAGACTAAGCCTCGATAAACTCGTAGTTTGTTCACTACGTGGCACATTAGTGACGCATCTGGCGGCGGAAACAGATAGATGGAGCTCCATCTGTTCCAGTCTGTCACTAGGGCGTCTGGCCCCCCTGCCGGCGTTATCGTCCGGCGGGTGAGGTATAGAGGGAGCTTGTGAGTCTCCTCGGACGCAAAAAGATCCACTTGTGGATGGGAGAGCTCCGCAATCATTAGGTCGAAAATGGGTTGCTTGAGCTCCCATTCTACTGTCGTGCTCTGTCTCCGGGACAGAGCGTCTGCCCAGACGTTCGCTACGCCTCGGAGATAAGATGCGTGAAGATAAATATCTAGACTGGTGGCTAGAACAAAAATCTCTTCCGACACGAGTAGCAACTTCCTTGACCTCGTTGACCCTTGTTTCTGAATACAGTGAACTGCATTCAGATTGTCCATTCTGAAGGCCACTGACTTGCCCCGTAACGCCGGGCCGTGAGCCTGAAGGAAATACAATGGGACTAGTAACTCTTTGACATTTATGTGAGAGATTTCTAAGTGGGACCAAAGTCCCTGACCCTGGTGCCCCTGATTTGACTGAAATCCCCACCCTATGGTGCCTGACGCATCCGTGTCTACCCATACCGTTGGAGGAGGAGAGGTCCATGACATGATTGAGTGCAATGTTTCCCTCTTCGCCCAGACCGCTAGTAAGGTGTGGATTAATTTTGGTATGGGCCATAATTTTCCCGCCGGTAAGAGTGGGAAATATTTGTTGCCCTCCAATATTAATCGTTTTACTTTCAACCGGCCCAACTTGACAGTTAGCTGAATCCAGTTGAGAGAGCCGACCAGAGACTCCCAGACTCTTCGTGTCGTAGTCAGACTGTGAAGAAACCTGAACAGTTTCCTGCGAAACCTGTTGCGATTGTCCACACTCTGACTCAGAGTGAGAGCGGCGGTGTCCCAGACCAGCCCTATCCACTGAATTACTCTTGAGGGAACAAGGTTTGACTTTACCAGATTTACCTTGAAGCCTAGAGTTTTGACATGATTTAAAATGATATTGACATGTTTTATGCATAATTGTTGTGTCTCTGCCACCACCAGCCAGTCGTCTAGATACCACAACACTCTGATTCCCTGTTTTAACAATGGGATCAGGGCTTGCCGGACTAGTTTCGTGAATAATCGAGGTGCTAGGTTCAAACCGAACGGCATCCTCTGAAAAACAAAATTTTGGTGCCTGATCCTCAAGGCCAGAAACCTTTGAAATCTTTTGTTGACCGACACGTGCCAATAGGCGTCTGTCAGGTCTAGGGAACACATCCAGCCACCCGGCGGAAGTGTTAGCCTGATTTGATGAACTGTTAACATTCTGAAAGACTCGTTGTAAATGTGAAGATTCAGATACGACAGGTCTACGACCGGCCTCATCTGAACACTGTCCCGTTTTGGGAACCAAAAACAGTTTTGACGTGAATACAGGGTAATCTGGGGGTACCGGGATGATGACATTCTTGGCAATCATCTCCTGGACCAGCAACTCCACCTCTAATGAAACACAATTTGCCGTTGTCGGCTGACGTAAGCGAGGTCGCCGGAGCCACTGCCAAGTGATGCCTTTGCGTGCCACCATCCGTGCCCAGGTTTTTAACGGCCATGCTTGGTGACACGTTCGGAACGACCCAGTTAGCAGACAAGGGTTCGCCGGCTGTACTTCCCTCGGTTCCTCCGGCTCTAAGGTAGGCACTGGGAGTGAGAAAGACTTTAGTTTTTTGATGGTGGGTTTGGTGGTGTTGGACGCTTCGCCGGCTGGCTGGTGTGGGCCGAAGACTGGCCCTGCCCCGGCTTATACTGGCCGCGTCCCCTCTGTCCTGAAAACCCTCTCTGTCTATGCCTGAACTGACCCAGGGGGGATTGGGAGGACTTAGGCGGAAGAAACGGCTTAGAACCCCCTGGCTGAGCTTTAGTAGGAGGCTTAGGTTTGGGGAAGTTAAATGCGGGTTTCTTAGCCTGTGCGGGACTGTGCTTCACGGCCTGTGCCATGTTAAACACTGTTCGCCATACATCAGGGGACATTAAAGAAGGTGTAAGTACTGGGGACATTACCACCTGGTTAGCAATGCGATCAGGCAGCTTGCGAACTAATGACATTCTAAGATCCTGTCGTGCTCGCACCGCCTCAAGTAAGGCTGTGCGTATGTCACCTAAGGATTGAATTGACGACTGAAGAATCAGACGCCGGGATAATTCAACTGATCTTCGAGCATCCGCGTCTGCGATTGCCTGAGTAGACCTGAGTAAAGACTTAGCCACCTGTTGAGAAACTATGTACTGTGAAAACAGGCGGAAAGCTTTTCCCCTTAGCCTAAATTCTCTGTCTAGGTGAGAAGGGGTAGGGGTAATGAATGGTTCCTTTAGTTCACAAAGATTAATCTTAGGGGCAGCTAAAAAGGAAAATAAAGCTGACGGAACTCCGCCGGCAGAACCTACCGGCATTGAGAACCATGAATGTGTATCCTGAGGGATCTGGTGGGAAGATTTAGAAGTGAAAGTGGTTGCAAAGTTTTGAGCCTCTACCTCCCAATCCACCCAAGGTCCTGGTCCTAACTGTCCCACCTTCAACACTGGATTAGCTGTCTCGTCTGTGACGGTCTGTAAATCTAGTTCAGGAGTAATAGCCAACAGAGCCTTAATATCATTAAACCCATCCAGCTTAGACCAGTCTGAAAAAAGTTTTGAAGCTGAGGCAGGGGGTAAAGCAGGCTTAGATGCATAAACAAAATAATCCTGATGATAATAACTAGGTATAGCCTTGATATTTACGTCCAAAACATTACCCAAGGCATCCAATGCCCTTAATTTCTTAGACTTATTTCCCTGGATAAACCACTCACTTGGTACCGGGAGTTCCCCTGACAAGGTAGGCTGGGCAAGCTCTGGCTTAGAGGGGTTCAAAGGGACCCATGACTCGTCTGGCCCATAAAGCAGGGGCATAGCTACCTTTCTAAGAGGCGCTTTGTCTAGAGGGGGTGGATTAACATCCGTAATGACCCTGACATTTGACGTAGTGAATGCCGCCGTAGCTGGCTTAGAGCTCCCTGCCGGTGACAGAGTAGGAGGGTTAGGAATCTTAGATAAATCGATTGACGTTATCAGAGGCCGTACCGCAGAACCTGTCAAGGGAGCCCCCAAGTCCATTGTGGGGTTTTCTCGTTGTTGATTAAAGAATTTTGATAGAGCATGAGTAAGTAACCCATCAATTTCTTGTGCTGTAACAAACTGGTTAGGTGCAGAACTTTCAGGTGAATTAGTATTATCATGGGCGGCGTCCAGGCCTGAGCCTGACCCTTGTCCTTCCCTATCTGAAATTAATGACACTTCATCTTGTTCCTCCCGATCCTCCTGAGAAGACCCCGCCGAGGCAGGGGCACCTTGTTTCCAAGATAAATCAGGGATAGAGGATGGGGTCGCCGCGTCCCTGTGGACATCGGCTACTGTGTGACTCGTATGAGTCGGACGTGGATGGTCAGACCCTGGCTGAGCAAATCGCCAAACACCAAGGCTCTGGCCTACGCTCTCTTGAGAGTCTGAAACATTCTCAATTATTGAATATCCTGAACTCTCCATTTCTAGGGTTAAAATATCAATAGGTAAATCTTGTTTAGGGACAGGCGCTTCACTATACTCTGAGGCTGTAACAGAAACATTGTCAGGTGTAGAGGTACGATGAGATGCACTAGACTTAGTAGAATGTCGAGAGGACTTCTTATGGGAATCCTTTTTGGAGGATTTGTGGCTACGGTGTGACCGCGAACTGGACCTAGGTTTGGAAGAATCACCACCATGGCCCCTGGGGGAAGCTTCAGTCTTGCACTTCTTACTAGCCGGGGAAGAGGCCCGACTTGAAGACCGTTGTCTGAGGGGTGACCTTGACCTCGATCTCGCCTGCGACGAGGAGGTGGCTGCCGGGGGAGTAGGCTCTCTCGGGCGTTAGAACGTCTCCACAGACGATACAGAATCCTGGCTAGTCTCTGTCGGCTTAAAACCCCTTACTCTAGAGGTACGTTTAGGGGGAGGGTGCTCTGACAGCAATTTATCCCAAAGTGGGACGTTGTCACATTGAAGTGACTTATGTGCGACAATGGTAGTGTAGGCCGACATTTGTTGTCTGACCTCTCTCAACGCTACCGCCGCGGTCTTGTCATTGTCACACAGGACTTTATTGGTTAATTGGGAGCAAAAAGAACAATTACGTGTAACCCAGAGACCCCTTGAACGGTCTAGACATCTAACACACCTTATGCAAAGGGGTATGTGCAAAAATTGGGATACCCGCGCAAGTAGGGGTAATGCACAGGGCAAAAACTGGGGTCACATTAGCCATGACAGAGACTGGTGTGAGGAACTACCGCCGGGTCTGTATTGGTCCGCCGGAGCTCAGCTCTGGAAAAATAAAGAAAAATTTCCAGGAATTAATGCTCATAAGGTTAACCCAAGTGTTCGCATACAAGTGTTAATAACCCGCCGGGTAACGGGATGCAAAGACACAGCTAACACATCTCGCCACGCGGCTGGGTATAAAGAGGCTAAACAAGTCTTCTTAGCTAAGAACATGAAGAATACCCTCTGATATAATGGTCCAGTATGGCACTAATAGTCTGTAGGAGGTGGTGACTGTCTCAAGATTCAATTTTGTAACAAAGCCCCCCCTCATAAAGACGCCGGCCCTTGAAATATTTTAGTAGAATAGCCCAGGGCAGGAATATACGAGATCTGATTTTTTAACGAATTGTCCCAAACGATCGTCGTAAAAATAGAAGGCGGCGATACTGAAAGTATCACCCAATTAAGGTTAATCGAAATTGAATTTGTTTATAAATTCCTTAGTTCCTTTACTTAGGGGCACCCGCCGGGTGTGGAAATCGATTTGGTTAAACCTCACTGATCCTTCAAATGCCGTAAGAGTAAAGGCAGCGATACACAGAGTATCACTCACATGGATTGGTTAACTATAAGAGACCTAAGTCGTTTTATCCCACCCTGCTAAGGTGCACCCGCCGGGTGAGAAGTCTAAAAGTTAACCCCACAAGTTCCTGACCCCACTACTTTGTAAAAGATCGCCGGGGAGGAACGCCTAAACAACAGCTAGGTTTTCCCCGTGGTTTGTCGTAAACCAGGTAGAAAAACCTATAAAAAACGAGTGTTCTCACGAACGTCGTTTCTTTATACTGTATATAACTAAATATATATGTAAGGATGGGTACAGCCATCCCGCCGGGAATTATAAAGGAGGCCTGAAACCAGGCACCCACAGATACGCAGTCCTGGAGAGCCACAGACACCTCCCCTCGCCGGGGAACCAGCCAGTGTTAAAAACCACGTGTGGCCTAACACTGCTCATCGGTCAGGATTTTTCACGGTGAAACCGAGAAAAACCCGCCGGAAGGCAAACCCCACCCTGAACAGACACCATCTGAACAATACGACACGAGGAGAGACACGCACGACTAACCAAGGTCACAACATAATCCGTGGAATTAGCCAATACACAACTAAACCAGGAAACAAATATAGTCCGAGGAATTAGCCAATACACAACTAAAACCCGGATACACATGACACAGTAGGGCATATTTATAAAATAAATAATAACACTAGACATGTGGCAAAGCTACGAGCGGCTGGCTAGGCCTAGGTAGACGGCATGAAAATAGTTGAAATATAAACACACACTGGAATATCACAACAGGAACCACCGCCAACACACCACCGAAGCGATAACTTCCCAACCCCGGGGAGCCTGACACGGACCCAGAAAAAACTTCACTAAGTGACGAAAAATACGCTGGGAACGTCAGCAAACACACAGCTTACCTCATCAGAAGGATAAAAGGCAGCAATTATTAACGCGTAATGAAAGCCGCCTGCATCACCAACTAAACCAAACTGTGAAAAGTTCACGTGTCCACAACAGGACCACGAGGGTACATCCGAAATAGATGCCCCATACATACGACCCAAAATACATTGCACTGCGGGCAACCAGCCCAGGACACTCCTGCTACGCCTATCCTAACCTTACTCGATACATCCCAGAGTAAACAAATGAGAAAAAACTCACTAGGGACGCCACGAATGCGGAACCAGCGGAGCCTGAAAGGTACGTCCGGGCAGGCTGAGCGCAGAGCAAAGAAGGAGGAATGACGCCTGATTCAGCGTCTGGTCAGAAATCCACACAAGTACATCCACGATATGATGGAAAGCTTATTGGATAGTTATTCTTATTTTCTTTTTGTTTTTATTTTTTACGAAGTTTTTTCGTAGTGAGAACCCAATTCATAATGACTGAAGCCATGAGTGAGGTCGCGTGCGCTCATGATGAAGGCTCCTCAGTTTTTAAATGCTCTGCGCGGTAGATTCAAACTACGGCGGATTAGTGTTTGAAGAGGATGCCTTATGTAATAGGCATGTTCGTCAATGATGGAGGGGCCACTAATAAATTGTGTTGTTGGCGTAAGTGGTTGTGTGAAATGCAGTCTTCTATGATGTGTTTAATGGTATTGGGTGCTGTGTTACATCTCGGGCAGGTGTCGACAACGGAGTCATCCAGTCTCTTCTGATAGCTCAGGAGAGCTGGATGGTGTCCGCATCTCAGCCTGGCCAGGTGGACTCTATCCTCGCGAGGAAGGGAGGCTTCGGAAGGATGGATTTCGGGAGGTCGTGCATGCAGCTGCGTGTTGTCTGTGAGTGTGTGGATGGATCGGTGAGAGATATGAGTATGGATGTGCTTCTGGAAGTTGGTTCGGGGTGGGCAGGGAGGGAGAGAGGACAATTGTGTGTGATACCGTGTGCTGGGTGTTGTTTTGATATTTCTTGGTGTCTGTGGGTGTGTTGCCATGTAGTTTAGTGGGTGGTCTTGGTTCGTGGAGGCTGCTGCCAGGAATTGAGTGCCTCTCATGTCCAGATGGTCTTTGACTTTGAGGATTTGGTTTCTTGATGTAGGTGATCTGTGGGTGCAGTAGCTGTGCAGCCTGTAATGATCTTCAGGGCTTTGTTTTGAATAGTCTGTAAGGTCTTATGATGTGTTTCAGCTAGGTTAGAAGCCCAGGCTGGGCTTGCATATTCCATCACTGATCTTATGTATTGTTTATATACTGTGGTGGTAGTTTCTTGTTGTGTCCAAATTTTGTTGAGCAAGTGACCTGAGGGCGTTAAGTCTGGGTGTCAGTTTCTTTTAATGTTTGTGGTGTGCTGTTTGAATGTCATATGAGTATCATATGTTACTCCTAGGATTTTGTGTGTGTGTGTATGTGTTAGGGGTGTTGTTTATGGTGAGTTGAGGGATGTATTCGTGTTCTCCTGTCCAACTTGTGAGCAGGGTTGCGGTGGATTTGTCTGGGGCTAGATTAAGTCTGTTTGTAGTGCACCAGCCATGTAGTGTGTTGAGATAGGGTTGAAGGAGATCTGTTGCTCATTTTGGGTCATGGTGTGTGCATGTGAGTGTTATGTCATCTGCATAGGAGGCTAAGTTTATTTGGGGCGTATTGGGTGTAGTTATATCGTGCATGTACAGATTGAAGAGTGCGGGCGATAGGACGGATCCTTGTGGGACTCCGGTTGGAAAGTTTCTGATTTTAGATGACTGACTGGCAAAAGATACGTGTGCACATCTGCCTGCTAGGAAGTTGGCCAGCCACCTTTTTGTGTTGTTGTGCATGTTTGTTGTAGATTTTGTTTGTTAGGTTGTGGCGGGGGATGGCATCGAAGGCTTTACTAATGTCGAGTGTGGCTAATAGTGATCTGTGTGGTGGTCTAGCTGAGTTGATGCCGTCGAAAGCTCTTTGTGTAAGGTCTGTGAGAAGAGTGTTTGTGGAGTGCAGTGGCCTAAAGCCATGTTGTGTTGGAGCTAGGGGTAGGTCAGGTGTATTTAGTTGTAATACTAGGCGTTCCATGACTTTGGAGGGGGAGCAAAGGAGTGTGATGGGGCAGTGCGAGGAGGGTAGCGTGGGGTCTTTGTTGGGTTTGGGGAATTTGATGATGATACCATGCTTCCAAATGTCTGGTATTGTGTAATGTGAATAGCTGTAGTTTGATATGTTAGTGAGTGCTTGTATGCCTTGTGGTCCCAGGTGTCTGAGATGTATGTTGCTTATGTTGTCTAGGCCACAGGCGGGTGAGTGCTTGAGATTGTTGATGATATGCTTTGTCTGGTGATTGGTGAAGGGTGTATAGTCAGGGTCTGTGGGGAATTGTCTCTTACGTCGGATGACACGTCGGCATCTTTGTGAGGTTTTAGGTGGCTGACATGTGAGAAGTGATTGATGAGAGTGTTTGCTTGTTGTTTACATGAAGGAGTAGAGTCTGTTGTTGTGATTGCAGCATGTGATTGTGTTGAGTTGCTGTTGGAAAGTGTGATGCTGTTTAGTGTTTTGTAGAGTTTTTTGGGGTTTGTTTTGTGATCAAGTGTTTGTAGGAAGTTATTCCAATTTAGTTTTTGTTGTTCTTGTATTTGTTGTTAGTTGGGTGTTGAGTGCTTGAATTTGTTGTGTGATGTCTTGTGTGGGGTGCTGGGGAGTGTTTCAGTATGTCGCGTTGTCTGATGAGGTTTTGAATTTCTGGTGTGAAGTTGGGGTTGTGTCTTTTTCTGTTACCTCTTTGAATGTGTTTCTTGTCAGCGTTTTGGATAGTTTTAATGAGTATGTGTACAGCATTGTTGATGTTAGTGATGGGTGTACTGTTTAGAGTTGTGAAGTGTTGTTCTGTCTCATTTGTGAATGCTTCCCAGTTAGCTCTTTTATAATTGGTGTATGTGTGTTTGTGGCTAGCTGGGGTGAGTCTGGTTTTGGTGGTGATAATGATCGGGAGGTGGTCAGAGCCTAAGGTTCTGACCACCCTCCAGGATGATGTGGGGGCGAGTTCTGGGGAGCAAAAGGTGATGTCTGGAGATGATGGGTTATAGAGGGCTTGGTGAGGAATATGGGTATGTTGATGGATGTCGTTAAGGATGATGAGGTAGATATGATCGTTGCCGTGCATTGGGTGAAGACTAGAACACTCTACATTTTGTAGTTATTGTGTGAGGTGAGAATAATTACCGAAACACACGTATGTTATTGTTTGGCTATGTCGAGTGAGTGTGTGTGTGTGTGTGTTGTCGTTGTTTGCAATACGTGGCTAGGCTATCTCGACCGCCGAACCATTACTCCCGACTTTCGTCATTTACCAATGCTCATATCTCTGCAAATAAATGGCCTAACCAAGTGTTTATGCATACCAGAGGTAGATATGGTCGTTGCTGTGTGTTGGGTGAAGACTAGAACACTCTACATTGTGTAGTTCTTGTGTGAGGTGAGAAATATAAGACGGCAAGTTAGGCGGGAATTCCGAAGTTCTGATTTTCGCCATTTACCGATGCTCATAAATGCAAATAAATGGCCTAACCAAGTTATTATGCATACCAGAGGTAGATAGCGAGGTGGAAGGACAGAGAGGGAGAGGTGCACCGAGGGAGAGGTGGAAGGATGGAGTGAGGAAGTATATGAATGAAGGCGGTGCTGGTTGGGAGGAGGGGCTTCGACTGACAGGCACCAGCACTAGAACTAATAGAGTTTTCCCATGCTAGAATAAGGAGGGCTATAGAAAAAATTAACAGAAGTAAGTCCCCGGGATAGGATGGGATACATCCAAGAATCATAAAGGAAGGAGGTGAGATGTTAGTAGAGCCATTAAATTTTGTATTTGAGGTATCTTTTAATACAGGACAAATCCCGACGGACTGGAGAGAGGCGAACATAACAGCTATATTTAAGAAGGGAAAGAGAAATGACCCAGGAAGTTATAGACCAGTCAGTTTGACAAGTGTTGTGTGCAAACTAATGGAAACGGTAATTAGAGAAGGAATAATGGAGCATATGAAATCAAACCAACTTTTCAGTGGGAGACAGTTCGGATTCCTGCCGGGGAGGTCGACGGTACTACAGCTAATTAAGGTGGTAGATGATTGGATGCAAATTCTGGAGGATGGTGGTGTTATTATTTTTTTTATTTTTTATTTATTTTTTCTATGTGATTGAGGAAGGCAAAAGGCAGAACTGCCTATAGCGAGTGCCTCCCCCATAGTTGAGTGACAGGGCCAAATCAAGGGATGTTCGAGCCAAAATGCCTGGACACACGGAGTTTGAAGCAATTTAAGTCATAGGAAGAGGGAAAGACTGATTCTGGGAGAGAGTTCCAGAGCTCAGCTGTTGAGTAGAAGAAAGACAGAGTAACGTTTCACTCTCGGTCATAGTGCGATTTTATGAAGGCCTTCGATAAGGTCCCACATAAAAGGTTAATCAAGAAAGTTAGAAGCTATAGTATAGGGGAGAAATGTGTGAAATGGATAGAAGCCTTCCTGAAAGATTGGAGACAGAGGGTACTGGTGAATGGAATAGGCTCGGGGTGAAGGGAAATTACAAGTGGGGTATCTCAGGGATCTGTGTTGGGACCACTACTGTTCGTTATATTTATCAACGACTTCCCTGAAGTTATAACTAATGGAAGTGAGATATACCTGTATGTGGATGACACTAAGCTGTATAGAAGAGTGAGGAGTAAGGAAGATGTGGGTTTGCTTCAGGGAGATGTGGAGGGCATGAAGGGATGGTCTGAACATTGGTTGATGCCTTTTCATCCAAAAAATGCAAGTATGTACATGCGGATTGGGACAAGCAAGATAGACAAGGTAGGATACAGTATGTATGAAGCGATGGAGGAAGTGAATGCAGAAAAGGATATAGGAGTAGTGATAGACAATAAGTTAAATTTCTCAGAACATATAGCGGAAAAGATAAACAAAGCCAATAGAATTGTAGGGCTGATAAGGAGGACATTTGTGTCACTTGACGAAGAAATCTTCAGGAATCTATATACAGCGCTGGTTAGGCCGCACCTGGAATATGCGAACCAGGTGTGGGCTCCATATATGGTAAAGGATATAGAAGCAGTGGAGAAAAGTGCAGAGGAGAGCTAGCAAGCTAGTACCAACGTTGAAGAACGCGGGCTATGAGCAGAGGTTGAGGACACTGGGACTTCCGACACTGGCATATAGGAGAAAGAGAGGGGATATGATAGAGACTTTTAAGATAGTGTCAGGAAAGTATGATGAGGATGTGTGTGAAGGTATCTTCTTGATGCGGGAGGGAACAAGAACGAGAGGACACTCAAAGAAAATTTACAAAGAAAGAAATAGGCTTGAAAAGGCAAAGAACTCATTTTGTGATAGAGTGTTAAATGAGTGGAACGCACTGCCCCAGTATGTAGTCGATTCCGAATCAATAAGGAAGTTTGAAAGTAATCTTGATAAAGCATGGGGAAGACAAGATTTGAAGTTTGATTATAAAGCAAAAATACAGAATAGTAAAAATTTTGCGTCTGCTGCCACCGCCGCCAACACCGTGAACGACCGCAGTAGTGCAAATACTGGCACTGAGCTGGATACACAGGCCTAGTTTGCCTTTTTCCAGAGGATCTACTGTAAGAAACTAAGAAACTGTAAGAAACTGACTGGGGACAGAGGTGCATGGGGGCGGTTTGTTCGCGGCCACCCCTTCGGGATCACGGCATCAGGCAATAGATAGATAGATAGGTAGATATGGTCGTTGCCGTGCGTTGAGTGAAGAGTAGACCATTCTAAAATGTGTAGTTATTGTGTGAGGTGAGAAATATGATGGCGGGATTTCAGAGCTTCAAACAAAAATGGCGGCACTGCTGTGACTCTCTCTCCTTAACTAGCCTAGCCTAAACGAAATATTTATTCAGAGGTAAGAGTTGTTGCAATGGGCAAATCAACTCAATGCACATGTCAAATAACCTTTATAATTGATTTAATTATTATAACATAGGCTTCTATGGAGAAAAAGTGGACTTTGTGGAAATCCCCAGAACACAAAGGCATGTTTATCATGTAAACATATGGTTTCGGTAACGCAGTTTTTGGTAAGACGGGAGGTTACCAGAACATATAGCCGCGTTACCGGAGGACCGACTGTATATACAGTCGACCCTCGATTTAACGGACTAATAGGGGGGAAAGCTTGTCCGTTACTGGAAAAAGTCCGTTACTGGAAAATTCCCTCCAGACTTCTGTTTTTTCCCAAATATGCCAAAATATTAAAGATTTTAAACTTTCTATGCATAAGTTCAACCTAATTAGATAGAAGAGAATAAAACAATATAGGTAAACAGATAGAAGAGAATAAACAATTCAACGATACAAATAAAGTAGTTTTTCTTAATATGGCACACGCCACCTAACGGACAAATTTGGAAAATTTGTCAGGCTACGCACATAGTCCGTTAAATCCGAAATCCGTTGTATAGAGGTCCGTTAAATCGAGGGTCGACTGTACTTCTTATTGGTGCTTTTTAAATGTTTTTTTACTAATAAATCGTAGGCTTGTCCACCATTCTTAACTGTCTTCGTAGCGCAATGGATAAATGAACTGAATTTCGGTGTGAGCATCCTAGGTTCGAATCCCTGGACTGCCACATGTATTTGTTGATTTCATTAATTGAGTTTAGGAGTAAAGTCAGTTGGTGGAGGTAACATAATAATTCATTCAGGTTCAGGGGTAGTTTATAGAGAGGCCTTCCTTAGGGTTAAGGCCCCATTAATTACTCCTTCCTTTCATCTATCCATAGCCTATGATAGCGCAGTTGGAAAGTGTGTACATGCTTAGATTGATATGCAGGATTCGAAACTGCATAATAAATCGTAGGCTTGTCCACCATTCTTAACCGTCTTCGTAGCGCAATGGATAAATGCACTGAATTTCGGTGTGAGCATCCTAGGTTCGAATCCCTGGACTGCCACATGTATTTGTTGATTTCATTAATTGAGTTTAGGAGTAAAGTCGGTTGGTGGAGGTAACATAATAATTATATGTATTTATTGTTTGTTATGATGAAATTATGCTGGTAAGACGAAAAATAACTTTTTTATTTATTTTTATTTTAATAATTTCCTAAAACCTCCGGTTGTTTGAAGCTACCGGATGCTTGAATGCCGGAAAATCGGGGTGTTACTGTAAACTACTGTACTGTATGTGCTATTATATTAACCCCTCAGACCCGGTTGGGCTCTGAGGCATCCATAAAAAACACCCCCGCGGAACCCGGAAGGGCTCTGAGGCACCGGCAGCTTGAAAGCCTGTAAGCTTGTTTTGAAAGCCGTCCGTCCGACGCATGTAAACAACAGCCGGTTGGACCGACGCCGCGCATCTCCGACCACAAGAAGGAGAGGCGTCCTTGTTCGTGTGTGCCTGTATGTTATTGTTAAGTAGTGAAAAGTAATGATAAGTGGCTGATATCGCCACACAGTTATCTCCACGGAAATCGTCATCACAACTGAACCAGTTGACTTAGAGAGCTCTACTCAACGCCATTCTACAGGTACAAAACACATCTATGCTTGGGGATGCGGAAGCAGTCAAAATAACAAAGATACGGTAGCCTAGGCGTAGACGTTTTTCGGCCAAAACCCCCGGGTTTCGGTATGGAATACATAACCGGGTCTGATGGGTTGAAATATTAAAAATTCTGTATATTGAAATCTAGGGCACGAATAGGATAGTCTCCGTTTTCTATGTTGATGCGGACTTCCCTCCTGAGGTTGTCATTTTTCCGTAGTCTCCGTTTTCATGGTCGACTCGGAAATCCGCTTGTGAGGTCGTTTTTTTCCTCTTTCAGATCGGACACGAGCCGGAATTCGGACATCTCTGAAAATTGGACACTACGGACTGGGTCTCCCCCCCAATTACTCTGAGATAACAAGGGTTTCTGTATTACAGTTTACTTCCCTAGAGGGGACATCACAAGTGTCCACTAACACTAGGTACCTAATTTGCTGAATAGGTGAACAGAGGGATCTGACCTGAGCGGGACTCAAACCCGCAACACTTCTCTGGAGTTGGCTCGCCATTCATCCCCCTTATTTAATTTGAACTGTAATTTGTACAGTGTTATGCAGTCCCATAGCCAAAGTATCGTAATGTGTTTATATCTATCTATCTATCTATATGCTCAGGCCCAATCCCCACTTTTCCTATTTTTATTTTATTATTTTCTACTTAATTCTATTTTATTATTTTTTTTTTCTTCTTGGGAGTGGCCGCCTCAAGACAGAGCAAGAACAGGGAAAACACAAAACACGACATAAAACAACGAACAATCACAGACAAAACACAAATTCACACACATCTAGGTCACCCAGGAGAAGACCCAGAGACCAGGGTCACCAAGGTCGCTCCAGCACTCCCCCGGCCCCCGACCACCCGGAGAGGTTCCGATCTCGGCAGGCAGACATGCAGCGGAGCCGAAGCCACAAGCCTGCCCACCACACTTCCAGGCGCACCTTTCATATTAATCGTCTCCCCGGGCCAGGCGCCTGATGGAATATTATCTAGTCCAACTTGCGCCCAACCCCTTCCCCCAAATGACCACGTGTTCACTCAACTATTCACAAGCATTCTCCATGTATTTCTGTTTAATACCACTTCCTTTGCCTGATCTATAGTCATTCCTCTATCATCCAAAGCTTGTCTTACACTGTCTCTCCATCTCAATGGGGGTCTTCCTGCCCTTCTATATCTCCTTGTATCTGACTCACATATTCTCTTTGTAAGCCTTTCATCTCCCATTCGTTCAACATGACCATACCAGCTCAGCACCCTTCTGTCCACTCTGGCTGACAAATGTTCCTGCTGCCCCACTCTCCTACGTATCTCTTCATTCCTTAATCTGTCTCTACGAGTAACTCCACACATACTCCTCAAGCAGCTCATCTCCATCACATCCAGCTTTCTTCTCTCCTTTTTCTTCATTATATATTTTATATTATATATTAAATATTAAATATTAAATATACAGTCGACACTCCATTTAACAGACGTCGAATTAACGGATTTCGGATTTAACGGACTCCAGCTGGTAAATTAGGCCTCTAAAATCAACCAAAATGTTTAGACATATCGAGTCTACACACACTCAAATGTAACATATAAACTAAACACTATGGTACACAATGCTAATATAATTGCCCAATAATGTATATAATGCTTATTGTTTGGCATTATGAGTATTGTACATATCAGTAATGGGCGAAATTGTAACTATCCTGGAGACGCCATTTGCAATGTTTACGTTTGGCCTGACGCTACGGTACAACGATCCGGTACACTGAACTTTCGGTACAGTAACAATATCGTCATCTTTTCTTTTTTTTTATTTCGTAGGCTACAAATTTGCATCCACATAATATATTATGGTATTATTGGGTATTATTGTAATAAATAAAACACACTTTGATATTGCTTAATATTTATCCCATAAAATATTACAAACTATGAATACTTTGGTAGTATCCAAAATAGTAGGCTACAGTATTGCGTACCAAAACAGACCCTGCACCGTATTGTTTGACTGAACAGGGACGCCAAAATGTAAACATTGCAAATGGCGTCTCCAGGATAGGGTTTATTTACAATTTCGCCCATTACTGATATGTACAATACTCATAATGCCAAACAATAAGCATTATATACATTATTGGGCAATTATATTAGCATTGTGTACCGTAGTATGTAAATAAGGTAAGAAAACCGAATTTTGTCATTTTATTAATGAATAGGCTAGGGCCTAACCACTTTTCAGAGGTCATTTGCACTTAACGGACTTTTGCACTTAACGGACTTCGCTTCCCCCCTAAAAGTCTGTTAAATGGAGGGCTGACTGTATATATATATATACAGTATATGGCCGTTGCGTGGTTGGTAGAGCACTCACCTGCAAACTGTGAGGTCGAGGGTTCGAGTCTCGGGCCAGCCAGTGTGCTATTTGGCAGACGCCAGTGCTGCGGTGAACGGCGTAGTCCAGCAATCTGTGGCAACTGTTCACTGAAGTCCCTTATCATCAGGGCACTCACCTTAGCCCAGCTATTGAGTAGAGAGTGCATGGTGGTAAAAAGTCCATCCATTTTTTGACATGTTTATAGTGTTACAACCCCCTTCGTATTCAGACCTAATTAGTTATCGGGTCTGAGGGTCAAGGTGGTCATAAGGGCACGGGTGCGCAACAGAAAAAAAACAAAAACATATGAACGCTAGACTGTAGAAGATGAGCCTATCACAGGTCTCCAAGTCGGATCCAAAATCAGGTCGCTTAAGAGGTCGCCATTTCTGTCTTATACTTCAAAGCAGAATTGGAACCTGGCAAGAGGTCGCTAAATGCCGTGGCATTAACTTCAAACAAAACCAGAAATTATCTAACTACAGGTTATGGAACAACACTCGTCTCTTGCACATGTTAGTATATAATCGTATTTATTCTTGCAGAAGATGCACTATAAATCATGTAGATGTCAATTAATATTCAAGGTCTAATTTGATTATGATATCAGCACAATAGCTATGTAAGACTAATGACATTTCAATGATTGCTTAGAGGAACATGATAGAAAACTGCTTTACATTAACCACTATAGTTCTTGATCAAGATTAGATTGGGGTAACTGTCCTGCACCACAATATCTCAATAAACTGAAAGTACAACTTGACTTCCTACAACATCTTAGCTAACAGTAAATAATAATTCCACACATTCTTCTAGGTCATAAGAATTACACTCGCTCAACGATGCACTAGTATTGACCTCAGATATCAGCCAAATATATATAAATCGTGATTCTACAGTATTCTAAAACTTCAATAGATAAAACAAAAATATTCAAGACCACTGCAGTGTTAGCAATTATAATTCAAAGTAGCCAGATGGAAACATCTGTTGCTCATACTTTAATAATATGCACCAAGAAATGTCTACATCTCACTATCCCTTGACCGCGTCATTTATATTCACCAATGCATACACAACTAAACATATAATATAAGATCACCAAATCTTGTTACAAAGCACACAATATGAGACTGGAACACGGAATTCACCAAGCTGCGTTGTCACTGTGCTATTAAAAAAAAACAAAAAAAAAACAATCTGTACTGCTTACGTTAAATTATCAAGCACTAATATTTAAATAAATATCATCGCTGTGTATTCATCAATGATAGAGTATCATAAGGCACTATAATAACTCGACCAGTATTAACAAACCGCCAAGAGGATCCAACAGATGATATATATCCTCACGGCACCTCACACACACAAGTACGTTCCTCCCGAGCTCCGCTAACTGACTGATCTCTCGAAGCGGTCCGCCACAACCTTTATAGCCTCTTGATGACGTCACGGAGCTAACATTCAAACACGGCGCGATATTCGAATTCGAATGTCAAATTGGCAAAGTTAGTCTACTAATATTGGTACATACTCTAAATTAACTTACTTAAAGATAATGAAGACTATGTCACTACACAGCTTGATAGATTTTGCTTCGATCCATGAATAGCCTAACCTGTCAGGCGATCGAACTAATACCTGTACATATATTAACAATAAACAATGAGACACCAAGGGCGCACCAGCCATTCTGCATATCTTTGTCTGGTTTACTCTTGATATCACTCAACAAACAAACCAGTATTATAGGTTTGACTCCTGTAAGGAGATAAAGAAAACCTAATATTTAAAAGTGGCCCCGTAATCATTGACGAACATGCCTATTACATAAGGCATCCTCTTCAAACACTAATCCGCCGTAGTTTGAATCTACCGCGCAGAGCATTTAAAATCTGAGGAGCCTTCATCATGAGTGCACGCGACCTCACTCATGGCTTCAGTCATTATGAATTGGGTTCTCACTACGAAAAAACTTCGTAAAAAATAAAAAACAAAAATAAAATAAGAATAACTATCCAATAAGCTTTCCATCATATTGTGGATGTACTTGTGTGGATCTTTGACCAGACGGTGATTCAGGCGTCATTCTTCCTTCACTGACATATCAAGTAAACCAAAATCCTTAATACATCAACGAATGGGAAGGGGATGGTCGGGAGGGCCCCAGTCGTCAATGATTACGGGGCCACTACTAAATATTAGGTTTTCTTTATCTCCTTACAGGAGTCAAACCTATAATTTATTAGTGGCCCCTCCATCATTGACGAACATGCCTGATTTCTAAGACTGGAGGGGGACATTCGTAATCATATCATAACTCTAGAAAAGCAGATAATCAAACAACCACATAGTATTCTTACTTTTGTAAAAAAGAGATATTCGGGTGCATAAACTGTATACAGCCTAAATCTTCAAAAAGGGGTACAAGCAGGAGCGTGCTTCAAAGAAGCCTGCTTGAAAAAGGGTTAACTCTGAGACTCTGTGCACAGATCTGCTAGTTAAGAAGGCACCCCACTTAAAGTAAGTGGTGAAAACTAAAAACTTATAAGTTTACATGTGCACATATAAACCCCATTAACTAGTGGATATATTCCTAAAATATAACCAAACATAAATGAATTCTTGTACATTCGTAGAAGTACTGAACTCGTGTACTTATGCAGAAGTAATAACTTCAAAAGTAAAAGTCGTAGTTGCAACTACCGAGATTTCTCAAAAATCTATTGCTTCACAGCCAAAGCTACTTACAACAAGAATTGTTGTAACACTACTATTGGCCTTTAGCACAATTTCCTGCAATGAATACTACAGAGAAATTTTATAATACAATGCCTACAACCAGTATCACAGCTCGTATGTTCCGAACACATACTCCGGAGGGGTCTAGGGTGTCCTATGTCACACTGACTGCACCCTCCCCCCCCCTTTTTCTTGAAATTAAACAAAACGTGACTAAAAGGGCCACCTAGACCCTCTGCCGTAAAGCTATACATGGCAAGGAAGGTTAGTCCAGAGCTACTGAAAGGTATCGAGGCAAAAACTCCTGATTAGAGGCCCACAACTGTGTGGACGTAATAACTTCCACCGAAAGATTATTAAGGAAACGTAAAGAGGCTGTCCCCTTGCGTAAATCGTGGGTCTTACCCACAATGCCGGGATTCTTCTCTTTAAAGTCCTCAACCAAGAGAGAAGCCAGTGTACTCACCTAATTGTAGTATACAGGATTTGAGCCTAAGCTCGTGTTGTCCTGTCTCTCTCTCTACATTTATCCAATTTTGCTTTAAAAGTTTGGATATTTCTTGCTCCCACCACCTCCCCATCCAACTTATTCCAACACTCAATGCTTCTATACGGGAAGCTGAACCTTCTTACATCAGACTTACATATAACTTTCCTCAACTTACAATCATGACCCCTGATTCTTCCCTCGTCCCTCACCACAAAATCTCCCTTGTCGATCTTCTCAAAACCTTTCACACACTTAAACATCATGATCATGTCACCTCTCTCTCTCCTCTCCCTCAGCGTTGCCAGTGTACGCTACATCAAGCGTTCACCCGGACTTGCGACCCATAAAGCACCCTGGTGATTTAGAGGTGCCACCCTTAAATATTTGGTTAGAGCTTGCACTGGGCAAAAAAGATGGTGCACCTTTCCCCTGTTTAACGCCGGCACCGTGAACTCTGAAAACACGTGTTCACTGTGCTCAATCTCGGCTATGAATCCTGGGGAAGGTGCAATGTGAATACACTCATGAAGCCTATCAAACCTGAGGCAATTAGGTGCGTTGCTCATCGCCGCCAGCTCAGATACTCTGTTCCCGGTAGCCAAAGCCATAAGGAATACTGCCCTTTTGCAAAATCTGCAGTCTTTGGTACATACGGGAACGAGAATAACGACGATGCTTTGTCCAGAGACCATGTAGGCCTGAGCCGACGGGGAGGTGGGCGGAGTTTAAAACCTGCCCACATAAATCACTTTCAGATAAATGTTTCTGCATGAACAGATAAATTAAATAATAAACAACCAACGCCACCGAGGGCACAGTTTGTTTTGTTCTAAGAATCCGAGACGTAAAAGCCTGCCAATGCGATTGAAACTGTCGCTTTGTAGACTGGGTATATTGATTCGTGAATATCTTGGTCACGTCGCTACCATATGGTGCTAGCCACTTGGCCTCCTGAATGTCCAAAATGAACAAGTCCGCGAGGTTTCTAGGTTGCCAATTGTGTTCTAAGTGGAACAACCCGACCAGCAGTGACACTGGGTGAGGTCACCACGTGTTCAAATGCTGGTACCACACTGCGCCGGCCACAGGGGCGCGATTAGCGAGACTACGCCTCGCTAATCCTGTAGTTTGTTGACTACGTGGCACATTAGAGACGCGTCTGGCGGCGGAAAATAGATAAATGGAACTCAACCTGTTCTCGTCCGTCATCAGAGCGTCAGGTCCGCCCGCCAGCGTTATCGTCCGGCGGGTGAGGTACGACTGTGAGTATCGCCATACACCTTGGCTGTGCCTGTCCCTCGCTTGCGAGCTCGGTATAATCCCTGAATGGGAGCCCTCGTCCGAGTCCCGTAAAGGTTTATGATAATTAAAAGCTCCCATAGCTCATTAACACGTTGACGGCAGAGCTGGTGAGCAAAATCATAAAGTATACTAATTAATTTAATTTATATTTAATTGTATTAAAATAAATTACTATAAATAAACACAATATTATCATAATAATCATAGAAAATATATATGTTTATTATGATTCAGCTATTAAATTATTTCATTAACAAAATAAAAATAAGATAGGGCTACCTGAGCTTAACGGCGTTGAACATACAGCAACGAGAGGTTCAAGTGCCGACACGACAGAGACTGGGGGAAAACTACCCCACCCCCGGGAACTACCTGGTCACCTGGTGCAACACCGGTACTCCGCCCTGGAAAGAGAAATTTCCGGGGATTAATGCTCATAGGGTTACACCCAAAAAAAGGTACAAAATATGTGCCTCAAAACCGCCGGTCAACGAACCGTAGCACTCCACCACTACTTTTCGTTGTCCTTTAGTTTCATATTAAAGATTTCAGCATCTCTTTACCTGTCCAGAAGATTTAAGCATATCTTCTGAATCCTCATAAAGATGAAGCATATCTTTAGTAAAGATGAAGTCTTTCAAGTATCCCTTTACATTTGAAACACTAGTAAGATTCCGGCATCTTTTTACCCCATAAAGAGTCTAAGCCTATCTTAATCTCTAATCTGGCTACTCCCAGAAGCCCTCATAGATCGCCATCTTGAAGGCAGTGATACCCTATTGTATCAATCAATTGTTTGGCAAATTATCGCGAATTGCAAATCAGTTAATATAACCACCCAAAGGTACAACCGCCGGGTTTTATATGCAATGTCAAACCAATTGTACCTGCCCCAGACCTCTTTGTAAAAAGGTCACCGGGAGGGAAAGACTAAACAAACAAGCGGCATTGTTTCAATGGCTTATTAAAGATTTCAGCATATCTTTTACCTGTCCAAAAGAATTAAGCATAACTTCTTAATCCTCATAAAGATGAAGCATATCTTTATTAAAGATGACGTCTTTCAAGTATCCCTTTACACTTGAAACACTAGTAAGATTCAGGCATCTTTTGATCCCATAAAAAGTCTAAGCCTATCTTAATCTCTAATCCGGCTTCTCCCGGAAGCCCTCATAGATCGCCGTCTTGAAGGCCGTGATACCCTATTGTATCAATCAATTGGTTGGCAAATTATCTCGAATCGCAAATCCGTTAATATAACCACCCGAAGGTACAACCGCCGGGTTTTATATGCAATGTCAAACCAATTATACCTGTCCCAGACCTCTTTGTAAAAAGGTTGCCGGGAGGTAAAGACCAAACAAACAGACAGCATTGATTCAATGGCTTTGAAAAGCAGAGAAAACCAAGTCCAACAGGTGTCAGCCTGATCACCTAGAAAACCGTGTGGAGCCCCCCTCGACGGGAATAACCCAGGAAGCCTGATCCCAGGCTCGACCATAGAAAACGCAGTTTCTGATGAGCCCTCAAGCGACCAAACTCGTCGGGGTAACTTACCTATTTTAGCCATCCTGACTAAAACTCGGTAAACAAAAACGGTGTTCTCGGAGCAACGAGAAAAAACACCGGAAAGGTAACCCACACTAAACTATACATTACAGGAGGCCGTAATGCATAAAGCAATGAATAACACAGCAAGCCTGATCCCAGGCTCGACCACAGAGGGAGAGAGAGGGGGGAGGAGAATAGAATTAGTGGGGGAGGTGGAACTGGGTCAGGGAAGGGATGGAGGAGGAGGAGGTGAACCTGGTAGGAGGCAGAGAGGGAAGAGAAACAAGGAGGTGGATTCAAATATACTGTGCTACTACACTAATATAGATGGAATAAACAGTAAAAAGGTAGAGTTAGATAATATATTAAGAAAAGATCAACCACAGATAGTCTGTTTGACAGAGACAAAGCTGAACCAGGACTTTGACAGCAACATAGTGTTTAGTGAAGGATATAATATATGGAGAAATGATAGAAAGGGTAAAAGGGGAGGTGGAGTGGCAGTATTAGTTAAGAACCCTATGACAGCAAAGCACGTGGAGTTAAATAATGACAAGGCAGAAATAATGGCAGTTGAACTCAATGATATAGAAGGAAAAAAGCTAGACATAGCAGTAGCTTACATGCCACCAAAGACCAGAGCATGGAGGGAGTTGGAGTTTGAGGAGATGGTAGAGGATATGATTCAGTCGTTGAGAAGATTGCTTTTAAGGAAGAATCGATTGATCTTGGTAGGAGATTTCAACTGTAGTGAGGTTGATTGGGAATCGGGAGATGCAGAGATCTTGGGGAAGTCGGCTAGTGGAGTTGGTTACGGAAAATGTACTTACACAACATGTGAAGGAAAATACAAGAATGAGGGGTAATAACGAACCTTCTAAACTCGATCTGATTTTTACAAAGGATCCTCACGAAATTAGTGATATAAACTATCTATGTCCTGTAGGTAAAAGTGATCACCTATTACTAAAATGGAAGTTGACCTCGAGTAATGCCAATAGATTAGACAATAGCTACATAAATGACAGATTAAATTATAGTAAAGCTGATTATGTATCCTTGAAAAGATATTTAGAGGGAGTAGATTGGGATCTTATTTTGAAGGAACGGGACGTACAAGGTAAATATAGTAGATTCCTCGAAATTTATAGAGTAGGAACCAATATGTTTGTCCCAAGATATAAAACTGGAAATTTTACTAAGCAGAAAGATTGGTTTAATTTGAAATGCAAAAGAGCTTTGGGTAGGCGTGATGCAGCTTGGGCTAGATTAAGAAGAAGGAACACTGAGAGTAATTGGAATAAATATAAACAGGAGAGGAATAGATATGTTAACATAATTAGGCAAGTTAAAATGAACTATGAGAAGAACATAGTAAATAAATGTGAAAGTGACCCTAGATTATTTTATAAATATATAAACAGTAAGTTGAAGGTAAAGAAACAAATTACTAAATTAAGAGTTGATGCTAGGACGTATGAAAATGTATCGGACATGTGTGAGGTAATGAATAACAAATTGGGGTCAGTTTTTACTAGAGAGGAAGGTTTTGACGAACCACAGGCGGGAGTACTGGAGAGTGGTCTTAGTAAGATTGAAATAACTAGAGATGAGCTGTTATCTGCGATGAGAGGACTTGAAGTAAGGAAAGCTATGGGACCGGATGAAGTGTCTGCCTGGGTTTTAAAGGAGTGTGCAGAGCAATTAGTGGAGCCAGTGAGGGACATAATTCAAGCTTCCTTAGATAAAGGACAGGTTCCTGTTGAATGGAAAAGAGCTAATATCATTCCGATATACAAGAATGGAAACCCTGAGGACCCTCTAAACTATAGACCAGTTTCACTTACTAGTATTGTATGCAAGATTTGTGAAAAGCTAATTAGGAAGAGATGGATGAAAATGTTGGAGAGAAAGAAAATAATAACCCCAAAGCAATTTGGATTCAGAGAAGGGACATCTTGTGTTACCAGTTTGCTATGTTATTACAGTAGGGTGATAGATGTACTCCAAGAAAGAGGCGGATGGGTGGACTGCGTCTACTTAGACCTTTCCAAAGCATTCGATAAGGTACCACATAAGAGATTGTTATCTAAGCTTGAGACGCTAGGATGTGTCAGGGGGAGTTTGCTGAAATGGATGGAGAGCTATTTAACAGATAGGGAAATGAGGACCAACATTAGAGGAACTTACTCATCGTGGCGGAAAGTTGAGAGTGGTGTGCCGCAGGGATCTGTGTTGGCACCTCTCATGTTCCTTATGTACGTGAATGACCTGCCGATAGGCATAAACTCTTACATGTCAATGTTTGCAGATGACGTAAAAATTATGAGACAAATAACAAATAAAAGTAGTTGTGAGGAGCTGCAAGGGGATTTAGATAAAATATACGAATGGAGCACCAAGTGGAAAATGAAATTTAATATAAGTAAATGTCATGTGTTAAATATGGGAAGAAGTGTGAATAGACCAAATTGGGAGTACAGGATGGGAGATAATAAAATTAGCAAGGCCGAAAAAGAAAAAGATTTAGGGTTGATTATACAAGATAATTTGTCGCCAGAGAAACATATTAACAAGCTCTTTAGCGGAATGTATGCAATGGCCGGGAATATGAAAGTTGCTCTGAACTATTTGGATGAGACCATGGTAGCGAAAATTATGAAGAGTATGATTAGACCAAGATTGGAGTATGCAGCAGTGGTGTGGTCCCCGCATCTAAAGAAGCATATTCACAAGTTAGAAAGAATCCAGAGAGCAGTCACTAGATTGGTTCCAAGTCTCAGAGAACTGCCATATGAAGGGAGGCTAGACAAATTAAATCTACCGAGTCTAAAAGAGAGGAGAGAGAGGGGAGACATGATAATGATGTACAAATGTACCCGGGGGCTGGAGAGGCTGGATAGGGAGGATATATTAATTATGGATACAGGAATAACTAGAGGCCACAGCTACAAAGTAAAAAGACCTACCTGCAAGAACGATATCAGGAAGTTTAGCTTCCCCTATAGATGTATTGACAAATGGAATGGGCTGGAGGAGGAGGTGGTAGGGGCAAGGAACATCCATATTTTCAAGAAAAAATTGGATAAAAAGTAGACTGAGAGACGGGACAACACGAGCTTAGCTCAACTCCTGTAAACTACAATTAGGTAAATACAATTAGGTAAATACAGAAAACGCAGTTTCTTATGAGCCCTCAAGCGACCAAACTCGTCGGGGTAACTTACCTATTTTGAGCCATCCTGACTAAAACTCGGTAAACAAAAACGGTGTTCTCGGAGCAACGAGAAAAAACGCCGGAAAGGTAACCCACACCAAACGAGACATTTTAGCACATTTTATACAAAGGGTGTGCGCAAAAATAGGGATACCTGAACAGGAGGGCGTAATGCATAAAGCAAAAACCGGGGCAAAGGTAGCCATGACAGAGACTGGTGGGACACTTACTCCAGGTCCTGCATAGACCCGCCGGGACCCAGCTCTGGAAAAAAAGAAAATTTCCAGGAATTAATGCTCATAAGGTTAAACCAAACATGTTCGCACACAAGTGTTAAATAACCCGCCGGGTAACGAGACGTAATACTCAACGACTACAGCTCGCTACGCGGTGGGGTTTCCTAAGTAAAAGATTTCAGAATATCTTAATTTGTCCAAAAGATTTATGAATACCCTCTGACATAATATATAAAGACCAGCATGGCGTTTATAACTGATTAAGTCTTTCCGGTGGTGTTTGTTTCAAGATTCAATTTTGGAAAAAACAAAACTAAAAAAGACGCCGGCCCCCGAAATATCTCGTAGATCAAAAACTGGGAAGCCTGACAAATATACGAGATCTAACTTCTCCCGAAGTATCTTTTTAGATCGCCGTATGTTGAAGGCGGCGATACAAAACGTATCCCTCAATTGTCTGGTTAACTAACTGAATTGTAAATTCGTTATTCCCATCCCTCCAAGGAGCACCCGCCGGGTGTGAATATTAGTTTAAAAAACGTTAACCCCAATTGTGCCCTAAAGCGCCGTATGTTGAAGGAGGCGATACACAATGCATCCCTCAATTGTCTGGTCAACTAAACTGAATTTTGCAAAGTCGGGCATCCCACCCTTCCAGGTTGCACCCGCCGGGTGATTTAAAGTTTAAAAGTTGTTGTTGTTGTTGTTCCCCAGGCTGTCTGGCCGAACAGCCCCAAGGTCTCGAGCAAGGCCAAGGCCATAAATGAGCGCCCCCCAAAAAATCCTCCCTGCTTACCACTAATAAAGCCCGGGTGACCGAAGCCACTCCAAGGCAGGGAGCTGAGGAGGGTGCGGAAACGCCCGGGAAACCAAAGCCCCACCCAAGGCCCTGTGCCCCTCAGCAATTATGAAGGGAAAGTTGAGGGGTAAGGGAAAAATGTGACACTTTGGCTCCCAATCTGCCAACTTCTAGGTTGGCAGTAGGGAGGTCAATCCACGGAAAAGACGCCGCCACTTGAGATCTAGAAGATATATAAGTAAAAGGAACAGTCAGAGTAAGCTATGGGTATGGCAGAGATCGCTCAGTTCTCACTCGGATAGACCAGCCCATCACCACATGACTAGAACCCAATCCTCTCGGCATCAGCTAGGAAAGGCCCTAGAAAGCCGCCTTTGGCGGGGGGATAGCTCCCCTATTTCAACTCCTTTCGAGGTTGGGCACCCGCCCAAAATATATAGTTTTATAAGTCAGTATTCCTAGAGAAATCCCATCACTGCCAGTGACAACCACTGTGGTTTTACCGTATTCGTAGCTAGCCAGTATGATACACTAGTTGTAATGGCAATACGAGTACCTCTACTGTAATAATCCAGGTCTTGCAATTACAACTCTTTTAAAAAAAAAATAAAAAAAAAAAAATGAGGTATGTGCCCAAGTATCTACGTATATAGATATTTTATAAACTGGCTAGATTTTAGCAAAAACCACAGTAATTGCCACTGACAATGATGGGGTTTGTCTAGGAACACTTGTCAAAGTCTAAGGGTAAACAGAGTGCAAATTGGTAACATTTGAGAGGGTCAAAAGCTTTTTGTTTGTTTACGAATTGTGGCAAATTTAAATTGTGATAAGTAAAGTTTAAAAGTTAACCCCAATTGTTCCTAACCCCACTTCGTTGTAAAAGATCGCCGGGGAGGAAATACAAATATCGCAAATTGTAAATCAGTTAATATAACCACCCAAAGGTACAACCGCCGGGTTTTATATGCAATGTCAAACCAATTGTACCTGCCCCAGACCTCTTTGTAAAAAGGTCGCCGGGAGGGAAAGACTAAACAAACAAACGGCATCGTTTCAATGGCTTATTAAAGATTTCAGCATATCTTTTACCTGTCCAAAAGAATTAAGCATAACTTCTTAATCCTCATAAAGATGAAGCATATCTTTATTAAAGATGAAGTCTTTCAAGTATTCCTTTACACTTGAAACACTAGTAAGATTCAGGTATCTTTTTATCACATAAAAAGTCTAAGCCTATCTTAATCTCTAATCCGGCTTCTCCCAGAAGCCCTCATAGATCGCCGTCTTGAAGGCCGTGATACCCTATTGTATCAATCAATTGGTTGGCAAATTATCTCGAATCGCAAATCCGTTAATATAACCACCCGAAGGTACAACCGCCGGGTTTTATATGCAATGTCAAACCAATTATACCTGCCCCAGACCTCTTTGTAAAAAGGTCGCCGGGAGGAAACGACCAAACAAACAGACAGCATTGTTTCAATGGCTTTGAAAAGCAGAGAAAACCAAGTCCAACAGGTGTCAGCCTGATCACCTAGAAAACTGTGTGGAGCCCCCCTCGACGGGAATAAACCAGGAAGCCTGATCCCAGGCTCGACCATAGAAAACGCAGTTTCTGATGAGCCCTCAAGCGACCAAACTCGTCGGGGTAACTTACCTATTTTAGCCATCCTGACTAAAACTCGGTAAACAAAAACGGTGTTCTCGGAGCAACGAGAAAAACGCCGGAAAGGTAACCCACACTAAACGATACATTACAGGAGGGCGTAATGCATAAAGCAATGAATAACACAGGAAGCCTGATCCCAGGCTCGACCACAGAAAACGCAGTTTCTTATGAGCCCTCAAGCGACCAAATTCGTCGGGGTAACTTACCTATTTTGAGCCATCCTGACTAAAACTCGGTAAACAAAAACGGTGTTCTCGGAGCAACGAGAAAAAACGCCGGAAAGTTAACCCACACCAAACGAGACATTTTAACACATTTTATACAAAGGGTGTGCGCAAAAATAGGGATACCTGAACAGGAGGGCGTAATGCATAAAGCAAAAACCGGGGCAAAGGTAGCCATGACAGAGACTGGTGGGATACTTACTCCAGGTTCTGCATAGACCCGCCGGGACCCAGCTCTGGAAAAAAATAAAATTTCCAGGAATTAATGCTCATAAGGTTAACCCAAACATGTTCGCACACAAGTGTTAAATAACCCGCCGGGTAACGAGACGTAATACTCAACGACTACAGCTCGCTACGCGGTGGGGTTTCCTAAGTAAAAGATTTCAGAATATCTTAATTTGTCCAAAAGATTTATGAATACCCTCTGACATAATATATAAAGACCAGCATGGCGTTTATAACTGATTAAGTCTTTCCGGTGGTGTTTGTTTCAAGATTCAATTTTGGAAAAAAAAATAATAAACTAAAAAAGACGCCAGCCCCCGAATTATCTCGTAGATCAAAAACTGGGAAGCCTGACAAATATACGAGATCTAACTTCTCCCGAAGTATCTTTTTAGATCGCCGTATGTTGAAGGCGGCGATACAAAACGTATCCCTCAATTGTCTGGTTAACTAACTGAATTGTAAATTCGTTATTCCCATCCCTCCAAGGAGCACCCGCCGGGTGTGAATATTAGTTTAAAAAACGTTAACCCCAATTGTGCCCTAAAGCGCCGTATGTTGAAGGAGGCAATATACAATGCATCCCTCAATTGTCTGGTCAACTAAACTGAATTTTGCAAATTCGGGCATCCCACCCTTCCAGGTTGCACCCGCCGGGTGATGTAAAGTTTAAAAGTTAACCCCAATTGTTCCTAACCCCATTTCTTTGTAAAAGATCGCCGGGGAGGAAATACAACAACAGCATAGTTTTTATATTGGCTTTGCAAAACCGAAAAAACTACAAACAACACGTGTCCGTATGAACACTGTTAGATGGGTACAGCCAACCCGCCGGAAATCATAAGGAGCCTGAAACAGGCACCCCAGAGACGCAGTCCTGGGGAGCCACAGACACCCACTCGCCGGGGAAACAAGCCTGTTGTTAAACCACGCGTGGTCAAAACTCGGCAACCAGCCGGGGTTATCAAGGTGAAACCGAGAAAAACCCGCCGGAAAAAACCCACCCCGTCCAGATACCATCTGAACGCACCACCGGACCGAGGCGTAGCCAAAACACAACTAATGCCGGGCCCAACATAGTCCGTGGAATTAGCCAATACACAACTAACCCAGGACACATAAATAGTCCGTGGAATTAGCCAATACACAACTAAACCAGGACACACATGACACAGTAGTACTGTACATATTGAGAAAATAAATCAATAACACTTGTATCTGTGGTAAAGCTACGAGAGGCTGGCTAGGCCTAGGCAGACGGATAACATTAACATGTCGGAATATAAACAACAAGCACTGAATTATATCACAACAGGAACCACCGCCAACACACCACTGTAGCAAATACTTCCGGCAAAGGGAAGAAGTGACTCGGGACCCAGAAAAAACTTCACTAAGTGAAGAAAAATACGCTGGGAACGTCAGCAAAAATACGCTACCTCATCAGAAAGATAAAAGGAAGCAATAACGCGTAATGAAAGCCGCCTGCATCACAAAGCTAGCTAACTGTGAAAAAGTTCACATGTCCACAACCGGACCACGAGGGTACATCCGAAATAGATGCCCCAAACACACGACCCAAAATACACTGCACTGCGGGCAACCAGCCCAGGACACTCCTGCTACGCATATCCTAACCTTACTCGATACATCCCGGAGTAACCAAATGAGAAAAAACTCACTAGGGACGCAGCAAATGCGGAACCAGCGGAGGTGGAGAGACACGTCCGGGCCGGCTGATCGCAGAGCAGAGAAGGAAGAATGACGCCTGAATCAGCGTCTGGTCAAAGATCCACACAAGTACATCCACGATATGATGGAAAGCTTATTGGATAGTTATTCTTATTTTCTTTTTGTTTTTTATTTTTTACGAAGTTTTTTCGTAATGAGAACCCAATTCATAATGACTGAAGCCATGAGTGAGGTCGCGTGTGCTCATGATGAAGGCTCCTCAGATTTTAAATGCTCTGCGCGGTAGATTCAAACTACGGCGGATTAGTGTTTGAAGAGGATGCCTTATGTAATAGGCATGTTCGTCAATGATGGAGGGGCCACTAATAAATACATCCTATCACATACACGGGGTATAGGCACATGCTTGAAGTCCAATAACGAGACGAACCATAGCTTATTAAGATCGACAAGCGAGTTTTAGTTACTTTGGTAAAATTCAAATAATTGGCGGTCCGACACTCATACACTATTTCCGCCAAAACCCTGGTGAGCGAAACTGGCACTATAGGCCAGTGAATTATCCCTATGGGGCTAGTTAATTTTATTTAGAGGACACGCCACTTATAATATAAATTGAAATGGAACTCACAGTGACCGCTGAGTCTTATAGACCAAATTAAACCATGAGTACAAGTTATTCTTAAACTTAAAGCATGTTAAAATTAACAAAATATAAGGAGCGACAAAGGTGTAATTTATATCATATACAGTAAAAGTCTGTTAATCCGACGACCGATGATTCGAATCTCCCAATAGTCCAATTTTTTCAATTTGAGGCCAAATCCGAATTCACCCGATGGTCCGAATTTCAAGAAGTCCCAAAGTCCCCTTTTTGAGGCATTAGGCCACTCAAATGACATATAATGGAGCACACACATATCATATGTTCATGAATTCACTTTAAAAGTTTACCATTGTCATTGTAGCCTATTACCTACTTCAAAACATTCAGATTAATGGTCAAAGGAAGCTACTGATATAAACGTAAATACCTTCTTCTTCTTCTTCTTCCACATCGTCTGCTAGAGAGTTTGTTTTGCTCTTGAACGCATCCTTGGGACGCTCCGATGCGCTACTGGCTTGCAGTTTTCTGCAAGCGCATTCAGTCTTGAGCTTGAAAATGCACCTTTGGACGTATTAGTCTTGAGCTTGAAAACGCACCTTTGGACGTTCCGATACGCTACTATTTATAGTTCAGTGATCGGAGCGTCCCAAGGGTGCTTTCAAGACAACAAGACAAGGGTGCTTTCAATACAATATAATATAACAGAGCACGTCACAAAAGGAAAATCACAAAATGAAAATTACAAGAACCTCTCAGGGAAGTGCCGTTGTTAAGGCATTACTTCCCGAACCACATCTGATCTGATCTTCAAGAGCAAGACAAACTCGCTAGTAGACGGAAGAAGAAGAAGACTTTTATAGCAGCAGATTCCTTTGACCATTAATCTGAATGTTTTGAAGTAGGTAATAGGCTACAATGACAATGGTAAACTTTTGAAGTGATTTCATGAACATATGATATGTGTGTGTGCACCATTGTGTCATTTGGGTGGCCTAATGCCTCAAGTTTTCGTCATACACAGGTTCATAGGGGTAAAGTCCGATAATCCGAAAAATCCACTAATCCGAACGAGGGCCGGTCCGCTGCCCTTCGGATTAACGGAAGTTTACTGTACTGTATAGAAACTACACCTAAAAACTTACTTATACTACCTCAAAATGTAGCCCCAAAAACATAGAACAAGCAGCACTAAGAATAAAATCCTGAAGTAATCTGGGAAGGTTAATATATCCCAACATGTAATACAACTCATATCCCTGAATAAGGCAACGACCAACACCTCAGCAGGTGAAGACCACAACCCAGGTAATCAGCTCTCAAACGAACACACAGTAGCTCGTAACAATAGTGTGGCAGTATATATGTTCTATGTGTTACTTTCTGTTATATTATTCTTGAGATAGAGGCGGTCTGTGCCAAATTAGTACAAGAATATCTATAATTTACTAGTAGGCATTTCAGGCAGCCCTGTTCTGGGACACCTCACCTAGTCAAATGTTCTAATTTGTTGTCTAGAGCCAGAGTAAGTCTAAGTGTACTTTTTGCCCAGATGTTTCTGGAGAGTCGAGACCATGAAAAAATGTACACGCCTGAAGACATGCCCTGGAGTGTGAGGGTTAAAGGATTAATTTCATACTAAAATTGTTAATATATTCCACCCTCAGTACAGTGAAGAGCAGGTAGCTTGTGACCAGGATCAGGTTGGGGGTCTGGTGGGGGAAGTAACACCCGAACACTCCTGTCTGGTCTTCTGTCCTACCCGACGCAGCTGTGAGGCCGTGGCTGAGATGCTCTGTAGAGTCCTGCCTAGGGAGACCATGCAGGTACAGTATATTTATGCTTTTATCACATTTAGTTTTATCTAAACTAAATTATTATTATTATTATTATTATTATTATTATTATTATTATTATTATTATTATTATTAACCCCTGGGGGTTAGGGAATAGAATATGCCCCACGTGCCTTCTGCGTGTCATAAGAGGCGACTAAAGAGGTTGGGTCGGTGGGCTTGCGACCCCCACCCGGAAAAAATATCTAAGCAAAGAAAAACGAACGAACAGCCTCGGATGCGGACGGAACCAACGTTGACGAACCACGACCGACTAAGGACATGCCTTCGGACATTCTGAGAATGGCTACGTGGAATGTTAGTGGCATGAATGATGGCACAAAAGAGAGAGAGGTTCTGGAAGTGTTAGTGAATGCCAGGCTGGATGTACAGTATGTGGAATGACAGAGACCAAATGGAAAGGTTCAGATGTGAGAGAGTGGGAGTGTGGAATGGGTGTGTGTGCTGGAGTGAGTGAAGGAACAGCGAGAGAAGGTGCATGTTTGTTTGTAAGTAGCAAATGGAAGGAATGTGTAAGAGAGTATGGGTCTGTGGGTGAGAATGAAAGTAGGAATACAAACGTGGGTGATTGTATGCGTGTATGCCCCAACAGAGGATATACTTGAAAGAAAGAAAGAGGAGTTCTGGATGAATGTGGAGGCGTGCCTGGAGAAGTTTGACAAGAACGAAAGAATATTTCTGATTGGGGATATGAATGGTAAGGTGGGTGATAGGAAAGTTGAGGGAGTGGTGGGAGGGTGGGGGGTACCATCAGAGGTGAATGGGAATGGTAGTGCACTTGTGGACGTATGTGTGGGGAGGAGGCTGTGGATAGCCAACACTTTCTTCCGACACAGAATGATCCACAGGTACACGTGGAAACGGATGTTGACGATGAAGGATAAGACAGTGGTGGAACGAAAGTCATTGATTGATTATGTATGTGTGGATGAACGAATGAAGAAATCTGTGATGGATGCTAGGGTGTATAGGGGTATTGGAGGGGGTCTGTCTGATCATTATGTAGTGGTAGCTAAGGTTAGGATACAAAAGAAGTGGGTGAGGAGAGCGGGAGGGAGGCGAGAGGAGGGTGGAATGGTGAGGAGGGTGGAGAGGTTGCAGGAGGAGGAAGTCAGGGACGAGTACAGGAGAGCAGTGGAAAGACGACTAGGTGGGTTCGACCTGGAAGTTATGGAGGAAGTGGAGGAGATGAGCAAGGTGTTTAAGGATGAGATCTGTGCAGCATGTGAGTGGAGTGAGGAGAAGAGGGAGGGGAGTGAAAGGTACAGCATGGTGGACAGAAGAGGTAAGAATAGCTGTGGAAGAAAAGAAGAAAGCATATAGAGAGTGGTTGGGTAGTAGAGGGAATGAAGATTCCGAGAGACAGAAACGAGCGAGGTACGTGGAGAGTAAGAGGGTGGTGAAGAGAGTAGTGAAGGAAAGTAAGAGAAGAGTAGATGAGGAATTTGGAAGGAATCTGAGTGTAAAATGGAGGGAGAGTAAGAAACTGTTTTGGAAAGAAGTCAAGAAAGTTAGGGAAGGTAGCAAGGGAAACAGTAAGGGTGTGAAAGATAAGAATGGGAGAATGCTCGCCGAGAAGCAAGAGAGAGTCGAAAGATGGAGGGAGTACTTCAGTGAGTTGCTAAATGTAAGGAATGAAGAGCCAGCAAACATAGCTGGATATGGTATGGGAGGGAGAAGAAGAGAAGTAGTGGAGGAGGAGGTAGGGATCAGGAGGTCAGAAGTGTGGGAAGCCATGAAAAGAGTGAAGTTGGGGAAAGCACCAGGAACAGATGGAGTGTGTCGGGAAATGTTGAGGTATGGTGGTGAGATAGTGATAGAATGGGTATGGAAAATGTGCAAACTAGCATGGGAGAAGGGGAGTGCACCCGATGACTGGAAGACTGGCATAATAGTCCCCCTATATAAGGGCAAAGGGGAAAGAGGAGTGTGTGGTAACCACCGAGGAATATGTCTTCTAAGCGTAGTAGGGAAGGTATACAGTAGGGTAGTGATTGAGAGAGTGAGAACGGAGAAATGGATAGGCGACGAGCAGGGAGGTTTTAGGAAGGGAAGAGGATGTGTAGATCAGATTTTTACCCTGAATTGTGTTGTGGAGAAGTATCTGGAGAAGAAACAAAAGGTGTATGTTGCCTTTATGGACTTGGAGAAGGCCTATGACAGAGTGAATAGAGAAGGTTTGTGGAAAGTACTTAGAATATACGGAGTATAGGGCAAGTTGCTGAAAGCAGTGAAGAGCATGTATGAGGGTGCAAAGGCGGCAGTACGTGTGGAGAGTGAGCAGAGCGAGTTCTTTGACCTGAATGTTGGTTTGAAACAGGGGTGTGTGATGTCCCCGTGGTTGTTTACTTGTATATATGGATGGAGTCATGAAAGAAATACTATCAAGAGCAGTGGATATTGGTGTATCGCTGAAAAGGGAGGGAATTGAGTGGAAGCTACCTATACTGCTGTTTGCGGATGATACAGTTCTGATGAGTGATACTGAATGGGAGTTGCAGGGTCTGGTAAATGAGTTTGGAACAGTGTGCGAAAAACGGAATTTGAAGGTAAATACGGGGAAGAGCAAGGTTATGGTCTTCGAAAGGGGTGAAGTCACAGAGTGTGAGGTGAAGCTGAACGGTCAGGCTATGGAGATCGTCAACTCTTTTAAGTATCTGGGCAGTGTGTTGAGTAAAGATAGGACTATGGATGAAGAGGTGCGGGAGAGGCAGGGGAAGAGAGTTGTAGGAACGCTAAAAGCAGTAACAAGAAATAGGGTGGTCAGTATGGAAGTGAAGAGGTCCTTGCATGACAGTGTGGTAATCCCGACACTGACTTACGGAAGCGAAGCATGGACGTTGGTTGAGAGACTCGGACCAAGAGTGAGAGCAGTGGAAATGAATACTTAAGGAGTGCATGCGGAGTTCCATGGAGGGATAGACAGACTAATGAGGAAGTAAGAAGGAGGTGTGGTGTGGAGGTAGATGTGCTGGAAAGTGTGAAAAGGAACAACTTGAGATGGTTCGGCCATATGAAACGTATGGAAAGCGAGAGAATGACTAAGAGGGTGTACGAGAGCGAGGTGGAGGGACAGAGGGGGAAAGGTAGACCGAATATGAGGTGGAAGGATGGAGTGAGGAACTACATGAACGAAGGCGGTGCTGGTTGGGGGGAGGGGCGTCGACTGACTGGGGACAGGTGCATGGGAGCGGTTCGTTCGTGGCCACCCCTTCGGGGATCACGGCGTCAGGCAATAGATAGATAGATTATTATTATTATTATTATTATTATTATTATTATTATTATTATTATCTTTATTTAGGTTCAAATTATTTGTATTATTATTCTCACTCAAATGCAGTATGTACTGTATACTCTGGCACAAACCCCATTTTATTTATTTATTTTTATATATATATATACTGTTTTTTTTTTTTTTTTTTTTTTTTTTTTTTTTTTTTTTTATATTGGGGTGGCCGATTCGAGACAGAGCCCGAACAGGGACAATCACAACACAGAAAAACAAAACAAAAACAAAACACAAAATCACACACATCTAGGTCGTCCAGGAGAAATACCCAGAGACCCAGGCCCATTTGGGGTCTCCAGCTAGACTCGCAGGTCCCAGAGAGGCTCCGATATCTGCAGGCAGACATGCAGCGAAGCTGTAACACCACAAGCCCCCCCACCATGCGTCCATGCGTACCCTTCATTACTAGCGGTTCCCCGGCCCAGGCGCCTGACGGACTATTATCTAGTCCAACTGGCGCACAACCCTCTCTCCCAAATGACCACGTTTACACTCATCTATTCACTAGCATTCTCCATTCATTCCTATTTATTACCACTTCTCTTGCCTGATCTATAGTCATTCCTCTATCTTCCAACGCTTGTCCTACACAGCTTCTCCATCTCAATGGAGGTCTTCCTATCCCTCTACCTCGCCTTGTATCTGACTCACATATTCTCTTTGTTAGCCTTTCATCTTCTATTCGCTCAACATGACCATACCAGCTCAGCACCCTTCTGTCCACTCTGGCCGACAAAAGTTCCTGCTGCCCCACTCTCCTACGTACAGTTAAACCCCGCCCATCCGGTGCCCTCCCATCCGGAAACCCAAGACTTTCTGACAGGCATTCGGGTTCGGACATATGCCCAAGCCATTCGGACAAGGCCGAATGGCAGGGAGTTTATTCGGATTTATTCGGACAACTACAACCTTTATATTCAGACATAATTATGCCCAAGCCATTCGGACAAGGCCGAATGGCAGGGGGAAAAAACACAGAACGTTCAAACTGAACAGCATTGTGGGTAAATTTCCATTCGTGCCAAAATTATTGTTTACATCCAGTCAGGTGGTCCGCCCCAAGCGTCGTGCGGCGATCTGGATATTATCCCCGTGTTTGTGCTATTATTTCTACTTGCCTGCCCCACCAAGATGGATAGTGATGTTGTAATGACTTCCAAGGAAGCGGAGAGTGGAGAGAAGGCTGGTGATGCTCGTGAGAAGGCTGTCGAGACGGGGGGCCAGGGCGGCTCTCGTAGCCTCGCTGCCTCCGATTCCACCTCCACCTCCACCTCCACCTGCAGTTGCTGGCCCTAGTTGCATTAACCTTCCCGGATGGGGCCATTGCTTGAATTAGTGCTTTTGAAGCATGCGCGTGAATTTTGTTTGTTGACATACAGTACGCAGCGCCACCATGCTTGAACTATGGGCCAGCATCAGTTTCTACCCAGCCGCCATTATGGAAACCAAGCGAAATATCGATCCCGTTATGTCCAATTCGGTGCCTCCTACGACGCCCGCCCCGGCTCGTTGTGTTTCACGACGGCGCCTCGCCAAGGATGTTCTCTCTTCCGGAGGTATTTACAGTTTCTTACAGTAGATCCTCTGGAAAAAGGCAAACTAGGCCTGTGTATCCAGCTCAGTACCAGTACTTGCACTGCTGCGGTCGTTCACGGTGTTGGCGGTGGCGGTAGCAGACGCAAATTTTTTACTATTCTGTATTTTTGCTTTATAATCAAACTTCAAATCTTGTCTTCCCCATGCTTTATCAAGATTACTTTCAAACTCCCTTATTGATTCGGAATCGACTACATACTGGGGCAGTGCGTTCCACTCATTTACCACTATCACAAATTGAGTTCTTTGCCTTCTCAAGCCTATTTCTTTCTTTGTAAATTTTCTTAGAGTGTCCTCTCGTTCTTGTTCCCTCCCGCATCAAGAAGATACCTTCACACACATCCTCATCATACTTTCCTGACACTATCTTAAAAGTCTCTATCATATCCCCTCTCTTTCTCCTATATGTCAGTGTCGGAAGCCCCAGTGTCCTCAACCTCTACTCATAGCCCGCGTTCTTCAACGTTGGTACTACCTTGCTAGCTCTCCTCTGCACTTTCTCCACTGCTTCTATATCCTTTACCATATATGGAGCCCACACCTGGTTCGCATATTCCAGGTGTGGCCTAACCAGCGCTGTATAGAGATTCCTGAAGATTTCTTCGTCAAGTGACACAAATGTCCTCCTTATCAGCCCTACAATTCTATTGGCTTTGTTTATCTTTTCTGCTAAATGTTCTGAGAAATTTAACTTATTGTCTATCACTACTCCTATATCCTTTTCTGCATTCACTTCCTCCATCGCTTCATACATACTGTATCCTACCTTGTCTATCTTGCTTGTCCCAATCCACATGTACAGTACTTGCATTTTTTTGGATGAAAAGGCATTAACCAATGCTCAGATCATCCCTTCATGCCCTCCACATCTCCTTGAAGCAAACCCACATCTTCCTTACTCCTCACTCTTCTATACAGCTTAGTGTCATCCGCATACAGGTATACCTCACTTCCATAATTAGCTATAACTTCAGGTAAGTCGTTGATAAATATAACGAACAGTAGTGGTCCCAACACAGATCCCTGAGGTACCCCACTTGTAATTTCCCTCCACCCCGAGCCAATTCCATTCACCAGTACCCTCTGTCTCCGATCTTTCAGGAAGGCTTCTATCCATTTCACACATTTCTCCCCTATATTATAGCTTCTAACTTTCTCTATTAACCTTTTATGTGGGACCTTATCGAAGGCCTTCATAAAATCGCAATATACCACGTCTATTACATCACCATCCTCTAGAATTTGCATCCAATCATCTACCACCTTAATTAGCTGTAGTACCGTCGACCTCCCCGGCAAGAATCCGAACTATCTCCCACTGAAAAGTTGGTTTGATTTCATATGCTCCATTATTCCTTCTCTAATTACCGTTTCCATTAGTTTACACACAACACTTGTCAAACTGACTGGTCTATAATTTCCTGGGTCATTTCTCTTTCCCTTCTTAAATATAGCTGTTATGTTCGCCTCTCTCCAGTCCATCGGGATTTGTCCTGTATTAAACGATACCTCAAATAACATTTTCAATGGCTCTACCAACATCTCACCTCCTTCCTTTATGATTCTTGGGTGTATCCCATCTGGTCCCGGGGACTTACTTCTGTTCATTTTTTCTATAGCCCTCCTTATTCTAGCATGGGAAAACTATTAGTTCTAGTGCCGGCGCCTGTTTGATGGGAATAGTAGGCACTGCATCATCCGACTCCACTGTTAGTACCCCCACAAAGTATTTCCCCAGCACCTCTGCTTTCTCCTTATCAGTCTCCGCTCTACTCCCATCATCCAACCCCCCTACCAGCTCTGGGATCCCTACTCTTCTTGTTAACTTTTCCTGAATGTACTTCCAAAATATTTTTGGATTATCCTTCACATTTCTAGCAATTTCTCTCTCCCTCTCCTTCAACCCCCTCCTTGTCTCCCATCTTATTTTATTGTTTATTTGTCTGCATTCTAGATCCACTTCTTTAGCTTCTATACTAGACCCCCTGTTCTTTTTTAACAATTTTAGTCTTTCCCACAATCGTTTCTTTTTTCTAATCAAAGTCCAAAGCTTTCTTTTCATTGGCAATTCTGGGTTCGTTCTTTTCCTCAATTCCCTTACTGGTACACTTTTGGATACAGCATTCTCCAGTTTGACTCTAATTTTCCTTCACATTCCTTCAGCGTCTTCACCGTTCAAGTATTCCCCCCAGTCAATGTCCAAACACCGTCTCAGCAGCTCATAATCTGCTCTATCATACATGTATATTTTTTTTGTATTGCTTCTATTATCCCTCTCTGTTTTAATTGCAACTAAAGCTTATACAGGCATGGTCACTACGACCTATAGGGCTATCCACATTGACATGTTCCACTATATCCTCCTCATTGCTAAAAATCAAATCAAGTACACTCCCCTGCGTCCCATCTCTATATCTTGTCATCTCTGTAATATGTTGCGTTAAAAAACAATCCCTCACTTTCTCTATAAACTTGTTTTCCAGGCTACACTGTCCTGCTGGAGTAGTACAATTTGCCCAGTTGATCCTTGGCAAATTGAAATCTCCAATCAAAATCTTATATTTGTTCTCTATTATCTATTTCCTCCATTGCTTTCAGTAGGTTATCATCCTCTTCCCTACTATTATTTGGGCTTCTATATATAGAGGCAATTAGAATTGATCCTCTTGCACATTTTACTTCAATACACAAATACTCACAATACTGTTGTCTCATATCCACCTCATTATCCTTGAGCTCTTTTCTTACATAAATAAACAGTCCTCTTCCGACCTCTGCTCTAATAGCATTCCTCTCATATAACTCAAAACCCTCCAAACTATAGTCCACCAGTTCCCTTTCAATTCTAGCATTTTTTGGTCTTACTTCCTGTAAGGCTATGACATCAGGTTTTTCCTCTTCATCCTGCAACCTACATATCAGTTCTCTTTTCTTGTCCTGGGTAAACACATCCACATTACTAAACATAATCCTTAATCCATCTACCTTTCCTTCAGCAACTACACCATCCCGCTCCTCCTGTCCGTACCCTACTCCCCCCTTATTGATAGAACCTTACATGACTTAGATTTAGCAGGAAGTGACAATGATAGTGACATTGACGAGAGGATTAGTGGACATTCGTCGCGTTACGCATCAAGTTTTAACTTGAACAATCTGTCTAGTGATGAAGAGCCTGAGTTCAAGGGCTTCGCGAGTGAACACGAGAGCGACGCAGAACCTGAAAATGGGGAAATTAGTGTCGCGAAAGCTGGTGAAGGTGGAAAGAGTGATGTGGGAAAACTTAGCGAGTGGGAAAGTTCAAGGTGAGCCTCCAAGTTTGTCCTAAGTGAAGCCACTCCAACCCCTTCACCAGCTAAATCGACGTTCCAGGTACGATTCTATAGGAAGCAGGTACTGGAAAAGGAGGCTGCGGCAGCCAGGGAGGAGGCAAAAAGGCGAGATGAGGAAGAAGATGATGAGGTGATGAGTGAGGGTCAGCGTTGTGACTAATCATTTGCCCGTCCTTTGTCTCCTTTGTCCACCCAAGCTGCCCCGGGCACCCGCCATTGTTCCCCACCACCCCCACCACTGCCGAGGGTTGAGGACCCCCCCACTTTCGGCCTATATGCCACCTTTTTTTTTTTTTTTTTTTTTTCTATGTGATTGAGGGAGGCAAAAGGCATAACTGCCTATAGCGAGTGCCTCCCCCATAGTTGAAAGAGTGACAGGGCCAAAATCAAGGGACGTTCGAGCCAAAATGCCTGGACACACGGAGTTTGAAGCAATTTAAGTCATAGGAAGAGGGAAAGACTGATTCTGGGAGAGAGTTCCAGAGCTCAGCTGTTGAGTAGAAGAAAGTTTGAGAGTAACGTTTCACTCTTGGGTTGGAGAGTTGCACAGAGTAGGGGTGGGATTGAGTTGCAAGACGGGTACCACGTGCCCTACGTAAAGGAGGTGGTATGCACTGGGATAGCTCTGAGGAACACTGATTATTATAGTAGCGATAGAATAGCGAGAGAGATGCAACATTGCGGCGGAGAGAGAGAGATTGCAGAGAGTTGGTGAGTGGACGGGAGTTAATGATACGAAAGGCCTTCCTTTCAACTTTGTCTAGGAGAGCAGTGTGAGAGGAACCTCCCCACACATGCGAACAATACTCAATACAAGGGCGCACTATGCCCCTGTACAGAGCAAGAAGCTGTGCAGGGGAAAAGAACCCCCTAAGGCGGTTGAGCACACCCAGCTTCTGGGATGCTGCCTTAGCAAGACTGGTAATATGGTCCTTCCAAATGAGAGCAGAAGAAAAAGAGACACCAAGAATATTGAGAGAAGATGAAGGGTTGATTTTTGTATTGTTGAAGAATAAGGGATAGTCCGCTGGGAGATCCTGACGGGTAGATAGATGGAGAAATTGGGTTTTGGAAGCATTAAAGTTAACAAGGTTTTCTCTGCCCCAATTGGAAATAGTATTTAGATCAGAATTTAAGAGTTCTATGGCTTCATTACGTTTGTCGTTGAGGGATTGCTGGCTGGGGCGTTCTGAAAAACTAATGGAGTAGTGCAAGGTTGAGTCGTCTGCGTATGAATGGATGGGAATTAAGGTACAGTTAAGGAGATCATTTATAAAAATTAGAAAGAGAATAGGAGATAGGACAGAGCCCTGAGGAACACCGGAGTTTATAGAGTGAGGAAGTGAACAATGGCCGTCCACAACCGCGGCTATGGAACGGCCGGAAAGGAAATTAGAGACAAAGGCACAGATGGAGGGATAGAAACCGAAGGAGGGTAGTTTAGAAATTAAAGATTTATGCCAGACTCTATCGAAGGCTTTCGATATGTCTAGTGCAATAGAAAAAGTCTCACCGAAGTCCCGAAAGGAGGATGACCAAGAGTTAGTAAGATATGAAAGAAGATCACCAGTAGAGCGACCCTTAAGGAAGCCATACTGGCGATCTGAGAGCAGATTATGAGAAGAGAAATGCTTAAGAAATTTGGAAGCAAGAATAGTTTCAAAAACTTTAGAAAGACAAGAGATAAGAGCAATTGGACGATAGTTGGAGGGTTGAGAGCGGTCACCCTTCTTTGGGACAGGTTGAATGTGAGCAAACTTCCAGCATGAAGGGAAGACGTTAGAGGATAGACAGAGACGAAAGAGTTTGCCTAGGCAGGGAGTCAGCACGGAAGCACAGTTTTTGAGAACAACAGGAGGAACACCGTCCGGACCGTACGCCTTATTAGTGTTGAGTCCCCTGACAGGAGACATACTGCTGCCGAAAAAGGGAAAGGCAGAGAATATATAAAAAAAAGGCACGCAAACTAAGCGGGCTTTGTTTGAGGCCCCAGCGGCGTCCACCCCTGCCGGCCCCAGCCATCACCACCCGCAAGTTTCCCCACGGTCTTCCCCAACTCCCCAGCCATCAACAAGTGTGGGTTAACATATTTTTGAGCCCTCATCACCAGTGCCTCTGCCTAGTGATAGTGAAACCATACTTTCCACCACTCGTCGCAGGCAACGAAGCCCAGAACCAGAGCTGGGCACCACAAACTCAAATTTGCAAACCCAGAACATAACTTCTATAAACACAAATCAGCAAATGCAAACCGTTTTTTTTTTTTTTTTTTTTTTTTTTTTTTTTTCAATTTAACCCTCCAGACTCGGATGGGTGCTCAGGAGGACATTAACTATTGCCACTATGAGATCCGGATGGCCTCTGAAGCGCCTACGGGTTAATCTAAGGCTTAAAACCAATTAAATCCGCACTAGAGAAAGTTTTGTTGTCTTGGCGGGTCGTCCGTATAACCAACAACAACAAGAACACACAGCCAGCCAGTCAGTCAGCTGACTCCTGCCTTCAAGCAAGCCTTACGAAAGCTTGTATTGATTTTCTTTAGTCCCAAACCATACATGAAAGCAGACGACAGTGATTTAGGAATGGTTACAATGGTGAAATATATCTGTAATCAATCATCAATTATCAATATAATCAATATTATTACATAATACATAATCCATAATCAATAATAAATTGTTGAACGAATATAAACAGACCGTAGCCGCGGTCGGCAGATCGGCGGCACTGCATTCGGACGAAGGTCGGAATTCCCGCTTCACTCGCCATCTTATTTCTCACCTCACACAATAACTACACAATGTAAATTGTTCTAGTCTTCACCCATCGCACAGCAACGACCATGTCTATCTTTGGTATGCATAAAAACTTGGTTGGGTCATTTATTTGCAGAGATATGAGTATCGGTAAATGACGAAATTCGGGAGCTTTCAGACCTACAAACGCGCAGATATGCGGCCATATTGTCACCAACGCAAGTTTGCCACCAAAATGACACTTTCGCTATGGCGAAATTGGCGTTTTGTGCAAGTGTATGCGAAAGTGCCCAGATCTGCCCAGAACCTCCGGGAGACGTAGCCTCACCTGCCACTCCTTCCCCACCTCGCCCACCCACACGCCACCCACGCATCCATCGTTCCCCGCCAGATTATGAGGGGGATACCAACGAAGGACACCTGACTGATGACTCTGGCCATGACTATATGGGGCCACCGTCTGGGGGACACGACTACTCTGACGACGAGTATGTAGACGACCCTGAACCCCGCCGCCCCACCCGTGGTCATCGTTCTCGGGGCCGCCCTACCCGCCCTCATGTGCGCGCCTCCCGTGTCGGCCATGGGCGTGCTCAGCCAGCCACAGTGCGTCGTGGGCGTGGGCGTCGGCAGAACTAGGACCAATTCGCGGTGTTTCAGTGGGAAGATGTGGGTGATGACTACAACCCTGAGGTGCCACATTTTGGTGAGACACAGGACGGATCAGGAGTTTCCCCCACATTTCCCGCAGGCCTCAATGCTTCACCAGGAGATCTCTTTGAGGCATTTTTTGATAAGGAGGTGGTAGGCTATGGTGTCAAGGAAACAAACAATTAACACCAGATGCAGGTCAACATCTTCGAGAAGGTGACCAAGGGCCACATGAGTCAGTGGACCGATGTGACTCATGCCGAGTTTATGGTCTTCCTGGCACTCACAATGCTTATGCCTCATGTAAAAAAACATAAGTTGCCAGACAATTGGATCACCAATGATCTAATATCCACCCCTTCCTTCAGGCAATATATGTCACGTGACTGGTACCTCGCCATCCTCTCCGAACTCCATCTCGTCACCAACACCGACGTTCACCGCCCAGACAAGCTGTGGAAGATACGAACCTTGTACGAGATGATGCGGCAATGGTTCACCTCATTCTTCTGGCCCTTCCGCAAGGTTGTCATTGACGAGTCTCTTGTGCTGTTCCGGGGGGAAGCTCCACTTCCGGCAGTACATCCCCTCAAAGAGACATCGCTTTGGCACCAAGTTTTTCGTGCTGTGCGACTTCAAGAATGGTTATGTCCTGGACTTCCTGGTCTACAGCGGGAAGGAAGAGGATGTGATTGCAGACCCCACCATTGGCTTTGGTGGAGCAGTGGTGTAAGCCATGATGGACCGCTGCTTCCACAAGAATCACATTCTCTACACGGACAATTACTAAACCTCCCCCACTCTCTCCAAGTACCTCCACGAAAGGAAAACGGGGACTGTAGGCACAGTACGAGGAACAAGGAGGGGCATGCAAGCTTTCCCTAAGCAGACGTAGAAAGGCGATATCTTCAAGAAGAAGTCGGGGCCCATTCTGGCTATCCACTGGCACGACCAGCGGAAGGTCAACCTCCTCACCACCATCCACAAGGGGAACATGGTCGAGACTGGCAAGGTGGATCGCCGCACCCAGGCCAGGTTGACCAAGCCAGATGCTGTTCTCGACTACAACATCAACATGAGGCTGGTCGACAAGTCTGACATGCAGATCGGCTTCATTGACTGTCTGCGTACCTCATGCAGATGGTATAAGAAATTCTTCCTGCATATGGTTGACCTGGCTGTTCTGAATGCTTACAACATCTACAAGCTTCAGACTGAGGGATTTGGATAGGATAGATCAATGGAGCAAGAAGTGGAAAATGGAATTCAACACAAATAAATGTCATGTAGTGGAAATGGGAGTAAGTAAAAGAAGGCCTCATATGGAATATAAGTTAGGAGAAAACACTATTAACCCATCAGAGAAAGAAAAGGACTTAGGGATAACTGTTAGGAGTGATCTTTCACCTGAGAATCATATTAATAAGATAGTGGGAGAAACATATGGACTGCTAAACAGAATAAAAATAGCCTTTAACCCAGTGAGACCCAGCGTCGCACGTGATGCGTCGGCAGTGTTTGATCACCAACTCCCAGAGACGCATCACGTGCGTCCGACATATTAAAATCAGTTACGTGGCTCGTAAGGTAGGAAATGGCGGGAGAATAGGAGGGGGAGGTACCGTAGTGTGTGTGGGAGCCGGGCCGGTAGGTGTGAGCGGGCCAAGACAGCCGCACGGCTGGTGGTGGTGGGCTTAGTGGGGATACTTTACACCCTTAGTTCACCGCCACTTTGAACCTTCATTACTCTGGTCGTATGGGAGCTAGAGGCTTGAGATTTATGTGAGACACTCCTTAGGATGTATGCCGTACAATGCCATACTCAGTTTTCACCCTAGTGCTCCCGGGCGGGTGGTCATGCGGGGGAGACGAACTTTCGACCCCCCCCCCCAAATGACCGAGGTGAGTTTTTTTTATTTTTGTCTTCATTTCTCACCATTCTCTTCCATTTTGGCTCAACACATTTTTTTGAGGCTCCCCCCCCCCCAAAAAAAAATATCCGAGGTGATTTATTTTATTTTTTTTCATTTCTCATCCTTGTCTTCCATTTTAGCAAACAAAAAAAGAAGTGAAAATGGCTTGGGACTGGGGTGAACAAAATATTATAACTAGCCGGGGCTCAACGGGTTAACTATATAAACAAGGAGATGCTGGAGAAAATAATAAAAACATTGGTGAGACCAAGACTGGAGTATGCGGCAGTAGTGTGGTAACCACATCTAAAAAAGCATATAAAGAAGCTGGAGAAGGTTCAGAGAGCTGCAACTAGGATGATACCAGAACTGAGAGAATTACCATATGAGGAGAGATTAAAGAAATTAGATTTACCATCTCTAATGGATAGGAGGGAGAGAGGCGATATGATTATGATGTACAAATGTGTGAGAGGACTCGAAAAGGTGGACAAGAAGGGTTATATTGTGAAAGATAATGGTAGAACTAGGGGGCATAGATATAAGCTAATGAAAGGAAGATGTAAAGGAGATGTGAGAAAGTATAGTTTCCCTTACAGAAGTATAAGTAAATGGAATCAGTTGGAAGAGGAAGTGGTGTGTGCCAAAAACATTCATATTTTTAAGGCAAAGTTAGATAATTGTAACTCAGGAAGCGGGACAATATGAGCCTAAAAAGCTCAACTCCTTGTTGTTGTTGTTGAAGACGTGTTTAATTTAAACTAGCCCTCTGGGCCGAGGCCCTCATAAGGCTAGTGGTCGGCTGGGGGATAGTAAGTCAAGTCATATAGGTCACTGGTCAGATTTCACCGTAGAGATTAAGAGCTGCTAAGAAATGACGGATGGCTATGAACGAGAATGAATCTGAGTCAGAAAGGATGTCTTTTAAAGAGGTGTGTCGCAAGAAGCGACGTCTTTCAGGGCCGTACATGGGACAAACGCATAAAATGTGAGGGATAGTAAGAACTGTGTGACAATGGTGACATTCTGGCGGAGGACTACGGGGAGTGGTCATTAGATATCCATGAGTGAGTCTCGTGTGTCCTATGCGTAATCGAGTTAAGAGGGTTTGGTCAGCGCGACAGGGGCTGAGTGAAGAGGGCCACATGTGAATGTCGTCTTTGATGGAACGAAGGTGACCTCCCAAAGGTTGATCCCTCCATTCTGAGTGCCACTTTTCATGAATATGCCGTCGAACTACAGGAATTAGGTCATCCGATCTGAGGACAGTGGATGCCGGAGCACCTAGACAGGCCTGTTTAGCAAGGGCGTCAGCACGTTCATTTCCCGCAATGCCTACATGAGCGGGGATCCAACAGAGGGTGATGGATCGAGAGCTGCATTTTAATTCGTGGATTTTCAGGATAACATCGATGATCAATGGGTCACGTGGGGCGTACTCTCCCAATGCTTGCAACACACTTTTTGAGTCACTGCAGATAACTATGTGAGGAGGATTGTTTGGAAGTGCAGAGATGAGGGTCAGGGCACCATGAATAGCCCACAACTCTGCAGTGAAAACGGTGGAACAAGGATGTAGGGAGCTTTGATGGATACCATGCTCAGAAACCGCTGCACTACCGACGGCATCTGGAACCTTCGAACCATCAGTGTAGATGAAGGCAGCTGGAACATGACTATCAAGATGTTGTAATGCTAAAGTACGGCGTTGGACTGGAGTCACAGCCTCTACTTGGTCAGTCAAATGGAAACAAACGTCAGGGTGTTTAAGGATCCAGGGGGTAATTGAAATACAGGGGAGGGGCGAATGAGGTGTTGGAATATTGTAAGATGCGAGTAATTGGCGGGAGAGGAGGGTAAAAGGCAAGGTAGTAGTAGGAGTAACACAAAAATCTTGGGAACGGAAAAGGTCCTTCAATGTGGGATCCTGTTGGAGACGGATGGCAGTTCGCAGCTGAACCAGCTGACGATGATACGTTAATGGCAGGACCCCAGCCTCACTGAGCACACTGTACACACGAGAGGACCGGAAAGCTCCTGAGCTAATACGTATGCCAAGGTGATGAACGGAGTTAAGTGTCTGCAATGTGGATGCCGAGGCAGTGCCATATACCGGGCAACCATAATCTAGGGCAGATAGAATGGTGGATCTATAAAAGAGTAGTAACGTAGATCGGTCAGCACCCCAATGAACACGTGCCACAGACTTGAGGACATTCATGCGCTGAAGGCACCGAGCCTTCAGAGTAGCAACATGGGATTTCCAATTTAGGTGGGTATCAAAGATAAGGCGAGGAGTTGGGGTAACGGGTGTCGTCGATTGATGGACATCAAATGCAGACCGTGTGAGTACCATTTCGGTCAGATCGGAGTCAATGAGATTATTGTCCTTCAGAAATTGCGTCATTACGTCTGTGGGTGGAAGGTCAGGGTGTTGGATATGAGAGACACAATAGCAAGGGGGTTTGTGATGTTGCTTATTGTTGATTGGACTACGAGAGGATACAAAGTTCCTTAAATGGTCTTCGAAGGCTCTAGGATTGGAGGTTTTGTGCCGGAGGAGAAAGTATTTGCCGCAGTCGTGACATCCACAGTCTGGATCGTGATTAGGCATGGTCCACAGTTGGGTGGGTGAGTCGTTGACCGAATCACGAGAAAGGGGCCTAACTGGTATGGCAATCCTGCGTTTTTTAGAAGCCTGTGTCCTTAGTAGTTGAGGTTGTGGCGAAGGAGCATTTACGTGATCAGGGGTACGTCGCACGACCTCCTCCACCGTAGGCATTGACCAAAATTCCATATCTTCCGAGATGCTGGTAAAGCCCTCGAATCTATTGGAAGTGGACAACCCAGGAGAAGAGAGATTAGCGAGGCGAAATGTTTCACTGGAGGGAGAACGTCGAGGACTGTGTTGCGATGTAGATGGTCCCTTCGGACGGAGAGTAGCAGCTGTTGCGGGAGGTCCATATCTCCGGTAGGGAGGAGCTTTGCCTTCGTCCCTGAGTTGCGTTTCGGCCGCCCTGAGTGGGAGACCCGTCGAGGCCTGTAGGTGTAGTATCTCCCGTTGGAATTTGTAATGTGGGCAGTCCCGATTGTTAGCTTCATGGCATCCGTCACAATTTGCGCATCTGGCCTCCTTTGACTGGCAGTGTTCCAGATCATGGAGCTCAGAGCCACAATATTGGCAACGAGGACAGCGTGCTCTGCACGGTGCAGTAGTGTGACCAAAACGCCAGCATTCTGTACATTGTCTAGGTCTATAAACGTAGCGACGTACTGGCAGTTGTCGTCCAGCTAGTTTGACATGCATGGGGAGGACGTGCCTCTTAAAGAATACCTTGACAATACGCAAACTGGGTCGATTATAGCGTTGGGGCACAACATAAGTGTCGACTTTGACGATGGAGGGGTCTGTATTTTTCAATAATTTCAAGATGCGTGGGGCCGAGTCTTGAAAGCCTTGATCAGCAATTTCGAAGTCCGAGGGGAGGGCCACTGTACCTATGCGCTGATTAAGGTATTCATCTTCCTTGCCTGTATACCTGCCAACGTGGGTGAGAAAATGGTCTTGGAAGGCTTCTGATTGTTCTTGTGTGGCAGCCTCAATCATGCGTTTTCCTTTCCCGACAGTGTGTACGGTGAAATCACCGAAGGTCGAAGCAAGAGAATCATAAAGATCAAGATCGTCCATGGGGTCACCAGTGACCTCGAAGAATCGAGGCCAATCAGGGGGACGAAACATGGCGTCTAGGGTTGGTTGTGGGACTGGGGTATATGTGGTACGACGACCTTTGTTCCGTGTGCGCTGAGGAACATGCGGCTTGAGGGTTTGCACAGTAGATGTAGATCCTTTATGAGAGGAAGGAGGAGTGGATGTGTCGGTAGATTGTGAGGGCAGAGTTGAATCAGTGGTCGTTGGGGCAGGATGCACAGTATGGGCAGTTGAATTCCCTTCAGTACCGGTACTCAAGGTATGCAACGGCCGAGGGTTAGTTAATGTGACAGTAGGCCTTTGAGATCGTGGAGGTACAGAAGCAGGTTTGATGGAGGTAGCAGATCCAGCATCCTGAGGTAAGATGGTAACAGATGTAGTCGTAGACTTATCAGGGATACACGAAGTATCCGTAAGGGTGTCAGCGGAGGGCATCCGAGCTTCATCATTAAGGTCCTCGACTGAATGAATAGGGAGTCTAAGGCTAGGATCATGATCGGGTAATTTAGAAGTTAAGGTTGAGACCGTGGGGTTGTCATCGCTAATCTTGGTCACAGCGGCAGCACGTTGCATTGGAAATGATGCCGGGGGGACCAACTGATCGATCTCTCTATCCGACGATGGAGAATTCGTCACATTATCAGTAGAAGGCTTGCCAAGGTCAGGGAGATAGGGGGGGTCCATAGAGAGGGGTGAGTCCAAGGACGGTGCAGGGGCCGGTAAAGAATCCGGCATAGTGCCACCACCATCCGAGAGGATGACGGTCAAGGAAGGTGAATCAGTCTCAATATCCATATCCATGCCAGTGCCGGTGATCAAGGGTTCAGAGGAAGTCTCCATATGACGAAGGTATTATGATTCGTCCGGGATAAGCTCCATACCCACCACGGAGCCTATAATTAGAGGACTTGGTATTTGCCCTAGGAGTCAAACCCTGATATACATCCCTACCCCCAGTGCTTATAGACGGTCAACTCGTCAGCTTCGGGTCCAGCACAGAGAGCGAGATTTGACGATAAAAGGTTCCCCTCGTGCGTGCACGTCAGGTACTCCAGTTCTACGGGTGGAAGGGAACGCTGTCCACACCCACCCTCCATCAATTAAATAGAGTAGTCCAGTCGTCAACGATAGAAGAAGGGGAAGCAAAGAAAAGGACAAAGTTAGAGAGGGAAAAAGACAGAAAAGTGGTACCTTGCAGGCCTCTGGAAACCTACGAGGAGGGAGGTCTTGGTCCACGAGGGCGGCGGAGCCTCGAACATAAGAAGGTCTGTCCCCCCTATGAACAGAGTCCACCGGCCAAGCTTCAAGCCCCGCCACCGCGACACGGTGACTCCCTAACGGCGGGGAGCTCAACTCCTGTATACTACAAATAGGTAAATACAAATAGGTAAATACACACACACACACAAGGTGGATCCAAACAAAGCCGCCGGACCGGACGGAGTATCAGGCTGGATTGTTAAGGAAAATGCCAAGGAACTGAGTATACCATTATATGATATAATGACCAAATCATTGGACACAGGGATAGTACCTACAGAATGGAAAAGAGCAAACATTATTCCTATATTTAAGGGAGGAATCAGAGATAAACCACTGAACTATAGACCTGTATCACTATTGAGCATCCTCATGAAGATTCTGGAAGGATTAATAAGGGACAAATGGGTGAACTACCTGGAATCCAAAAGATTACTTACTGATCGACAATTTGGATACAGAGGAGGCAGATCATGTGTAAGCAACTTGTTGAGTTTTTACTCTAGAGTAATAGACACAGTGGACCAGAGGGAAGGATGGGTAGACTGTGCCTACCTAGACTTTAAAAAGGTATTTGACAAAGTTCCACACAAGAGATTGCTGTGGAAATTAAAACATGAGGGAAAAGTAGGAGACAAACTACTGAAATGGATGGAGAGCTACCTTAGCGGAAGACAGATGAGAACAACAGTAAGGGGGAAATTGTCAAACTGGACTCAAATTACGAGTGGAGTACCACAAGGATCTGTCCTAGCCCCAATCATGTTTCTAATAATTGTAAATGACTTACCTGAGGGACTAACAAGCTACATGAGCATGTTTGCGGACGATGCTAAGCTGCTTAAAACGATCAGAACCCAGGAGGATTGCCTTGAACTCCAAGCAGATTTGCAAAAGATCCATGAATGGAGCATCAAATGGAATATGGAGTTCAATGCAGGGAAATGTAAGACTCTAGAAATGGGTAAAAGCAAGTACAGACCTAGAAAAGATTATAAACTAGGAAACGAAGTGATTCCCAAAGCAGAAAAAGAAAAAGACTTGGGGATAGAATTTAAGGATAACATGTCTCCAGAAAGCCATGTAAATAAGATAGTGAGAGAATCACTAGCACTATTGGCAAATATCAGGATGTCTTTCAATTATCTTAATGAAAACACCATGAAACAAATAATAACGGCAATAATAAGACCCAGGATGGAATATGCATCTGTAGTGTGGTCCCCTCACATGAAGAAACATATCCACAAAATTGAGAGGGTACAGAGAGCAGCTACGAGGATGATCCCAGGTTTGGAAAATTTGGAGTACCAAGAGAGGCTCGAGAGATTGAATCTACCTACACTGGAACAGAGAAGGAAATGAGGACAGCAAATTCAGATCTACAAATGTGTTAGAGGTATTGACAAAATCGACCAAGAAAACTTCATAGAGACGGATGGAGGTGAGAGAACAAAAGGTCACAGCTACAAACTGAAAGTGCCTAATAGTAAATCTGATCTGAAAAGTAAAAGATTTCCTACCAACTCGATTAGTGGGTGGAACAAATTGCCAGCCGAAGTAGTGTCTGCACCATCAGTGCATAGTTTCAAAGCACGGTATGACAAACATATCTTAGGAGGCGGGAATTAACGAGCATGCTCACTCCCGCAAATACAACTAGTGTAAATACAACTAGTGTAAATACACACACCTCCCCGTGGCGTAACGGATAGTGCGTCTGACTCACAACCAGAAGGTCCCGAGTTCGAGACCCGGGCGGGGAAGAGACATTTGGGCAAGTCTCTTAACGGTGTAGCCTCTGTTCACCTAGCAGTATAAATAGGAACCTGGTATAAGTGGATGAAGTTGTGACGTCCCATCTGGGGTTGGTGATCGGTTACAAGGTGAGATGGGTATCGTACTGGTCAACCTAAGCTACTGGTCAACCTAAGCCTTCGGGTGAGACTGGTACCGTAGTGAGAATGGTACCGTACAGATTAACCCTAAGCCTTCGTTTCCAAATGTCGCCAATTGGCTAAAATACAGACTACACACACATCCACAGCCATTCCAACGATACATAAACACTTAACATGCATTTCACGCAATACATTCCCAGTTAAGGAGGCGCGATAATAATGAGCTTAGCTCGCATTGCGTGGATTCCCCTTGACGAACAAGTGAGTGAATAACACACACACACACGCACACGGAGTGAGAAAAGGGAAGATTATGAAACTTCCGGTAAAGAGAAACTAAAAGAAAAAGACGGTAGGGTACAGACCACCGCAGATAAGGCACTTGAATCAGGAAAAGGGGGACTGGAAAGTATTATGGATATTCGTTAGTTAGATGGTTCAGTGGACTGTATAATAATATCATATAATGGTTTATATCACCTGAAGACTGGAACTAGTGCTGTAGAACTTAGTTGACCTGTTGAGCCGTGATGATGTTACAAGATGGTGTGTGAAATGGGTGTGTTAGCTATTAGGATAGAGTTGATGAATAAAGAAGGGGGCCACTATACTTAATGATTGATGGGAATGATGATTAATGATCTATGGATTAGTATGGATAGATGGAGAATTGATGAGCTAAGTACTATCACTAATGGGGCGAAATATGAGGTGAAACACGAGAGTGTAAGCAGAGGGTCTGGTAGTGGTGGCGGCTAGGGAGAGAGTGCAGGACCCTCACACTATTCGCGAGAGGTCCGCCAATATCACGCATGCGCAAATGGGTAGGTATATATTTTCCCACCCAATTATAATTGCCTAAGTTCATAGGAATGATAGACTACCCAATATCCAATATAGAACATAATTATTAACTTCTTAATTATTCTATATAACCATTGATCCCACAAACTTAATACTAAATACTTAATGTAATACTTAAAGTAAGACTGTCCATATCAGAGTTTGGACACATTCCCACCACCAGGTTTATATAATACAGTATCTACAAAAGCCCAGAGGCTATTTTATTCCGCCATGATTGGGAGGAGGCTTGAGCCGCCTGTCGACTAGGACGGCCACTGGGTACTTTGACCGGTTGATCGGTCGAGGTAGCCCCTGTGGGAATGTCTCCAGGCGTCTCCGAGGAGTCCTCTTTGCACTCAATGTCCCCCTCAAGAGGGTACAGTCGGACAGTCGGCCGCGTATATGTTCCCGTCTTCGTCCGGACTCTAGCCACTCTGACTTCTCCGTCCTGACCGGGTAATAACTTGACAATACGGCCCAACTTCCAAAAAGCGCGCGGACCCTCATCATGGATGATGACGATATCACCGATACCCGGCCACCGACCATTTATTGGTCTCAACTTACACTTATGCGCCTCTCTGAGGGTCACCAGATACTCGTTAGACCAGCGTCGCCAGATATCTTTCGACAGTTTGCGAATATATTGATATCTGGCTGAAATGACATCTTTATTTATGTAGTCTGGATCTTCCAACCCATCCTCTACTTCATTGTCATCAGGAAGATCCCGCAACCGATTACCCCGCACCAACACCGAGGGTGTTATTGGGGTAAGATCCCCTAGGTCGCCGGAAGCATAATATAAGGGACTATCATTGATAGTGGCCTCAATTTCCATCAGTAGAGTAGTCAATTCCTCCAAGGAATTTAAGGCACGTCCCAACACCTTCTTCAACATGACAATGCCGATGGCCCTTTCCCATATAGCGCCGAACCACGGCGCCCTAGCCGGGATAAACCGCCACTCACATTGAACACTGCCAAGGTGGGACTGAACTTTAGGGTGATTACAAATGTCCGATAAGTACCCAGAGGCCCCAACAAAAGTGCTGGCATTGTCACTTAAGATGATCCGGGGAAATCCCTGTCAACTACAGAACCTCCTGAATGTGTGGAGGAAACTGTCACAAGTGAGGTTGGTGACTATTTCGATGTGAATCGCTCTGGTGACCGCGCAAGTAAATAAAAGCATGTAAGCCTTTATGGTCGGCGAGTCCTTGATCGGGATTGCTCCGCTATAGTCCACCCCAGTGACCTTATACGGGTCTCCAGGGGTGGTTCGCAGGGCTGGTAAAGGTGGCAGTCCTGCATAGTCGTAGGGCTTACCTTTTACCCGACGACATTTCAGACATTTACCCAGTACGCTTTTCACCACCTGCCTGAGTTTAGGCACCCACCATTTTTGACGAACATAGGTAACCACTTGACCGACCCCGTAATGGCAACAGAGCCGATGGCACCGATCAATTATCAGGTGGGTCAAGGGATGTTTGGAGGGCAGAAGTTTAGGATACTTGCATGATTCCGAGATAGCCGCTAACCTCAATCTGCCTCCACAATGAATTATACCTCCCTTCAGGTGTAGTCCTAACTGGTTGATTAAGTTATTTCTGGACTATTTACCCTTCACCATTATTTTAAGTTCCTGCGAATAGGTCTCCTTTTGGCATAATTTGAGTAAAACATTATCTGCAGCTCTAATTTCATGTACGTTGAGATGAGCACTACCTGTGGGGGGCAGGCTATTTCTTTTTGCCTTCAAATTATTTACGAAACGTATCACCCATGCTGTGATACGCTGCAATCTTTCATAGCTGCTATATTTGTGCCAGTCCCATAACTGTGTGTCATCTTGGGGCACCGTGCCTACAATTTGGGTCACGATACCAGCAGGCTGCTGTTGGAGATCTATATTCTCTGGCCATCCATCGGGTTTCGGGAGCCAAGAAGGCCCATTCCACCACAACGCAGAAGAACTCAAACATTTAGCAGACACGCCTCGAGATACCATATCACTTGGGTTCTCTTTAGTCGACACATACCGGAAATAAGCAGTCGGGACTAGGGCATGTATCTCGTCGATGCGGTTAGTGACATACACTGGCAGTTTCTTTTGACTCTGAATCCAGTGTAGTGTAATTTGACTGTCACTCCACACGTAGGTTTCAGAGATATGAAGTTTATCTTTATAGGCATTCTCAACGAAGTTAATCATTCTGGCGGCTAGCAGAACTGCAGTCAATTCCAATTTGGGGATGGAAAGGGACTTGATGGGGGCCACCTTAGCCTTTGCCATGACCAAGTGGCTACCCTCTGGACTGACTAGATATATAGCAGTCCCGTAAGCGACACTGCTTGCGTCAGCAAATGCATGCAGGGAAACAGTCTTTCTGAAACAGATCCTCCTAGAGAACTCAATACAACTACAGAGAACCATGTCATCCACTATCCCCCGCCATTCCGCTTGCAGGTCCACAGAGAGAACATCGTCCCAACCCAATTTCAGTCTCCACAATTGTTGGAGAAAGATTCGAGACCTTATTGATACTGGCAACACAACACCCAAAGGATCAAAGAGTTTGGCAGCAAACCTTAAACACTCACGCTTTGTAACCTGGTCAAAAGGAGCATACTGAACTCCAAAGGAAAGAGAATCAGAGTCAGTTTTCCACACCAGGCCAAGTACTCTCACCAAATCCTGTTGTTCCGCAGCAACACCATCCTTCTGCAACACCTTTCTCATGACGGGACTATTTGTGGCCCATTGGCGCAGGAATAAATGGGCATTATTCATTACTTCATTAGCCATATCGTAAGCTTGGACGAGGGAACTTTCATTATCCCCCGTACCTTGGAGGTTATTGATATATAGCCCGGCCCTAATTTCCTGCACCAACTCCGGGTCTGCATCAACAAGAGAAAGATGCTTAAGGATGGTCGCGTTAAGGAGAAATTGAGAGCAGGTCGCACCGAAAAGGACAACCCTGAACCGATTTTAATTCAGTCCAGGGCAGACGTACCTGATATTGTTGACTCTCAGGCTCGTAGGTGACTGTCTCCTCATAACTGATCAAAGCTTGCCGTTCGGCTTGCGAATGTTCTTTGGGTGATATGCCAATGTGGTCTAAATCCCACAAAGCATTCAGTTCTTCTTTGCACGGGAACTGTCCAGTAGACATATATAGGTCCACTGGAGTTACTGCCACTTTTAGAATTGTTACAACTTCAGTATTGGAACTGGATGTGGAATTGTGGATGCCGCATAAGAACCACTCAGTGCATATCCGAATTTGGTTGGAAGTAAAACCAAATTACCTACCCGTTTATAACCAGGTCGCACTATGTTGTAGTAATAATCGGCACCAATTAGTACCTCCAGTTGTGCTGTCTCTGTGACACATGAATCGGCCAATTTAATGCCTATCTATCTATCTATTGCCTGACGCCGTGATCCCCGAAGGGGTGGCCAATTTAATGCCATGGTGCTTTAAACTAATCATTTCAGCACTAAGACTAGACTCACCTTTATGTTCGGGAAGATCCTCGACCACAATTGCTTCGAGACGATGGAACCTACCCTGATGTAAATATTTCAGTGCTACAATAGTATACTCACGAGGGATTTGAGTTCCGGTGAAACCATGAAGCCGTAATTCTTCCGTCCCCCACGGTTTCGTATGAAAGGGACGGTAGTACAGATTTCTTCACGAAGGTCCTCTGTGAGCATTGGTCTAATAGCGATCTGACTTTTATACTTTTCCTGTGTCTACCCTTTACAGGCAGCTGAACTGTGGGTAGGATCACAGTTTGCTTATTCATACTTACAGACATTGTTGTCGAGGTTGTATGTGTTGACTCTTCCCTAGTAGTACCTCCACTTACCGGTCTTGCCTCTCTCTGTTTTGGGCACAGGGAGTGAAAGTGCTTACCCTGGCAATACCTACAATTTTTGATGTTAGGGTTAGTGCACCCATTACTACCATGATCACTGGAGAGACATCCTGCACAGAGTCGTAGTTGCCGAGCTCTTTTAATTTTGAGCGGTCCCGTTTTATGTTTAAAGCATTTATACCAGGGATGGTTATTCCCACCGCACAGTTTACATGGGAACCGGCTACCACCACTCTGTGTTGCGAATGCAGCCGTAGCCACAGGCATATTCTTTCCTGGGGAGTCCTGACCAACCATGTTACATACATACATACATAAAATTTTAAGACTGAGTGTTCCACACATCAGTGCAGTTTCAGTCTCTTGTCCTAATGTCGGCGTTCCAGGCAACCCTGTTAAGGGCTGCTTCACTTGTCAAGTTCTTGGATTTGAGATCGGCGCGTATAGTCCGATCCCAGGTCTTCCTCGGTCCACCCCTTGGTGCAGCTCCATCCACAATCACAGACCTGCATTTTTTCACCCAATTTTGTTCATCCATTCTCTCCACATGTCCATACCATCCCAGTCTACTTGTACGCATCACCTCGCTAATACTCTTTATACCTAAACGTCTCCTCAGCTCAACATTTGTTATTCTATCCTGTAGCCTGGCCCCACACATCCATCTCACCATTCTCATCAATTCATACAATTCTGCCTGAAAACACTGTGTGAAAGTCTTGTAATCTAGGCTTTGCTCACCCATCTCCCTCCTAATGGTCTCCTTAACTGGTGATGGCAATTTATTCAGCAATGTAACCACACAGAACTCTGTGGGCGGGTGCCCAACCCCGAAAGGGGTTGAAATAGGGGAGCTATCCCCCCGCCAAAGGCGGCTTTCTAGGGCCATTCCTAGCTGATGCTGAGAGGATTGGGTTCTAGTCATGTGGTGATGGGCTGGTCTATTAGAGTGAGAGCTGAGCAATCTCTGCCATACCCATAGCTTACTCTGACTGTTCCTTTAACTTATATATTTTCTAGATCTCAAATGACGGCGTCTCTTCCGTGGATTGACCTCCCAATCTACCAAGATTGGAAGCCAAAGCATCACATTTTTCCCTTGCCCCTCAACTTTCTCTTCATAATTGCTGAGGGGCACAGGGCCCTGGCTGGGTCTTTGGTTTCCCGGGCGTTTCCGCACCCTCCTCAGCTCCCCGCCATGGAGTGGCTTCGGTCACGCAGGCTTTATTGTGGTCGGCGGGGAGGGTTCTGTGGGGGCACTCGGTTATGGCCTTGGGGCTGTTCGGCCAGGCAGCTTGGGGAACAACAACAACAACAACAACAACAACTCTGTCAGACTCACCTGTTGACTAGTCATAGATCTCATGGCACTTTCCATGGTGGCGTAGAAAGCCTTTAGTTCTATGGCCTGACATTTAGGAGCGACAAGATTATGGAAATGCATGATGTGTACCGCGTTTACCCTGTCGGGGTGCCCGAAGGTTTCTTGAAGTAAGTCTAAGGCGGGGGCGTAGCTTGCACCCTCCACCGAGAAACCTTCTATCAGCTTATAGGCATCCCCCTTTAACTGACCCTTTAAGTACAGTAAACCCTCGCCATCTCGGACCTCTAGAAGTCGGAAACCCGTACTATTCGGACTGGCTACGGCCTCTCGGACATGCACTTCCGTATTTCGGACATTTCCGTCATCGTTCCGACAGTCTCTGACGTTGTCGGACTTTATATAAGTATTCGGAAAATGTCCGATATTATATTTTTCAATTCTATTGCATTAGAAATGATTCAAAGATTACAAGAAGTCCAAATAAGACATAGTTATGTTAATGTATAAGGGAGTTACGTAGATGCATTAGAGAGATAGATAGATAGAAAGAGAGAGTTACAGAGGGGGAGTGAGCGATAAACACGAACTATTATGAGACGGACTTAATTGGTTCTGAAAAGACAAAGGAGACTTATATTGACTCTTTTTCATGTTATTATTTGTGTGCTAGAAGGATAATATTGTTTTCAATTCTATTGCATTAGAAATGATTCAAAGATTACAAAAAGTCCAAATAAGACATAGTTATGTTAATGTATAAGGGAGTTACATAGATGCATTAGAGAGATAGATAGATAGAAAGAGAGAGTTACAGAGGGGGAGTGAGCGATAAACACAAACTATTATGAGACGGACTTAATTGGTTCTGAAAAGACAAGATTATAGGTTTGACTCCTGTAAGGAGATAAAGAAAACCTAATATTTAGTAGTGGCCCCGTAATCATTGACGAACATGCCTATTACATAAGGCATCATCTTCAAACACTAATCCGCCGTAGTTTTGAATCTACTGCGCAGAGCATTTAAAAACTGAGGAGCCTTCATCATGAGCGCACGCGACCTCACTCATGGCTTCAGTCATTATGAATTGGGTTCTCACTACGAAAAAACTTCGTAAAAAATAAAAACAAAAAGAAAATAAGAATAACTATCCAATAAGCTTTCCATCATATCGTGGATGTACTTGTGTGGATCTCTGACCAGACGCTGATTCAGGCGTCATTCTTCCTTCACTGACATATCAAGTAAACCAAAATCCTCAATACATCAACGAATGGGAAGGGGACGGTCGGGAGGGCCCCAGTCGTCAATGATTACGGGGCCACTACTAAATATTAGGTTTTCTTTATCTCCTTACAGGAGTCAAACCTATAATTTATTAGTGGCCCCTCCATCATTGACGAACATGCCTGATTTCTAAGACTGGAGGGGGACATTCGTAATCATATCATAACTCTAGAAAAGCAGATAATAAAAACAACCACATAGTATTCTTACTTTTGAAAATATATTTAACAACGGCATAGGCCGAAAAAATACAAGAAAAAGGGGGTTCAGGCAGGTGCGTGCTTCAAAGAAGCCTGCCTGACAAAAAATGGGTAACCCTGAAGATTCTGAACACAGATCTGTAGTTACAAAGGCACCCCACTCAACGAGTGGTGACAAAAAATAACAAGTTATAAGTTTACATGTGCACATAATAAACCCCAACATAAACTTGGAGATAAATTGCAAAGGAACTCCATTATTCTAATATTAAATTGCTTTCGCAGCTAAACTACTCTAACAACACCGTTGTTTTGTACTTAACATTGTACTAGCACAATTTCTCACTGAGAAATTTTCATATCACATTTTAACCTTAAATTGTATCACAGCTCTCATACTCCGGCGGGGTCTAGGGTGTCCTATGTCAACTGACTGCACCACCCCCCCCCTTTCCCGTGAAAGTAAACAAAAGTGACTGCAGGGCCACCTAGACCCTCTGCCTTAAAGCTATACATGGTAAGGAAGGTTTGTCTAGAGCAACTGACAAGTATCTAGACAGAAACGTATGATTAGACGCCCACAACTGCGTGGACGCTATGTCTTCAACTGAAATTTTTTTCAGGAAACGTAAAGAGGCTGCCCATTTGCGTAAATCGTGGGCCCGACCCACAACGCCGGGATTACTTTCTTTAATGACTTCTACCAGAAGAGAGGCTAATCGCCGTTTAAGTAAGCGTTTACCCGTACTTGCTACCCATAAAGCACCTTGGGGGTTTCGAGGAGCTACTCTCAAATATTTGGTTAGAGCTTGCACTGGACATAAATTATGATGCACCTTTCCCCTTTTTAACGCCGGCACCGTGAACTCGGAAAACACGTGTGCACTATGCTCATTCTTGGCTACAAAACCTGGGAAGGGTGCAATGGAAATACATTCATTAAGTCTACCAAACCTAAGACAATTAGGTGTGTTGCTCATCGCCGCCAGCTCAGACACTCTGTTTCCGGTGGCCAAAGCCAAAAGGAAAACCGCCTTTTTTAAGAGTAATGCAAAGTCTGCAGTATTTTGGTACAGACGAGAGTGAAGCAAAGACAAAGCTTTGTCCAGAGACCAAGTAGGCATGAGCTGACGGGGAGGTGGGCGGAGTTTAAAACATGCTCTCATAAAACCTGTTTCCTCCGCTACCGGTATGGAAAGACCCGTAAGGTCTAAAAAGGGCACTCTAATCGCAGTTAAGTGATTTTTTAATGTTACCACAGATAAACGTTTCTGCTCAAACAGATAATTCAAATAATTAAAAACTAATGCCACTGAGGGTACAGTTTGTTCTGTCCTAACGATCCAAGAAGTAAAGGCTTGCCAATGTGATTGATACTGTCGTTTTGTAGACTGAGTATATTGATTAAGTAATTTATTTGTCACATCTCTACCGTATGGTGCTAGCCACTTGGCCTCCTGAATGTCCATAATGCAAAAGTCAGCGAGGTCGCTAGGTTGCCAATCGTGTCTAAGTGGAAATACCCGACCGGGAGCGATACCGGGTCCGGGCACCACATTTTCAATTGCTGGTACCACAACTGCGCCGGCCACAGTGGCGCGATTAGCGAGACTAAGCCTCGATAATCTCGTAGTTTGTTCACTACGTGGCACATTAGTGACGCATCTGGCGGTGGAAACAGATAGATGGAGCTCCATCTGTTCCAGTCTGTCACTAGGGCGTCTGGCCCCCCTGCCGGCGTTTTCGCCCGGCGGGTGAGGTATAGAGGGAGTTTGTGAGTCTCCTCGGACGCAAAAAGATCCACTTGTGGATGGGAGAGCTCTGCAATCATTAGGTTGAAAATGGGCTGCTTGAGCTCCCATTCTACTGTCGTGCTCTGTCTCCGGGACAGAGCGTCTGCCCAGACGTTCGCTACGCCTGGGAGATAAGATGCGTGAAGATAAATATCTAGACTGTTGGCTAGAGCAAAAATCTCTTCCGACACGTTTAGCAACTTCCTTGACCTCGTTGACCCTTGTTTCTGAATACAGTGGACTGCATTCAGATTGTCCATTCTGAAGGCCACCGACTTGCCCGTAACGCCGGGCCGTGAGCCTGAAGGAAATACAAGGGGACTAGTAATTCTTTGACATTGATGTGCGAGATTTCTAAGTGGGACCAAAGCCCCTGACCCTGGTGCCCCTGATTTGACTGAAATCCCCAACCTATTGTGCCTGACGCATCCGTGTCTACCCATACCGTTGGTGGAGGAGAGGTCCATGACATTATTGAGTGCAATGTTTCCCTCTTCGCCCAGACCGCTAGTAAGGTGTGGATTAATTTCGGGATGGGCCATAATTTTCCCGCCGGTAAGAGCGGGAAATATTTGTTGCCTTCCAATATTAATCGTTTTACTTTCAACCGGCCCAACTTGACAGTTAGTTGAATCCAGTTGAGAGAGCCGACCAGAGACTCCCAGACCCTTCGCGTCGTAGTCAGACTGTGAAGAAACCTGAACAGTTTCCTGCGAAACCTGTTGCGATTGTCCACACTCTGACTCAGAGTGAGAGCGGCGGTGTCCCAGACCAGCCCTATCCACTGAATTACTCGTGAGGGAACAAGGTTTGACTTTACCAGATTTACCTTGAACCCTAGAGTTTTGACATGATTTAAAATGATATTGACATGTTTTATGCATAATTGTTGTGTCTCTGCCACCACCAGCCAGTCGTCCAGATACCACAACACTCTGATCCCCTGTTTTAACAATGGCATCAGGGCTTGCCGGACTAGTTTTGTGAATAATCGAGGTGCCAGGTTCAAGCCGAACGGCATCCTCTGAAAAAAAAATGTTTGGTGCCTGATCCGTAAGGCCAAAAACCTTTGAAATCTTTTGTTGACCGATACGTGCCAATAGGCGTCTGTCAGGTCTAGTGAACACATCCAACCTCCCGGCGGAAGTGTTAGCCTGATTTGGTGTACTGTTAACATTCTGAAAGATTCGTTGTGAATGTGATGATTCAGATAAGACTGGTCTACGACCGGCCTCATCTAAACACTGTCCCTTTTGGGAACCAAAAATAGTTTGGACGTGAATACAGGGTAATTTGGGGGGACCGGGATGATGACATTCTTGGCAATCATTTCCTGGGCTAGTGACTCCACCTCTAAAGAAACAAAATTCGCCGTTGTCGGCTGACGTAATCGAGGTCGCCGGAGCCACTGCCAAGTGATGCCTTTGCGTGCCACCATCCGTGCCCAAGTGTTTAACGGCCATGCTTGGTGACACGTTCGGAACGACCCAGTTAGAAGACAAGGGTTCGCCGGCTGTACTACCCTCGGTTCCTCCGGCCTTAAGGTAGGCGCCGGGAATGAGAGAGACTTTAGTTTTTTGATGGTGGGGTTGGTGCTGGACGCTTCGCCGGCTGGCTGGTGTTGGCCGAAGACTGGCCCTGACCTGGTTTATGTTGGCCGCGTCCTCTCTGACCTGAAAACCTACTCTGTCTATGCCTGAACTGACCCTGGGGGGAGTGGGAGGACTTAGGCGGAAGAAAAGGTTTACATCCCCCTGGCTGAGCTTTAGTAGTAGGCCTGGGTTTGGGGAAGTTAAATGCAGGTTTCTTAGAAGGGGTGGGACTGTGCTTAACGGCCTGTGCCATATTGAACACTGTTCGCCACACTTCAGGGGTCATTAAAGAGGGAGTAAGCACTGGTGACATAACCACCTGATTAGCAATGCGATCAGGTAGCTTGCGAACTAACGACATCCTAAGATCTTGTCGTGCTCGTACCGCCTCAAGCAAGGCGGTGCGTATGTCACCCAAGGATTGGATTGACGACTGAAGAATCAGTCGCCGGGATAACTCAACCGATCTTCGAGCATCCGCATCTGCGATTGCCTGAGTGGACCGTAGTAAAGACTTAGCCACCTGCTGAGATACTATGTACTGTGAGAACAGGCGAAAAGCTTTTCCCCGTAGCCTAAATTCTCTGTCTAGGTGAGTAGGGGTAGGGGTAGTGAACGGGTCCTTCAGCTCACAAAGATTAATCTTAGGGGCAGCTAGAAATGAAAACAAAGCTGACGGGACTCCGCCGGCAGAACCCACCGGCATGGAGAACCATGAATGAGTATCCTGAGGTATCTGGTGGGAAGATTTAGAAGTGAAAGTGGTTGCAAAGTTTTGAGCCTCTACCTCCCAATCTACCCAAGGTCCTGGTCCCAACTGTCCCACCTTCAAAACTGGATTAGCTGCGTCGTCTGTGACGGTCTGTAAATCTAGTTCAGGAGTGAGAGCTGACAGAGTCTTAATATCATTAAACCCATCCAGCTTAGACCAGTCTGAAAATAGTTTTGAAGCTGAGGCAGGGGGTAAAGCAGGCTTAGAAGCATACACAAAATAATCTTGATGATAATAACTAGGTATAGCCTTGATGTTTACGTCCAGAACATTACCCAAAGTATCCACGGCCCTTAATTTCTTTGACTTATTGCCCTGGATAACCCACTCACGCGGTACCGGGAGTTCCCCTGACAAAGTAGGTTGGGCAAGCTCTGGTTTAGAGGAGTTCAAAAGAACCCATGACTCGTCTGGCCCATAAAGTAAGGGCATAGCTACCTTTCTAAGAGGCGCTTTGTCTAGAGGGGGTGGATTGACATCCGTTATGACCCTGACATTTGAAGTTGTCAATGCCGCCGTAGCAGGCCTAGTGATCCCTGAGGTTAACAGAGTGGGAGGGTTAGGGATCTTAGATAAATCAATCGAAGTCATCAGAGGCCGTACCGTAGAACTTGTCTTGGGAGCCCCCAAGTCCATTGTGGGGTTTTCCTGTTGTTGACCAAAAAATTTAGATAAAGCATGAGTAAGCAGCCCATTAATTTCTTGTGCCGTAACAAACTGGTTTGATGAAGAACTTACAGGTGAATCATTAGTATCCTGTGCGGCGTCCAAGCCTGAGCCTGACCCTTTTCCTTCCATCTCCGAAATTATAGAAACTTCGTCTTTCTCCTCCTGATCCTCCTGAGAAGACCCCGCCGAGGCAGGGGTACCTTGTTGCCAAGATAAGTCTGGGATAGAGGATGGGATCGCCGCGTCCCTGTGGACATCGGCTACTGTGTGACTCGTTTGAGTCGGACGTGGGTGATCAGACCCTGGTTGAGCAAACCGCCAAACACCGAGGCCCTGGCCTACGCTCTCTTGAGAGTCTGAAACATTCTCAATTACTGAACCCCCTGAACTTTCCAATTCCAGGGTTAAAATATTAAGTGGCAAATCCTCTTTTGGGACAGGCGCTGCACTGGACTCTTGGGCCTTAACACAAACTCTGTCTGGGGTAGAGGTACGATGAGATGCACTAGAAGTTGGTGAATGTCGAGAGGACTTCCGTTTATGTGAATCCTTTTTAGAGGATTTATGGCTACGGTGTGACCGCGAACTATTCTTAGATCTAGAGGAATCCTCGCCGTGACCACTGGTGGAACCTTCCGTCCTACTCTTCTTACTCGCCGGTGAAGAGGCACGACTAGATGACTGGTGTCTAAGAGGAGACCTAGACCGGGATCTCGCCCGAGACGAGGAGGCGGATACCGGGGGTGTAGGCTCTCTTGGGCGTTTAGGTGTAGCAGCAGAGGATACAGAACCCTGACCAGTCTCCGCCGGCTTAATACTCGTGACTCTAGAGGAACGTTTAGGGGGAGGGTGTTCGGAGAGCAATCTATCCCAAAGTGGGACGTTGTCACATTGAAGTGATTTATGTGCAACAATGGTAGTGTAGGCTGACATCTGTTGCCTAACCTCTGTTAAGGCTACCGCCGCGGTCTTATCATTATCACAAAGGACCTTTAAAGCTAATTGGGAGCAAAAAGAACAATTACGCATAACCCAGAGACCCCTTGAACGGTCTAGACATTTAACACACCTTATGCAACGGGTATGTGCAAAAATAGGGATACCAGCACAAGCAGGGGTAGTGCACAAAGCAAAAACTGGGGCCACGGTAGCCATGACAGAGACTGGTGGGAGGAAACTACCGCCGGGTCTGTATTGGTCCGCCGGAGCTCAGCTCTGGAAAAAAAAGAAAATTTCCAGGAATTAATGCTCATAACCCATAACCCAACATGTTCGCACACAAGTGTTAATAACCCGCCGGGTAACGAGATGTAATGACACAAACACAGCTCGCTACGCGGTGGGGTTCAGAAAATCTAAACAAATCTTTTGTTAAAGAAAGTGAAGAATACCCTCTGATATAATATAACGGTCCAGCATGGCGCTTATAGTCTCTTGGTGGTGGTGACTGTCTCAAGATTCAATTTTGTAACAAAGCAACCCCCCATAAAGACGCCGGCCCTTGAAATATTTTAGTAGAATAGCACAGGGCAGGATGATACGAGATCTGATGTTTAACGAATTGTCACAAAAGATCGCCGTAAGTTAGAAGGCGGCGATACCTACTTGTATCACTAAATTAAGTGGTTAAATCGAAATCGAATTTTGTAAATTCCTTAGTTCCTCCACCTAGGAGCACCCGCCGGGTGAGAAGAATCGATATATTAACCTAATTTGAACCTTCAATCGCCGTAAGAGTAAAGGCGGCGATACACATAGTATCACTAAAATGGATTGGTTAACTAACTGAAAGACATAAGTCGTTCATCCCACCCTACCCAGGTGCACCCGCCGGGTGAGATGTCCAAACGTTAACCCCATAAGTTCCTGTCCCCACTTCTTTGTAAAAGATCGCCGGGGAGGAAAGCCTAAAACAACAGCTAGGTTTTTCAAGTGTTTTTTGTAAAACCGGGTAGAAAAACTACATAACGTATGTCCGCATGAACAACGTTTTATAGATGGGAACAGCCATCCCGCCGGGAATCAAAGGAGGCCTGAAACCAGGCATCCACAGAGACGCAGTCCTGGAGAGCCACAGACACCCCAACGCCGGGGAAACAAGCCAGTGTTAACAACCACGTGTGGCCCAACACGGCTCGCGGCCGGGATTTTCATGGTGAAACCGAGAAAACCCCGCCGGAAGGCAACCCACCCTCAACAGACACCATCTGAACAACAAGAGACACGAGGAGAGCCACGCACGACAACCCCAAGGTCACTCCATAATCCGTGGAATTAGCCAATACACAACTAAACCAGGAAACAATTATAGTCCGAGGAATTAGCCAATACACAACTAAAACCCGGATACACATGACACAGTAGGGCATATTTATCAATAATAAACAATAACACTAGTACATGTGGCAAAGCTACGAGCGGCTGGCTAGGCCTAGGTAGACGGCATAATAAAAGTTGAAATATACACAAACACTGGAAATATCACAACAGGAACCACCGCCAACACACCACCGTAGCACAAACTTCCGACCAAGGGAAGACTGACTCGGGACCCAGAAAAAACTTCACCAAGTGAAGAAAAATACGCTGGGAACGTCAGAAACAAAGCTTACCTCATCAGAAAGATAAAAGGCAGCGCTAACTAACGCGTAGTGAAAGCCGCCTGCATCACAAACTAACTCAGCTGTGAAAAAGTTCACATGTCCACAACGGGACCACGAGGGTACATCCGAAATAGATGCCCCATACACTCGACCCAAAATACACTGCACTGCAGGCAACCAGCCCAGGACACTCCTGCTACGCCTATCCTAACCTTACTCGATACATCCTGGAGTAAACAAATGAGAAAAAACTCACTAGGGACGCCACGAATGCGGAACTAGCGGAGCGTGGGGAGGCACGTCCGGGCAGGCTGAACGCAGAGCAGAGAAGGAAGAATGACGCCTGAATCAGCGTCTGGTCAGAGATCCACACAAGTACATCCACGATATGATGGAAAGCTTATTGGATAGTTATTCTTATTTTCTTTTTGTTTTTATTTTTTACGAAGTTTTTTCGTAGTGAGAACCCAATTCATAATGACTGAAGCCATGAGTGAGGTCGCGTGCGCTCATGATGAAGGCTCCTCAGTTTTTAAATGCTCTGCGCGGTAGATTCAAAACTACGGCGGATTAGTGTTTGAAGAGGATGCCTTATGTAATAGGCATGTTCGTCAATGATGGAGGGGCCACTAATAAATAGATAGAAAGAGAGTTGCAGAAGGGGAAGTGAGCGATAAACACGAACTATTTTCAGATCAAGTGTTATCTGAAAGTGAGGTAGACAAAAAAATCAAGGCATTCATGGAGATCTATGATACTGGTTTAAAAACTTTTGTCCCAAAGTACAATTTAGTAATGGGTCTCTCCGTCAATGACGTGAGAGCCTTATATATATAAGTGCTCCCCGGAGACCCCTGTGAGGGTCCCGGAGAAAGCATAACGCGACCCAAATATATAAAAAGTACATCCTAGGGTGAAACCTTTTACTTAGTTCCTAGGGAACATCATTAAAAAAGGTAACCATTAGAAAAAGAAAGAAAATTTTTATGAGTAAAGATTAGAAACTATGAATGTTGTCTTACTAAATCAACTAGCGCGCCGTTATACAGTCCTTCCCTTGCACGCATCCCCCAGCTGGTCACGCTGGGTTTATACGTCCTTCTTGTGGTCACGTCCCGTGCGATAGGTTGGACTAATTTTGTGCTCTCAGGATGTGCTACTTTTCATCTTTGGACGTTTCCTGCTGCCTCTTCTGGGAAGTATATGTTACTTTATAGTAAGGAGGTGTCATAGATATGTATGTGTATTGAGCATTTCCAGAGAGCTGACGACTTCCACGGGACGCGCCACATGCTACGACCATTATTATTATATGAATATTATATGAATATTATTTTTATTTTCTGTACAGTATTTCTATCTTTTTCTTCTTTATATTATTACATTATGTTATGTAAGCCAGGTTAGTTAGAATGCCTCTATTTCAACTTTTAGGCTTCGTTAGTTTTGGCTAGCGGAGGCCAGTTTTAGGGATAGGCTAGGCCTTTGCCTATTTTCCAATCAATGCTTTTATAAGCTCCGAAATTCAATATTCTTAATTCTAACTATCCATTCTTATAATTTTTTCAATTAATCGTTGATTCTATTCATCTCAACTATTCTTGCTGATAGCCTAACTTTTTCTATGAACGTCGCTCTTCGATAAAAACAAAAAAATTAATGGCGGTCTAGAGGCTATCACATTTTCTTTTATTTCTTATCGAAAATTCCAGATGTTTCGTATTTCATCCTTTTGATGTTTTTGTGACATTGAGCGTTTCTCTTTACATTTTAATAAATTTTTACGAAATATTTTCCTTTTGCACTGTATATAAACAATTTATTAGACTTTTATGTCATACGTCTTCATAGTCTCTGTTCCTTCCAGGTTTTCTGTCTTGTTGCAGAGTGGATAAATGTTATTCTTTTATGATACTTTTGCCTGTAATTATTTTTGATACATGCCACCTTTTCAAAAATTATGATTTTAAGCTACGAACCAACCTTCAGTTGGGCCCCTTTTTAGAGTCTCACTCCGGTCCTTTTTAGGTCGGCTAGTGTTAGACTGGGCTTAATTATATCTCCGGTCACTAGGAGATCCCCGTGTACTATTTGAAGTCCGGGGGGTAGCAGAGTATAGGCGGAGGTTGGGGGCCTCATTTGTATATCTTTTATTTGTGCCTACTCTGCCGGAGTTCTCTAGTTTATATCTACGAGGCTCCGGGTAATTTTACCTACCATTTTGCTTTTACTACAAGGTGCTTTTTGTCATACACCTCACCCCTTTCTTCCACTTGGAGTTTTTTTTTCCGGTGGTACACTGTCATAAGCCTTATCTCCGGGGCTCCAAAGTTAAGAACCTGTTCCCTCACCAGTTTTTATTAACTCCGGTTCTCAAACACCGAGTGCTACTATAGCTCCGAGTGCAATTATGTCAAAATTCATATTTTACTCTGGTTCACTACAGACAGTATCTCCGAGTACTCTAACCCTTAAAGAGAATACATACTCCGGTTTCCATATACCGAGTTATATACCACGCTAACTCCGGGCATTCAACAAAAGCGTCTTAACTCCTGCTCTCAAACACCGAGTTCTACCAACATAACTCTGAGTATCCCTTAGCGAGAACATATCTCCGGTTCCTATATAACTTCTAACTCCGGGTATACAACAATAGTGACTTCACTCCGAGTCCCAGAAACCTCCGAGTAGTCTAATATTGTCAATTAACTCCGGTTCCCAGACACCGAGTTCTGTCAACCAACTCCGGGTATTCAAACAATATTAACTTATTTCCGGTTCCAGACACCGAGTTATACCAATAGACCTACCGAGTTCTACTAGCACACTCCAGGTAGGCCTATTCAATTATTATTCAAGTTGGCAGTCCTAGATGACGAAGTTCAAATTGGTAATTAATAGAATCACCTTCAAGAACTTTTTACAATACTTGTATATGCTTAGCATTGTACTAGAGATAACTCAATTTTAACAAAGTCCCTAGTAAAACTTCATTCACTCAGTATTACTGATAATGTTTATACTCATTCAGAGTGGGACAAAAGGTGCACTACACTTTCCAATCCTAAATTATGGTACAAGGTTGTAGGATTATTCCTACCTTTTATTAAGAACAGTATTTCAATACCATAGTTACCCTGTTCATTCATGCATAGCCATATAGGTTAGGAGGATTAATAATTTAGCCGTCCGGCTGGCTTAGTTGATAGCGTGTCTGATAACCATCTTGCAGGTCTCGCGTTTCAATCCCCTCTCAGATTGAAAAGTTTTCAGGGATATAGCCGGCGGTTACCATCTCCCCACGAACAAGGGGGATGGGTAATAGTCAATGGTAGACTAAAGAAAGCCAAGCGCTAGTGAATCCTCGAAGGAGGAGAACGGGCGCTATATAAGTAACCTGACGATTATTATTGTTATTATTATTATTAACTTTTATTCCCAAACAAAGGCGGTACAAAATTAAGAGATATTATCTATCTTTCCTTAGACCAAGTATATACATGGACACGATTAACCGGTTGGTTCTCATCCATTCGTTTTACACAGATTTTACTGTTTTACGTACTATTAGTAGATAAAAAAAAAAAATGATTTACAAAGAATCCCACATTATCACTCCTTCAATAAAGGATACTATGATATTGTCGTTAACGTATAACTACTAATAGTAAATCAATAATTTTGATTCACAAAGATTCCCAGGTTACCACTCCTCCAATAAGGATACTATGGTATAATCAGTATCATTCAAGGCTAACGCTTGACTACTCAACTCAACAATAAACATTTCATATTTTAGGCTCAGGACCAACTCTCGAGTTGGTCAAGGACCCCAATGGAAATACGCCTAACGGCCTTATTGGGCTATCCTTGGTTAGAATTATGCAAAGCTGGTACATGTCATATTTGTAACATACTATGTGGTACCAACTCTGTAAATTGCTAGCTGAATAAATAATATTATTATTATTATTATTATTATTATTAGTGATTCATTGAACCTCCCTCCGGTCCCACTTTGGGTCGGCGAGTGTCTGGGTCTGGGGCTCTTTTACATATCTCAGATCACTAGAAGACCACCACATTCTCTCTGAGTCAGGGTTTTAGCAGAGTAGGCTGAGAGAGGGGCCCTCTTAGATATTTATAACATTGCCTCCTCTGCCGGAGTTCCACAAGTCTCATACTAGAGTTCTCCAATTAGATATTTTTCTCTATCATTTTTACGGAATAGGTTTTGTTCACTCTATTTCCGTCCGAATCTTGAGTCCTCCATACCAGTCCGAGAAGACTATTAGGTACAGTTCCGGACAGATCAAACAGCAACACCCCGTCCACCAGCTGTGTGGTGTGGGGCTCTGCGGATTTGGTAACACTGGCAGGAGGTGGGAGGGATGTGGGTGGATGATGAGGGGAGGGATGTGGGGGGTTTAGGGGGGAGTGTGGGAGGGTGAAGAGGCAGTAATCATGGTATGGCTGGTGGGAGGGGGAAAACGAGTGACGGGGTAGGGGAGAACAGAGTGACAAGCAAATTTTCCTATAGAACAAGCTACTCCCACAGGATTTTAACACCTTACGAGCGGCCTATGCGGTTTATTTATGTGTACCGCACAGCGGGGTGTTTTTAGCCAAAATAGGGCTGTTTACGTGATCATTTTCATGCCTAAATAAGACCCAGAACGTAAAACAAGTACCTATCCCTGAAAGGGCATAAACAGAGCTTTCGAATGACACCATAACGATCCTTGTATGATGGATAGTTTTCTTGCAATAACCGTGCAACGCGAGTGCAAAAAGCAGGTAATTCGGTACTTTCAGTACATAATTGAGTATGTAGCGAGTGAGAGAGGGAGGAGGGAGCTGAGATTTGTGTCAGTAGGTTCGCCGCGGTGGTCTGGAGCAGTCATACGCTCGCTAGTCTCCTGCCACCACTTGTCTCTCTCTCTCAGCCACATTACGTGCTGAAATTGCCACTCGAGTTATGTCGAGCGCCGCCACATAGTCCAGCTTTATTTAACTCGACTTATGTTGCTCGCCGCTAATTAAGGGTTAAATTACACACACCTACAATATCACTGTATGCTACATTTAACAAATTTAACAGTCTGCTCTCCCCTACCCTGTCACTTGTTTGCCCCCTCCCACCAGCCACACCATGATTGCTGCCTCTTCACCCTCCCAATTCCCCCCTAAACCCCCCACATACCTCCCCTCATCACCCACCCACACACATCCCTCCCACCTCCTGCCAGTGTTACCAAATCCGCAGAGCCCCTCACCACATAGCGGGTGGACGAGGTGTTGCTGGTTCATCTGTCTGGGACTGTACTTAGTAAATGTTACCCCCGCACCTATTAAATAACACAGAGTTATTCCGTCAGTCATTACCGAGTAATTTCTTTACCCCGAGTCCTCATACTACAAAGGACAACACTGGGAATTAATTTTCCGTCTGGCAATTCCCAAGTAATATTTTCCCCAAGTCCCCACTATAACAGAGGTCACTTCTTTAAGGTCTACTTGACCAGTATAGTAATGATTCATTAGCTTGTTTTCCTTACGCCTCAGCACAATATGTGTCGGGAATAGGGTAATGATCCCGACAGGTTTTGGTCCAATAGGACATTTGAATTTGGCGGTATCGTATATCGCTTGTACGATTTCGGCTGGTTCTTTGTGTATTGTAGTTTATTCTTAAGTTAGGTTAAATATTAACTGTAATGTATAAATATCTATATCAGCTCTAGATGTATTATGAAACCAAGTTATGGGTTATAATTATTATGAGCCGGCAGCCATATGTAATTTCGCGAAGCGATCGGACGCCGGCCCTTTAGTCTCTCAATCAACACCATACAGCCAACATCTCCCTCCCCCGGCTCTGACTCAACCCACAGTTCACCATGTGCTACAAATATTAATCTATAACAATATTAACAACATCACCAGTCCTCTAAGCTAAGTTCATTGTATCGATATTGTATTATGTGAACATTCCTACATGTCATGCAATTGAATTAGCCGTGTGTGGGGGACTGGATTACACCCATCGACTACGTCGTTGGTAATTATATTATAACTATTTGTTGGGATATTTCATGTACCAGTGATATGTAATTTAACCTCTTTATCTAAATTCCCGACAAATAATGGTCCTTCGTGCCCTAAGCCTTCCTTACCGTAGTACCGTTTTGTTTGCTTCCTTGACGCTTGTGGGTTTACAAATGGCTGCCGCCTCGCGCGTTGTTGGACCGACTGCCCTTTCTCAAGTATAAACCCGGCTTCTTCCCTCGTGTTTTTTACCATTTAGGCGCCGTCCCTATCTTTTTTTAGGCTAGTTTCCAGGTTTTTTTGGGTGTGTGATCCTTGGCGTTTTTTGGTGGGTTAGCTGGGCTGGTGATTGGGGTAGGGGTGATTTCGTCGGGCACCATTTCGCGCTAGTAGGCTAAGCTAGGCTAGGCTAGGCAGGCTAGGCCTGCAGGTGTCTGTGGTAGCTGTTCATTTCGCTTTGGTGGTGTGCCTGTGGTGTTCGTTGTGTTTTATCATGAGACTCATTTAATTACATTTTGCCGGTGGGGAGGGTTCTCATGTGACTCATTTAATTACATTTTATAGCCTAGTTGCCTAATTATGGTCATGGGGTTCGGTCTCTGTTGATTCCTAAGCGATTGACAGCCAACAGACCTCATGATTGTGGGATGGGCAGCTGGGCTAGGCCTAATACGCCTAGACAGTTCTTTTCATTTACCCTTCTTTCTCTAGCCCGAGTTTGTTTCTGCTATTTGTCATTCTTATTCAATTAATTCTTCCTACTGCAGTTGGTAGCCTAATGACCGTTTCCAAATTGGGAGTGGCAATGAAATTTAAATTAATTTGTGTAATAGTTTGCTTTATAGTTTAGAGAGTTAATAGCCTAATAGACTTAACGATGACAGATTTAAAGAAACTTAAGATTCTTAAGGGAGGGATGAAGGGCAGTTTAAATAGATGTATAAGAGATCTTGATGAATTTATATTAAGTGCCACGGCTGATCAAATAAAGGGTAAATTCGCTACTGTTACTAAATCGCTAGCTACTTATGATAGTTATGCTCAGCAGGTATATGGTTTATTGACAGTTACTGACGATGTGGAAGAAGAAATGTCGGCAGATCTTGAGTACTTTGAGGATGTTAATACAGCCTTAGCCAGACTATCTTCCACCCAAGAATCAACCCCTGTTAAGGATACCGGTACACCAAAGGCGACTGGTTTTAACCTGCCGAAGCTTACTTTGCCTACCTTTTCCAGGGATTCGGCTACCTGGACTGGATTTTGGGATATCTTTGAGTGTTCAGTCCATCATAATAAAACACTCACATCCATCCAAAGGTTCACATATCTCCGTGGTCAATTGAAAGGGGAGGCGTTGAAGTTAGTCGATGGGTACAAGCTAGAAGCTACCAGCTACGAGTCTGCAGTGGAGTTGCTGAAGAGAACTTACGGGAGAGTGGAAGTCATCAAGGCCGCGTTGATTACCAAATTCTTCACGCTAGATCCTCCATCCTATGATGTGACGGACCTAAAAGAGTACTATGCCTCCTTTGAGAGCCTCCTCCGATCTATGGAGACAATGGCCGTCACCAAGGAGGAGATATTTAGTGTGAATATCTTGAATAAGATACCCTCTCCCCTAAGGGAAATCTTAAGACGACAACTAAGCGACTCTCCACTAAACTTGGAAGCATTGGTGCAGGTGTACCAGACTGAAGTCTTCAATATGGAGAGTACTGGACACTACCGACAAGTGGAGATGTCGCCATCTACAGCAGCTTTCCCGGTACAGACTTCTCCTAAACAGAAAAGGCCAATACCATTAGGTTGCAAGTTGTGCAGTGTCCACGGTCATCTGTGGTACCAGTGTCCTAAGTATCCTAAGGCTACACAGAAGATTAGCAAGGCTAAATCGCTTAAATTATGTACCAGCTGTCTGGCAAGAGACCACTTCAACAGTACACTCGACCCTCCATTTAACGGACAAATGCGTGCAAGCACCTGTCCGTTCCTGCTAAATGTCCGTTGCTGCTAAATACTGTCCAGTCCGGATGTAATCCGGAAATTCCTGGAGAAAAATCCGGTGTTGAGTACAGGTGTCCGGATCGTGACATTTAACTGTTATGCATCTTTTTTTTTACTGTACCTGAAATAAATCCTGGTAATCCCTTGTGCTACACCCTATTGATAATGCAAAACTATTGAACACACTTAAAAGTGTATATTATTTGGTCTCTATATAATCTGTGAATCATTTCGGATATGATAGAATTAAAGATTTTATTTTCCACCAACTCATAATCAGCAAAAACGACACAAATGTCAATTAAAAACATGTTATAATATTTCCCCATCATTTTGTGTATACCGTGGGAAAAAAAATAAAAAAATAATATATATCAAACGTAAATCTCCCGTCTCGGAAGCTCGGCGCCTAGACGGAGGGGAGGGTTGAAATATTTTGTTGACTATCTCATTTATTATTTATCTATGTGCTGGAAGGATATTATATTTTTCAATTCCATCACATTAGAAATTATTCAAAGATTACAAAAAGTCCAAATAAGACATAGTTATGTTAATGTATAAGGGATTTAGGTAGATGAATTAGAGAGATAGATAGATAGAAAGAGTGTGTATATCGAGGGAAAAAAACAAACAAAAAATCTATCAAACGTAAATCTTCCGTCTCGGAAGCTCGGCGCCTAGACTGAGGGGAGGGTTGAACTATTTTTTTGACTATCTTATTTATTATTTATCTATGTGCTGGAAGGATATTATATTTTTCAATTCCATCACATTAGAAATTATTCAAAGATTACAAAAAGTCCAAATAAGACATAGTTATGTTAATGTATAAGGGATTTAGGTAGATGAATTAGAGAGATAGATAAATAGAAAGAGTGTGTATATCGAGGGAAAAAAACAAAACAAAAAATCTATCAAACGTAAATCTTCCGTCTCTGCTGGCACGGAGGGGAGAGTTGAAATATTTTGTTGACTATCTTATTTATTATTTATCTATGTGCTGGAAGGATATTATTTTTCAATTCCATCATATTAGAAATGATTCAAAGATTACAAAAAGTCCAAATAAGACATAGTTATGTTAATGTATAAGGGATTTAGGTAGGTGCATTAGAGAGATAAATAGATAGAGCAACGGACTTTGCTCCAATTTTTTTCGACCAACGGACTTTGTCCGTTGCTGGGTCCATTGTCCGGCCTACATTTTTTGACCGTTATTGCCGATATCCGTTAAATCAGAGTCCGTTAAATGGAGGTTAGAGTGTACTTGCACCAATTCCTACATCAAACCTTGTAAGTATTGCAAGGGGAAACATTGGTTTTCCCTTTGCACCCAGTCTGATCGGCACGACGGCAAAGAAAAGGGGAGAACCCCCAAAGAGTCACATGAGAAAGGTAAGAGCGAGGGTGATAAAGTATCTGCCATGTCCATTGCTTCTCGAGAATGTCAATTGCTTCCTACTATGATGCTGCCAGTAGTGGGGAGTAATAATAATACTATAATGACGCGCACCTTACTTGACCAGTGCTCACAGAGGTCATTCGTTCTGCGGTCATCATTACCACAGCTCAAGTGTACCAGCAAGGGTCAAGAGAATTTGCGTCTCCATGGTTTCACTGTTGAAATAGATTCCAGTGACTATGATATAGTGGCGATTTCATATGTTTATAGAAAAAAGGTATGTCCCATCAAGGCTGTTGTGGTCGACACACTACCCAGTTTCTATATAGCATCAGAGATTCAACCACATTTGAAATATCTCAGAAGCAAGGATTATAAACTGGCTGATGATCAACTCTCTGCTAACAATGGTATTATGCTACTGGTCGGAGCTGATTATTACTACGACCTGGTTCACCCTGGATATCGGCGGGTAGATAAGCTAATAATGCTCCCCACGATCCAAGGGTATGCCATTTCTGGATCCTATGCCACTTCCTCTCAAGACACACAGGTGGAGGTGGTTACGGTCCTCAAGGTAGCAGTAAGCCCCATAGATAAATATATTAGGCCAAATGTGCCTGATAATACATGTACTGATATAGATAAGCTATGGGACTTGGACAATATTGGAATTGACCCACATGAACTTGATCGTGAGTCCAAGCTAGCATTAAGCTCGTATGAAGAGACTGTAACGTATGACTCTGGCAGGGGTCAGTATGTGGTAAGGCTCCCTTGGAATGATAACAAGAATAAATTACCTACTAATTTCCATCTAGCACTTGGTAGGTTACGTGGCCTTCAGAAGCAGTTTGTCAAGGATCCAAATTATTGCGAGACTTATGCGGCAGTTTTAGCCGAGCAGGTACAACGTGGATTTGTGGAGAGAGTAGATCTCAGTGAGTATGGGGATAACATCCATTACCTTGCTCACCATGGGATTAAAAAGGACAGTTCCACCACTCCTGTTCGTATTGTGTATGACTGCTCTTCTAAATCCAGTGATCGCTCCTATAGCCTGAATGATTGTCTGTACACGGGTCCGTCCCTGGTCTCTGATCTAGCGCAAATTATGTTGCGCTTCAGATGTCATAAGTTTGCATGGGTCGCCGATATTGAGAAGGCCTTCTTGATGCTTCAACTCCATCGTGAAGACAGGGACTCGACAAGATTTTTATGGCCGCGGGACCCAATGGATCTAGATTCAGAGTATCTGGTCTACAGGTTCAGAGTCGTCTTATTCGGGGCGACCTGTTCCCAGTTCCTTCTCAACGCTACTATCTTGCATCATCTTGAGGAGGCTGGACTAGATCCTGACTTCAAGAATGAGATCAAGCAGGGGATCTATGTGGACAATCTTCAAGGCACTGGAGACAATGAAGATTTATTGCTCAAGAAATGCTGGGAGATCCGCGATATATTTGCCAAGGCTCATCTATACTTGAGAGAATGGGCCACTAATAGTGATCTTTTGAAAGGTCAATTTGCTTCTGACGGTGTAGCTACTGAGAATAGTGAGGTGAAGTTTTTAGGCCACAAATGGGACACTACCACAGATTGTATATCCTTCTGTCACACCCCATGCGGCAGTGAGCTTATGACCAAGCGAAACTGCTTAAGCTTGTCAGCGAGGTTGTTTGATCCCCTAGGTTTTTTGCTGCCTGTAACTATCCGTGCTCGTATGTTTTTACAGCAACTGTGGCGGCTAAAACTAGATTGGGACACGCCCCTCCCGACTGAGTTACAAGATACTTGGCGGTTGATTCGGTCGGACCTTTCCACATGTTGCAAGGTCCAACTTAATCGTCAGGTTATTAGTGGTCAACAGGTGGCTCTACATGCCTTTTCTGATGCTAGTAATAGTGCGTACGGTACTGCCATATACATATGCAATGGTAGTGAGGCGACACTGGCTATAGCAAAGGCCAAAGTAGCCCCTATAAAGAAGATTACAGTTCCTAAATTAGAACTTACTGCATTGCTTCTGTCTGCTCGTCTAATAAAGTTTACACTGGATTCTTATGCAGACATACTACAGATTAATAACTTCTATGTCTGGAGCGACAGTCAAATAGCGCTTTCATGGGTACACAGCCAGAAAGTGTTACCTGTTTATGTTTCTAATCGCACTGATGAGATACATAACTTAGTTCCTACAGCTAAATTTCGCTATGTGAGCACCAGGGATAACCCCAGTGACATAATTTCCCGGGGGATCTCGGCGCAACAGTTTATGTCGTCCTCTATTTGGTGGCATGGACCTCCATGGCTTATATCTCCAACTGAATGGCCTCAGGATTTCAGAGAATGCATATCTGATCCTTCAAGTCGGCCCCAAGATGATGTGTTAAGTAGTTCGAATGTGAGTACTACATATCAGGATAACAAGTTGGTAGACTGGGAACGTTACGGCAGCTATGATCAAGTAATACGGGTATTTGCATGGATATACCGTTTCATTAACAACATGAGAAGTCGGGCTCACAGGTCTTTCCTTAGTGAAGATTCGAAGCATATCAGACTCCATGAAATGAGATCAGCAGAAGCAAAACTAATATGTTTAGTACAAAGGGAATCTTATCCTACTGAACATCAAATCCTGAGCAAGGAGTCAAAGGCCAAACCCTCTAACTTAATGAGGCAGCTAGGATTATATATGGAAGGAGGCATAATTAAGTGTAGAGGCAGGATACAAAAGGCGGACATTATTGATTCTGCGAAATACCCTGTCCTCCTTAGCTCCTCTCATTTGATTACCAGACTGTTGATTCGCCAATGCCATAGGACCTGCCTACATTCTGGCGTATATGCGACAACGTTGGTGGATCCCTAAGATGCGACAAGCAATTAAAGGGATCCACAATAGCTGTACCATTTGTAAAAGATTACAGGGTAAGCCTTACTCCCCAGTTGATCTACCTCCCTTGCCTGAGTTCAGGGTACAAAGGACTGAACCATTTCAGGTAACCGGGGTAGACTACACCGGAGCGATTCATGTTAGAGAATCGCCCGGTAATATCATAAAGGTATATGCCGTCCTATTCACATGTGCGGTAACCAGAGCGATTCATATTGGCTACAGCGGCGGGGATATCTACCGAACGTCAACACGTCTATTCACACAAATAAGTCAGTAACAGGTCCAAAACAGTTCTTACTGATGCTTAATGTATTCTATGTTATGTCATATATGATGTTGGTGGCATAATGTAATATAAGTCGGGTGAAGGTAGGCAAAAAGGGCCAAAAGGGGGACTTTGGGAAAGTGGCTAGAACGAATTAATTAATTCCCATAAGGCCTGTTATTTCTAAAACACGGTTTTGATATACACTGTACGTACAGGGTACGAATTAACCGTGTATATCAAGACCTGACTACTGTGGAACCCTGGACTTGAAACAATTGCATAACAAATATTATCTGATATTATATCATTGAGCAGAAACATCATTATCATTAATTTCAATTTCTCTTACTTCATCATCATCTTTTATTTGTCAATTTTCATTTTTATCCTAATATATATATTATTTTTGGGTGCGTGTTGTGTCTAGTTTCGCCACAAGGAGAAGGTGTCTCTGTATCGTGCCCTGGTAGAGGAAGGGGGAGGCTCGGTTTGTCCCATCCTGCGCAAGACCATCCCTTTTGGTATTGCGTATCATCATTCAGGTATGTTATCCTCTCCTTATTTTCTGTTATAATACTGTAGTGCATTTTTCATTACATTGAGCGTATTTATCAATACCAAATCAATATCAATATCAATATCAAAGGCCTTAACCTTGGGATCTGTCATTTTTCATTCATACTGCTGTTTGCGGATGATACAGTTCTGATGAGTGATAATGAATGGGAGTTGCAGGGTCTGGTAAATGAGTTTGGAACAGTGTGCGAAAAACGGAATTTGAAGGTAAATACGGGGAAGAGCAAGGTTATGGTCTTCGAAAGGGGTGAAGTCACAGAGTGTGAGGTGAAGCTGAACGGTCAGGCTATGGAGATCGTCAACTCTTTTAAGTATCTGGGCAGTGTGTTGAGTAAAGATGGGACTATGGATGAAGAGGTGCGGGAGAGGGTACAACAGGGGAAGAGGGTTGTAGGAACGCTAAAAGCAGTAACAAGAAATAGGGTGGTCAGTATGGAAGTGAAGAAGTCCTTGCATGACAGTGTGGTAATCCCGACACTGACTTACGGAAGCGAAGCATGGACGTTGGTTGAGAGACTCAGACCAAGAGTTAGAGCAGTGGAAATGAATTACTTAAGGAGTGCGTGCGGAGTTACATGGAGGGATAGACAGACTAATGAGGAAGTAAGAAGGAGGTGTGGTGTGGAGGTAGATGTGCTGGAAAGTGTGAAAAGGAACAACTTGAGATGGTTCGGCCATATGGAACGTATGGAAAGCGAGAGAATGACTAAGAGGGTGTACGAGAGCGAGGTGGAGGGACAGAGGGGGAGAGGTAGACCGAATGTGAGGTGGAAGGATGGAGTGAGGAAGTACATGAACGAAGGCGGTGCTGGTTGGGGGGAGGGGCGTCGACTGACTGGGGACAGAGGTGCATGGGGGCGGTTCGTTCGTGGCCACCCCTTCGGGGATCACGGCGTCAGGCAATAGATAGATAGATAGAATATAGATGTGTGTGAATTTTTATTTTTATTTAAATTGTAAATGTTTGTTGCTTCTGTTCGAGCTGTCTCGAGTCGGCCATCCTCAGCTATGGGGTATGTGCCTGAGTACATACATACTGTACATACATACATAGATACATACATAGAATTTTAGACCGAGTGCTCTACACATACGTGCAGTTTCAGTCTCTTCTCCTAATGGCGGCGTTCCAGACAACCCTGTTAAGGGTTCCATCCACTCACTCACAGACAACACGCAGCTGCATGCACGACCTCCCGAAATCCATCCTTCCGAATCCTCCCTTCCTCGCGAGGACAGAGTCCACCTGGCCAGGCTGAGATGCAGACACCATCCAGCTCTCCTGAGCTATCAGAAGAGACTGGATGACTCCGTTGTCGACGCCTGCCCGGGATGTAACACAGCACCCCATACCATTAAACACATCATAGAAGACTGCATTTCACACAACCACTTACGCCAACAACACAATCTACACTCAATGAGAGCTCTGTGGGAAAGCCCGATCGTGGCCATGGCCTTTCTCAGGGACTCGGGGCTGTTCAGCCAGGCAGCTTAGGGAACAACAACAACAACAACAACCCTGTTAAGGGCTGCTTCACTTGTCAAGTTTTTGGATTCGAGATCGGCACATATAGTCCGATCCCAGGTCTTCCTCGGTCCACCCCTTTGTGCAGCTCCCTCCACAATCACAGACCTGCATCTTTTCATCCAATTTTGTTCATCCATTCTCTCCACATGCCCATACTATCCCAGTCTACTTGTACGCATCTCCTCGCTAATACTCTTTATACCCAAACGTCTCCTCAGCTCATCATTAGTTATTCTATCCTGCAGTTTGGCCCCACACATCCATCTCACCATTCTCATCTCATTACGTTCCATTCTGTTGACATCCTCTACTTTAACCCTCCAGCCCCGGCTATTGTATTATATAATTTCCCCGAAACCCGGGGGTTTTGGCCGAAAAACTAATACGCCTAGGCTACTGTATCTTTGTTATTTTGACTGCTTCCGCATTCCCGCGCATGCCCAATTGTAGATGTGTTTCGTACCTGTAGAATGGCGTTGAGTAGAGCTCTCTAAGTCAACTGGTTCAGTTGTGATGACGATTTCCGTGGAGAGAACTTTGTGGCAATATCAGCCACTTTACACTACTTTTTGCTACTTAACAATAACATACAGGCACACACGAACAAGCGACGCACTCCTTCTTGTGGTCGGAGATGCGCGGCGTCGGTCCAGCCGGCTGTTGTTTACATGCGTCGGACGGACGCCTCGCACACCAAGCTTACAGGCTTTCAAGCTGCCGGAGCCTCAGAGCCCTACCGGGTAGCGCGGGGTGTGTTTTTTATGGGTTTCTCAGAGCCCAACCGGGTCTGAGGGGTTAACGGCCCATGTTTCTGAGGCATACGTCACACATACTGTTTGCACTTCTAACACATGAGGCATACACCTTTCCCTTCAGGGGGAGAGGCATTCTTTTCATAGTCAGAATTGGCAGCAGTTCTCCGAACTTCCCCCAGCCACATCTAATTCTAGCGACAGTGGCAGCTTCAGCCCCACCACCGGCAGAGATGGTATCTCCTAGGTAACAAAACTTGTTCACCAGCTCCAAAGACTCATTTCCAAAATTCACAGCCACAGGATCATCACTTAACACAAGCTCGCCTTTGCACACTACGCACTCAAATTTCTCTATTTCTGACTTATCCTTCGGCAGGGGTCCCTTTATTCTACTACAGCGCTTACTCCCATGGTGCACCCAACATCGACCAACGCTATACCGAATCGAGTTAGCGCCCACACCCTTTCCACACACTGCACATGGGTGTGCACCGTTCTTTTCCACATTGCCTCGTCTCAATCTACAATGCATAACCTTGGTTTTGTTAATTTTGACTCTTAACCCTCAGTACCCGGTTGGGCTTCCAGCAGCCCATAACAAACTCGCGCTGTGGGACCCGGATGGGCTTCTGAAATCCATAAGCTTGAAAACCTATTAAGCATGGTTTGAAAGCCGTGCGTCGAACCGCATGTAAACAAAACCGGTCGGAGCGATGCGCACCTTCAAAGTCAAGAAGGAGAAGTCGGAGGTTTGTTGATATTGTCTGCTAAGGCGAAATTAGTGTATAAATGTCCGATATTGCTAACATCGCGTCAAAACTCTCCACGGAAATCGTCATCACAACTGACCTAGAGAGCTCTACTCAATGCTACTCTACAGATACGAAACTGGGCTACGTTTTGAGATGTGTGTGAATTCTCTAGCAGTTAAAATAACAAAGATAGGGCTAGCCTATTACAACATTTTTCGGCCAGATCCCCCGGGTTTCAGGGCTGTCCTTTACAAGGCGAGACCGGTCCCGAGGGGTTAAACCCTTGCTCGCCATGCCCTCTCTCCATCTTCTGAATTTGGCCTCAGCATCTTGCACATTGTCAGCTATTAGGACTAAATCATCTGTATAAAACAGTTCCCACGGGAGTCCAGATCTAAAATCTCTAGACAGTGCAACCAGGACCATAATAAAGAGGAGGGGGCTTAACACTGAACCCTGATCAACTCCAACACGGACTGTGAATTCCTCACTCGGTACACCTTTCACCCTCACCGCAGTTCGCGAATCCTCATACATCTTCATTATCACATGCACCAGCCACTCTTCCACACCAAGTTTCCTCATAGCCCACTGCACAACATCTCTAGGCACCCTGTCAAAGGCCTTCTCGAGGTCTGCAAACACAAAGTAAAGATCCCTGCCTTTTAGTAAGTATCTTTCCTGTATCTGCCTGACTATGAAGATAGCATCGGTTGTACCACATCCTGGCATAAAACCAAACTGTTTATTTATTAGTGGCCCCTCCATCATTGACGAACATGCCTATTACATAAGGCATCCTCTTCAAACACTAATCCGCCGTAGTTTGAATCTACCGCGCAGAGCATTTAAAAACTGAGGAGCCTTCATCATGAGCGCACGCGACCTCACTCATGGCTTCAGTCATTATGAATTGGGTTCTCACTACGAAAAAACTTCGTAAAAAATAAAAACAAAAAGAAAATAAGAATAACTATCCAATAAGCTTTCCATCATATCGTGGATGTACTTGTGTGGATTTCTGACCAGACGCTGAATCAGGCGTCATTCCTCCTTTTTTGCTCTGCGCTCAGCCTGCCCGGACGTTCCTTTCAGGCTCCGCTGGTTCCGCATTCGTGGCGTCCCTAGTGAGTTTTTTCTCATTTGTTTACTCTGGGATGTATCGAGTAAGGTTAGGATAGGCGTAGCAGGAGTGTCCTGGGCTGGTTGCCCGCAGTGCAATGTATTTTGGGTCGTATGTATGGGGCATCTATTTCGGATGTACCCTCGTGGTCCTGTTGTGGACACGTGAACTTTTCACAGTTTGGTTTAGTTGGTGATGCAGGCGGCTTTCATTACGCGTTAATAATTGCTGCCTTTTATCCTTCTGATGAGGTGAGCTGTGTGTTTGCTGACGTTCCCAGCGTATTTTTCTTCACTTAGTGAAGTTTTTTCTGGGTCCGTGTCAGGCTTCCCGGGTTGGGAAGTTATCGCTTCGGTGGTGTGTTGGCGGTGGTTCCTGTTGTGATATTCCAGTGTGTGTTTATATTTCAACTATTTTCATGCCGTCTACCTAGGCCTAGCCAGCCGCTCGTAGCTTTGCCACATGTCTAGTGTTATTATTTATTTTATAAATATGCCCTACTGTGTCATGTGTATCCGGGTTTTAGTTGTGTATTGGCTAATTCCTCGGACTATATTTGTTTCCTGGTTTAGTTGTGTTTTGGCTAATTCCACGGATTATGTTGTGACCTTGGTTAGTCGTGCGTGTCTCTCCTCGTGTCGTTTTGTTCAGATGGTGTCTGTTCAGGGTGGGGTTTGCCTTCCGGCGGGTTTTTCTCGGTTTCACCGTGAAAAATCCTGACCGATGAGCAGTGTTAGGCCACACGTGGTTGTTAACACTGGCTGGTTCCCCGGCGAGGGGAGGTGTCTGTGGCTCTCCAGGACTGCGTATCTGTGGGTGCCTGGTTTCAGGCCTCCTTTATAATTCCCGGCGGGATGGCTGTACCCATCCTTACATATATATTTAGTTATATATAAAGAAACGACGTTCGTGAGAACACTCGTTTTTTATAGGTTTTTCTACCTGGTTTACGACAAACCACGGGGAAAACCTAGCTGTTGTTTAGGCGTTCCTCCCCGGCGATCTTTTACAAAGTAGTGGGGTCAGGAACTTGTGGGGTTAACTTTTAGACTTCTCACCCGGCGGGTGCACCTTAGCAGGGTGGGATAAAACGACTTAGGTCTCTTATAGTTAACCAATCCATGTGAGTGATACTCTGTGTATCGCTGCCTTTACTCTTACGGCATTTGAAGGATCAGTGAGGTTTAACCAAATCGATTTCCACACCCGGCGGGTGTCCCTAAGTAAAGGAACTAAGGAATTTATAAACAAATTCAATTTCGATTAACCTTAATTGGGTGATACTTTCAGTATCGCCGCCTTCTAATTTTACGACGATCGTTTGGGACAATTCGTTAAAAAATCAGATCTCGTATATTCCTGCCCTGGGCTATTCTACTAAAATATTTCAAGGGCCGGCGTCTTTATGAGGGGGGGCTTTGTTACAAAATTGAATCTTGAGACAGTCACCACCTCCTACAGACTATTAGTGCCATACTGGACCATTATATCAGAGGGTATTCTTCATGTTCTTAGCTAAGAAGACTTGTTTAGCCTCTTTATACCCAGCCGCGTGGCGAGATGTGTTAGCTGTGTCTTTGCATCCCGTTACCCGGCGGGTTATTAACACTTGTATGCGAACACTTGGGTTAACCTTATGAGCATTAATTCCTGGAAATTTTCTTTATTTTTCCAGAGCTGAGCTCCGGCGGACCAATACAGACCCGGCGGTAGTTCCTCTCACCAGTCTCTGTCATGGCTAATGTGACCCCAGTTTTTGCCCTGTGCATTACCCCTACTTGCGCGGGTATCCCAATTTTTGCACATACCCTTTGCATAAGGTGTGTTAGATGTCTAGACCGTTCAAGGGGTCTCTGGGTTACACGTAATTGTTCTTTTTGCTCCCAATTAACCAATAAAGTCCTGTGTGACAATGACAAGACCGCGGCGGTAGCGTTGAGAGAGGTCAGACAACAAATGTCGGCCTACACTACCATTGTCGCACATAAGTCACTTCAATGTGACAACGTCCCACTTTGGGATAAGTTGCTGTCAGAGCACCCTCCCCCTAAACGTACCTCTAGAGTAAGGGGTTTTAAGCCGACAGAGACTAGCCGGGTTTCTGTATCGTCTGTGGAGACGTTTAAACGCCCGAGAGAGCCTACTCCCCCGGCAGCCACCTCCTCGTCGCAGGCGAGATCGAGGTCAAGGTCACCCCTCAGACAACGGTCTTCAAGTCGGGCCTCTTCCCCGGCTAGTAAGAAGTGCAAGACTGAAGCTTCCCCCAGGGGCCATGGTGGTGATTCTTCCAAACCTAGGTCCAGTTCGCGGTCACACCGTAGCCACAAATCCTCCAAAAAGGATTCCCATAAGAAGTCCTCTCGACATTCTTCTAAGTCTAGTGCATCTCATCGTACCTCTACACCTGACAATGTTTCTGTTACAGCCTCAGAGTATAGTGAAGCGCCTGTCCCTAAACAAGATTTACCTATTGATATTTTAACCCTAGAAATGGAGAGTTCAGGATATTCAATAATTGAGAATGTTTCAGACTCTCAAGAGAGCGTAGGCCAGAGCCTCGGTGTTTGGCGATTTGCTCAGCCAGGGTCTGTCCATCCACGTCCGACTCATACGAGTCACACAGTAGCCGATGTCCACAGGGACGCGGCGACCCCATCCTCTATCCCTGATTTATCTTGGAAACAAGGTGCCCCTGCCTCGGCGGGGTCTTCTCAGGAGGATCGGGAGGAACAAGATGAAGTGTCATTAATTTCAGATAGGGAAGGACAAGGGTCAGGCTCAGGCCTGGACGCCGCCCATGATAATACTAATTCACCTGAAAGTTCTGCACCTAACCAGTTTGTTACAGCACAAGAAATTGATGGGTTACTTACTCATGCTCTATCAAAATTCTTTAATCAACAACGAGAAAACCCCACAATGGACTTGGGGGCTCCCTTGACAGGTTCTGCGGTACGGCCTCTGATAACGTCAATCGATTTATCTAAGATTCCTAACCCTCCTACTCTGTCACCGGCAGGGAGCTCTAAGCCAGCTACGGCGGCATTCACTACGTCAAATGTCAGGGTCATTACGGATGTTAATCCACCCCCTCTAGACAAAGCGCCTCTTAGAAAGGTAGCTATGCCCCTGCTTTATGGGCCAGACGAGTCATGGGTCCCTTTGAACCCCTCTAAGCCAGAGCTTGCCCAGCCTACCTTGTCAGGGGAACTCCCGGTACCACGTGAGTGGTTTATCCAGGGAAATAAGTCTAAGAAATTAAGGGCATTGGATGCCTTGGGTAATGTTTTGGACGTAAATATCAAGGCTATACCTAGTTATTATTATCAGGATTATTTTGTTTATGCATCTAAGCCTGCTTTACCCCCTGCCTCAGCTTCAAAACTTTTTTCAGACTGGTCTAAGCTGGATGGGTTTAATGATATTAAGGCTCTGTTGGCTATTACTCCTGAACTAGATTTACAGACCGTCACAGACGAGACAGCTAATCCAGTGTTGAAGGTGGGACAGTTTAGGACCAGGACCTTGGGTGGATTGGGAGGTAGAGGCTCAAAACTTTGCAACCACTTTCACTTCTAAATCTTCCCACCAGATCCCTCAGGATACACATTCATGGTTCTCAATGCCGGTAGGTTCTGCCGGCGGAGTTCCGTCAGCTTTATTTTCCTTTTTAGCTGCCCCTAAGATTAATCTTTGTGAACTAAAGGAACCATTCATTACCCCTACCCCTTCTCACCTAGACAGAGAATTTAGGCTAAGGGGAAAAGCTTTCCGCCTGTTTTCACAGTACATAGTTTCTCAACAGGTGGCTAAGTCTTTACTCAGGTCTACTCAGGCAATCGCAGACGCGGATGCTCGAAGATCAGTTGAATTATCCCGGCGTCTGATTCTTCAGTCGTCAATTCAATCCTTAGGTGACATACGCACAGCCTTACTTGAGGCGGTGCGAGCACGACAGGATCTTAGAATGTCATTAGTTCGCAAGCTGCCTGATCGCATTGCTAACCAGGTGGTAATGTCCCCAGTACTTACACCTTCTTTAATGTCCCCTGATGTATGGCGAACAGTGTTTAACATGGCACAGGCCGTGAAGCACAAGTCCCGCACAGGCTAAGAACATGTCAATATCATTTAAATCATGTCAAAACTCTAGGCTTCAAGGTAAATCTGGTAAAGTCAAACCTTGTTCCCTCAAGAGTAATTCAGTGGATAGGGCTGGTCTGGGACACCGCCGCTCTCACTCTGAGTCAGAGTGTGGACAATCGCAACAGGTTTCGCAGGAAACTGTTCAGGTTTCTTCACAGTCTGACTACGACACGAAGAGTCTGGGAGTCTCTGGTCGGCTCTCTCAACTGGATTCAGCTAACTGTCAAGTTGGGCCGGTTGAAAGTAAAACGATTAATATTGGAGGGCAACAAATATTTCCCACTCTTACCGGCGGGAAAATTATGGCCCATACCAAAATTAATCCACACCTTACTAGCGGTCTGGGCGAAGAGGGAAACATTGCACTCAATCATGTCATGGACCTCTCCTCCTCCAACGGTATGGGTAGACACGGATGCGTCAGGCACCATAGGGTGGGGATTTCAGTCAAATCAGGGGCACCAGGGTCAGGGACTTTGGTCTCACATAAATGTCAAAGAGTTACTAGTCCCATTGTATTTCCTTCAGGCTCACGGCCCGGCGTTACGGGGCAAGTCAGTGGCCTTCAGAATGGACAATCTGAATGCAGTTCACTGTATTCAGAAACAAGGGTCAACGAGGTCAAGGAAGTGGCTACTCGTGTCGGAAGAGATTTTTGTTCTAGCCACCAGTCTAGATATTTATCTTCACGCATCTTATCTCCCAGGCGTAGCGAACGTCTGGGCAGACGCTCTGTCCCGGAGACAGAGCACGACAGTAGAATGGGAGCTCAAGCAACCCATTTTCGACCTAATGATTGCGGAGCTCTCCCATCCACAAGTGGATCTTTTTGCGTCCGAGGAGACTCACAAGCTCCCTCTATACCTCACCCGCCGGACGATAACGCCGGCAGGGGGGCCAGACGCCCTAGTGACAGACTGGAACAGATGGAGCTCCATCTATCTGTTTCCACCGCCAGATGCGTCACTAATGTGCCACGTAGTGAACAAACTACGAGTTTATCGAGGCTTAGTCTCGCTAATCGCGCCCCTGTGGCCAGCGCAGGTGTGGTGCCAGCAGTTAATAATGTGGTGCCCGGACCCGGTATCGCTCCCGGTCGGGTACTTCCACTTAGACACGATTGGCAACCTAGAGACCTCGCTGACTTTTGCATTATGGACATTCAGGAGGCCAAGTGGCTAGCACCATACGGTAGGGATGTGACCAATAAATTGCTCAATCAATATACTCAGTCTACTAAGCGACAATATCAATCTCATTGGAAAGCTTTTACTTCTTGGATTGTTAGAACGGAACAAACTGTACCCTCAGTGGCATTGGTTTTTAATTACTTGAACTATCTGTTTGAGCAGAAACGTTTATCTGTGGTTACTTTGAAGAATCACTTAACTGCGATTAGAGTGCCCTTTTTCGACCTTACAGGTCTATCCATACCGGTGGCGGAGGAAACAGGATTTATGAGAGCGTGTTTTAAACTCCGCCCACCTCCCCGTCAGCTCATGCCTACTTGGTCTCTGGACAAAGCTTTGTCTTTACTTCATTCTCGTCTGTATCAAAATACTGCAGACTTTGCTTTAATCTTAAAGAAGGCAGTTTTCCTTTTGGCTTTGGCCACCGGAAACAGAGTGTCTGAGCTGGCGGCGATGAGCAACACACCTAATTGTCTTAGGTTTGGTAGACTTAATGATTCAATTTCCATTGCACCCTCCCCGGCGTTTGTAGCCAAGAATGAGCATAGTGCACACGTGTTTTCTGAATTCACGGTGCCGGCGTTAAAAAGGGGAAAGGTGCATCATAATTTATGTCCAGTGCAAGCTCTAACCAAATATTTAAGAATAGCTCCTCATAACCCCCAAGGTGCTTTATGGGTAGCGAGTACGGGTAAACGCTTACTTAAACGGCGATTAGCCTCTCTTCTAGTAGAAGTCATTAAAGAGAGTAATCCCGGCGTTGTGGGTAGGGCCCACGATTTACGCAAGTGGGCGGCCTCTTTACGTTTCCTGAAAAAACTTTTCAGTTGAAGATATTGCGTCCACACAGTTGTGGGCGTCTAATCATACGTTTCTCTCTAGATACTTGTCAGTTGCTCTAGACAAACCTTCCTTACCATGTATAGCTTTAAGGCAGAGGGTCTAGGTGGCCCTGCAGTCACTTATGTTTATTTTCAAGGAAAGGGGGGGGGGGGGTGCAGTCAGTTGACATAGGACACCCTAGACCCCGCCGGAGTATGAGAACTGTGATACAATTTAAGGTTGAAATGTGATATGAAAATTTCTCTGAGAGAATTTGTGCTAGTACAAAGTTTAGTACAAAACAACGGTGTTGTTATAGTAGTTTTAGCTGCGAAAGCAATGTAACATTAGTTCAATGGAGTTCATTAGCAATTGATCTCCACATGTATTTTGGGGTTTATGATGTGCACATATAAACTTATAACTTATTATTTGTCACCACTCGTTGAGTGGGGTGCCTTTTGTAACTACAGATCTGTGTTCAGAATCTTCAGGGTTACCTATTTTTGTCAGGCAGGCTTCTTTGAAGCACGCACCTGCCTGAACCCCCTTTTTTCTTGTATATTTCCGGCCTACGCCGTATTAAATACATTTTTCAAAAGTAAGAATACTATGTGGTTGTTTTTATTATCTGCTTTTCTAGAGTTATGATATGATTACGAATGTCCCCCTCCAGTCTTAGATATCAGGCATGTTCGTCAATGATGGAGGGGCCACTAATAAATTATAGGTTTGACTCCTGTAAGGAGATTAGGAAAACCTAATATTTAGTAGTGGCCCCGTAATCATTGACGACTGGGGCCCTCCCGACCGTCCCCTTCCCATTCGTTGATGTATTAAGGATTTTGGTTTACTTGATATGTCAGTGAAGGAGGAATGACGCCTGATTCAGCGTCTGGTCAGAAATCCACACAAGTACATCCACGATATGATGGAAAGCTTATTGGATAGTTATTCTTATTTTCTTTTTGTTTTTATTTTTTACGAAGTTTTTTCGTAGTGAGAACCCAATTCATAATGACTGAAGCCATGAGTGAGGTCGCGTGCGCTCATGATGAAGGCTCCTCAGTTTTTAAATGCTCTGCGCGGTAGATTCAAACTACGGCGGATTAGTGTTTGAAGAGGATGCCTTATGTAATAGGCATGTTCGTCAATGATTACGGGGCCACTACTAAATATTAGGTTTTCCTAATCTCCTTACAGGAGTCAAACCTATAATCATCAATGGAGATGCTTTGCCTGATCAAACCCTGACACAGACGGTATCATTCCAGTAGTCCTCTTTTATCTCTTTCTGTAGGCCAGCCTGTGGGGCATATGCAGATATCACATTCAGAATTCTTTTACCAATTTTTCCACTTCAAAACAATCAGCCTTTCACTAACTCTCGTAATCTGAAGCACACTTTTCACCCACTCTTCAGCCACCAGAACACCCACTCCTCCTTTCGCTTTATCAGTCTCAACCCCCTTCCAGTAGATCCTATATCTTTTCTTTCTTCCAACAATCCACTGTGCCCAATACCCTTTCCAGAGTGTTTCCTGGGCACAGCAGACGTCCACGCTTCTCCTCTCACACATCTCAGCCACTTCATTTGCAAGCAGATTCAAACTACTGTACCAACATTCACACTAGCAAGTCTGAGACTGTGGGGAGGCATTTGTCCGTATCCTGTGCGGATTTGGAACATCGAACTTACGTTTTTTCTCTATAGATTGTGTCATAATTGGTGATTAGGCAGACAAATGGGCATCTCTCCCCCCCCCCCCCCCTCAGAACTCCGGCTCCAGTCTACCCCGAGGACCATTACCAGCATCTTCCCCCAAGAGATTACAAGGGGGTAGAATCCAGTGGCCATGGTGCGCCCCACCAGAACCAGCCGCAGGGACGCATCCTGTGCGTGTACACGGCACTACAACTGGTCTGGTATTTTTCACCCAATGACAGGGCAGCCTCCTGGAGCACTATCACCAGGTTTGGGCCCCTATACTGTTGGGCGGAGAGTGCCAGTCCGGAGAAACACTACACACTGTACCCTCTGGATCCATTTCGTCCAGGTTGGGCCCAAGGCGCCAGGTCCGGGTCCGGAGGGAGCGACATCCACCGCCAGTGTGCCCCCATTAGGTAACTTGGACTAGAACGAAGCCCTGTCACAGCGCTGCCATATGAAATATAGCCAGCGCCAATAAAAAAACTATACAAAACACTAAACAGCATCACACTTTCCAACAGCAACACAACACAATCACATGCTGCAATCACAACAACAGACTCTACTCCTTCATGTAAACAAGCAAACACTCATCAATCACTTTTCACATGTCAGCCACCTAAAACCTCACAAAGACGACCGACGTGTCATCCGACGTAAGAGACAATTCCCCACAGACCCTGACTATACACCCTTCACCAATCACCAGACAAAGCATATCATCAACAATCTCAAGCACTCACCCGCCTGTGGCCTAGACAACATAAGCAACATACACCTCAGACACCTGGGACCACAAGGCATACAAGCACTCACTAACATATCAAACTACAGCTATTCACACAACACAATACCAGACATTTGGAAGCATGGTATCATCATCACATTCCCCAAACCCAACAAAGACCCCACGCTACCCTCCTCGCACCGCCCCATCACACTCCTTTGCTCCCCCTCCAAAGTCATGGAACGCCTAGTATTACAACTAATTACACCTGATTACACCTAGCTCCAACACAACATGGCTTTAGGCCACTGCACTCCACAAACACTCTTCTCACAGACCTTACACAAAGAGCTTTCGACGGCATCAATTCAGCTAGACCACCACACAGATCACTATTAGCCACACTCGACATTAGTAAAGCCTTCGATGCCATCCCCCGCCACAACCTAACAAACAAAATCTACAACACAAACATGCACAACACAAAACGGTGGCTGGCCAACTTCCTAGCAGGCAGATGTGCACACGTATCTTTTGCCGGTCAGTCATCTAAAATCAGAAACTTTCCAAACGGAGTCCCACAAGGATCCGTCCTATCGCCCGCACTCTTCAATCTGTACATGCACGATATAACTACACCCAATACGCCCCAAATAAACTTAGCCTCCTATGCATGACATAACACTCACATGCATACACCATGACCCAAAAAGAGCAACAGATCTCCTTCAACCCTATCTCACACACTACATGGCTGGTGCACTACAAACAGACTTAATCTAGCCCCAGCCAAATCCACCGCAACCCTGCTCACAAGTTGGACAGGAGAACACGAATACATCCCTCAACTCACCATAAACAACACCCCTAACACATACACACACACCCAAAATCCTAGGAGTAACATATGATACTCATATGACATTCAAACAGCACACCACAAACATTAAAAAGAAACTGACACCCAGACTTAACGCCCTCAGGTCACTTGCTCACACAAAATTTGGACACAACAAAGAAACTACCACCACAGTATATAAACAATACATAAGATCAGTGATGGAATACGCAAGCCCAGCCTGGGCTTCTAACCTAGCTGAAACACATCATAAGACCTTACAGACTATTCAAAACAAAGCCCTGAAGATCATTACAGGCTGCACAGCTACTGCACCCAGATCACCTACATCAAGAAACCAAAATCCTCAAAGTCAAAGACCATCTGGACATGAGAGGCACTCAATTCCTGGCAGCAGCCTCCACGAACCAAGACCACCCACTAAACTACATGGCAACACACCCACAGACACCAGGGAATATCAAAACACCCCAGCACACGGTATCACACACAATTATTGTCCTCTCTCCCTCCCTGCCCACCCCGAACCAACTTCAGAAGCACATCCATACTCATATCTCTCACCGATCCATCCACTCACAGACAACACGCAGCTGATGCACGACCTCCCGAAATCCATCCTTCCGAATCCTCCCTTCCTCGCGAGGACAGAGTCCACCTGGCCAGGCTGAGATGCGGACACCATCCAGCTCTCCTGAGCTATCAGAAGAGACTGGATGACTCCGTTGTCGACACCTGCCCGGGATGTAACACAGCACCCCATACCATTAAACACATCATAGAAGACTGCATTTCACACAACCACTTACGCCAACAACACAATCTACACTCAATGAGAGCTCTGTGGGAAAGCCCGATCGTGGCCATGGCCTTTCTCAGGGACTCGGGGTTGTTCGGCCAGGCAGCTTAGGGAACAACAACAACAACAACAACAACGAAACTTCACTGTATAGTAATGGCTGTTGGTCCACAAGTCTAACGCCATCCCTCCTACAGTATTAGTTGCCTTCTATGACACGCAGTAGGATTTATCTATCTATCTATCTATCTATTGCCTGACGCCGTGATCCCCGAAGGGGTGGCCACGAACGAACCGCCCCCATGCACCTCTGTCCCCAGTCAGTCGATGCCCCTCCTCCCAACCAGCACCGCCATCATTCATATACAGTCCTCCCTCGGGTAGCGCGGGTATATCGTACTGGAACCGCGCCGTGCTACGCAAACACGCGCTACACAAAGCAAAGAACTTATGGGATTAATTCTATTGGTTCTGGCCACTTCCCCAAAGTCCCCGTTTTGACCCATTTACCGCCAGATTTATCAATTTATTTGTCAGTATTATTACGTTGGCAACATACAGTAAAAGTCCGTTAATCCGACGACCGATGATTCGAATCTCCCAATAGTCCGAATTTTTCAATTTGAGGCCAAATCCGAATTCACCCGATGGTCCGAATTTCAAGAAGTCCCAAAGTCCCCTTTTTGAGGCATTAGGCCACTCAAATGACACATAATGGAGCACACACATATCATATGTTCATGAATTCACTTTAAAAGTTTACCATTGTCATTGTAGCCTATTATCTACTTCAAAACATTCAGATTAATGGTCAAAGGAAGCTACTGATATAATCGTAAACACCTTCGTCTTCTTCTTCCACATCGTCTGCTAGAGAGTTTGTTTTGCTCTTGAACGCATCCTTGGGACGCTCCGATGCGCTACTGGCTTGCACCGCATTTTCTGCAAGCGCATTCAGTCTTGAGCTTGAAAACGCACCTTTCAAGAAGTCCCAAAGTCCCCTTTTTGAGGCATTAGGCCACTCAAATGACACATAATGGAGCACACACATATCATATGTTCATGAATTCACTTTAAAAGTTTACCATTGTCATTGTAGCCTATTATCTACTTCAAAACATTCAGATTAATGGTCAAAGGAAGCTACTGATATAATCGTAAACACCTTCGTCTTCTTCTTCTTCCACATCGTCTGCTAGAGAGTTTGTTTTGCTCTGGAACGCATCCTTGGGACGCTCCGATGCGCTACTGGCTTGCACCGCATTTTCTGCAAGCGCATTCAGTCTTGAGCTTGAAAACGTACCTTTGGACGTATTAGTCTTGAGCTTGAAAACGCACCTTTGGATGTTCCGATACGCTACTATTTATAGTTCAGTGATCGGAGCATCCCAAGGGTGCTTTCAAGACAACAAGACAAGGGTGCTTTCAATACAATATAATATAACAGAGCACGTCACAAAAGGAAAATCACAAAAGGAAAATTACAAGAACCTCTCAGGGAAGTGCCGTTGTTAAGGCATTACTTCCCGAACCACATCTGATCTTCAAGAGCAAGACAAACTCGCTAGTAGACGGAAGAAGAAGAAGACGTTTATATCAGCAGATTCCTTTGACCATTAATCTGAATGTTTTGAAGTAGTTAATAGGCTACAATGACAATGGTAAACTTTTGAAGTGATTTCATGAACATATGATATGTGTGTGTGCACCATTGTGTCATTTGGGTGGCCTAATGTCTCAATGTTTTCGTCATACACAGGTTCATAGGGGTAAAGTCCGATAATCCGAAAAATCCACTAATCCGAACGAGAGCCGGTCCGCTGCCCTTCGGATTAACGGAAGTTTACTGTACCTTCATACTAGGGGTCAATAATATATCCAATTAAGACCATTGGTATTATGAAATGCCATTTATTTGACACGAAACCAATTCTGCTCAGCTGTAGTACAACAATAACAAACCACATGTCGTCTGCGTGAGAGGCAGGCGGTGGCAGCTTGGCTAAACTTGCCAACAATCTACCGCCTTCATTAGAGTTATAGTTTAATTTATTTTTCTTTGGCTTTTACTATTATAAATATTATTTGGTAAAATTAAATTCAATTCCATAGAGTAAATTATAATAACATTTTATTGCATACAGAAATAACTCGGGTTTAGACATAGCCACACAAGAACAACACACACACACACACACACAAACTGACTCAACAATAACACGGAAAATCAGCTGACGAATCTTCATTAGAGTTATAGTTTAATGTATTTTTCTTTAGCTTTTACTATTATAAATATTATTTGGTAAAATGAAATTCAATTCCATAGAGTAAATTATAATAAAATTTTATTGCATACAGAAATAACTCGGGTTTAGACATAGCCACACAAGAACAACACACACATACACACACAAACTGACTCAACAATAACACACGGAAAATCAGCTGACGAATCTTGGTGTTTCAAATTAACTTGCATTGAAAGTATATTCGTAGTATAAGGCCATCCATGGTTTTGGAGGTTTATAAATGTGTCTTATAGACGCCGGTATATACGGGTCTGACGAGTCTGCCGTCACAGGCCGACAGATGCCGAGAGATGCCGACCAGCCGCCACCCGCCACAAGTGCTACATAAACAAAGCGTGTTAGATGCTGACTCGGCACATTTGGGGTACCCGTGTTAGAGCAAAACCGCACTGTCCAAAGCCGCGCTACCCGAGGGAGGACTGTACTTCCTCACTCCATCCTTCCACCTCTCCTTCGGTGCACCTCTCCCTCTCTGTCCTTCCACCTCGCTCTCATACACCCTCTTAGTCATTCTCTCGCTCTCCATACGTTCCATATGGCCGAACCATCTCAAGTTGTTCCTTTTCACACTTTCCAGCACATCTACCTCCACACCACACCTCCTTCTTACCTCCTCATTCGTCTGTCTATCCCTCCATGTAACTCCGCACGCACTTCTCAAGTAACTAATTTCCACCGCTCTCACTCTTGGTCTGAGTCTCTTCCCGAACGTCCATGCTTCACTTCCGTAAGTTAGTGTCGGGATTACCACACTGTCATGCAAGGACTTCTTCACTTCCATACTGACCACCCTATTTCTTGTTACTGCTTTCAACGTTCCTACAACCCTCTTCCCCTGTTGCACCCTCTCCCGCACTTCTTCATCCATAGTCCCATCCTTACTCAACACACTGCCCAGATACTTAAAAGAGCTGACGATCTCCATAGCCTGACCGTTCAACTTCACCTCACACTCTGTGACTTCACCCCTTTCGAAGACCATAACCTTACTCTTCCCCGCATTTACCTGCAATTTCCGTTTTTCGCATATTGTTTCAAACTCATTTACCAGACCCTGCAACTCCCATTCATTATCGTTCATCAGAACTGTATCATCCGCAAACAGCAGTATAGGCAGCTTCCACTCATTTCCCTCCCTTATCAGCGATACACCAACATCCACTGCTCTTCCTAGTATTTCTTTCATGACTCCATCCATATAAATTTTACAATAAACAACCACGGGTGCCCAACCCCGAAAGGGGTTGAAATAGGGGAGCTATCATTCCGCCAAAGGCGGCTTTCTAGGGCCTTTCCTAGCTGATGCTGAGAGGATTGGGTTCTAGTCATGTGGTGATGGGCTGGTCTATCAGAGTGAGAACTGAGCAATCTCTGCCATACCCATAGCTTACTCTGACTGTTCCTTTTACAGTACTTATATATTTTCTAGATCTCAAGTGACGGCGTCTATTCCGTGGATTGACAAGATTGGAAGCCAAAGCATCACATTTTTCCTTTGCCCCTCAACTTTCTCTTCATAATTGCTGAGGGGCACAGGGCCCTGGGTGGGGCTTTGGTTTCCCGGGCGTTTCCGCACCCTCCTCAGCTCCCCGCCATGGAGTGGCTTCGGTCACCCAGGCTTTATTGTGGTCGGCAGGGAGGGTTTTGTGGGGGCGCTCGGTTATGGCCTATGGCCTTGGCCTTGCTTGGGGCCTTGGGGCTGTTCGGCCAGGCAGCTTGGGGAACAACAACAACAACAACAACAACAACAACAACAACAACCACGGGGTCATCACATACCCCTGTTTCAACCCAACATTCAGGTCAAAGAACTCGCTCTGCTCATTCTCCAATACCCCTATACACCCTAGCATCCATCACCGATTTCTTCATTCTTTCATCCACACATATATCAGTGACTTTCGTTCCACCACTGTCTTATCCTTCATCGTTCACACCACTTTCCATGTGTACCTGTGTATCATTCTGTGTTGGAAGGTGTTGGCTATCCACAACCTCCTCCCCACACATACAGTACGTCCACAAGTGCACTACCATTCCCATTCACCTCTGACGGTACCCCACACCCTCCCACCACTCCATTTACTTTCCTATCACCCACCTTACCTTTCATATCCCCAATCAGAAATATTCTTTCTTTCTTGTCAAACTTATCCAGGCATGCCTCCACATTCATCCAGAACTCCTCTTTCTCTCTTACTATTTTATCCTCTGTCGGAGCATACACACACACAATCACCCACGTTTGTATTCCTACTTTCATTCTCACCCACACAATCCTTGAACCCACAGACTCATATTCTCTTACATGCTCCTTGCATTTGTTACTTACGAACAAACACGCACCTTCTCTCGTTGCTCCCTCACTCACTCCAGCACACACACCCACTCTCTCACATCTGTACCCTTCCATTTGGTCTCCGTCATTCCACATACATCCAGCCTGGCATTCTCTAACACTTCCAGTACTTCTCTCTCTTTTGTGCCATCATTCATGCCACTCACGTCACCAGGTTCTGGTAGGAAATGGTTCACTCTAATGAGGTTACCCTATTGGTAGGCTGTTGCCAACACTACCCAGATGCCAGTTTAGTCAATTTATTTCTCACAATCGTAGTGCGTGGCGACGTCCTGAGCCAGTGTAATACCCGGCAGAGGTAAGGAACAGTGTTCATGTGAACGTTACACCCCACGACCCGATACCTTCATCGGTACCGGACTTGTCGTGGGAAGGTTTCGAACAAAGACTAATTTCTGAGGCACGGCAACAACCGGAAAACATGGAAGTGGTAGACGAAGGGCAGGAGGAAGTAGAACATTTATCTTATGCCCAACCCGAACGGTTAACTAGTGTGTCAGAGGAAGCCTCAGTGATGTCTAAAAGTTCACAGGAGTATGTGACCAAGGGTGATTTAAAAACTAGGTTCCATGAATTGTTTGCAAAATTTTCAGAGTCCAGCACCGTCACCGGAAGTTCCCACAACCATACGGGAAGCTCCCCCGACAATGTCTGTTGTGAGACCCTTGGAATCGGCCAAGGTTACTGCTCCACCTAACGTACAGCCTCTTATCACTTGTACTAGTACTATCCCTGTTTCACTGATGTCATTCCTCCACCTTTGGAAAAGGCCCCGGTCAAGAAAGGCCCTATGCCACTTCTTTATGGTCCTGATTTGTCATAGGTTACCGTTACGGCTCAGAATCCAGCGAGTGCACAGCAGACAATCTCAGGGGAACTCCCGGTATCAGGTGAGTGGATTATTAAAATTAAAATGTAAAACTTGCAAACAAAGTCAAACCAAAACTGGGACAAAGAAAATATAAAGTCAAAACAACATATCAAAATCGCTATGTGGAAACAACGCTTACTAAAATAACATTTATGAAATGAAAGAACACAATCCACCACATAGGGTGTACATTAATTACTACATGAGCAAGTTAATCTGGTTCCCAAGCAAACTAATCGCACATTATAGGTTTGACTCCTGCAAGGAGATAAAGAAAACCTAATATTTAGTAGTGGCCCCGTAATCATTGACGAACATGCCTATTACATAAGGCATCCTCTTCAAACACTAATTCGCCGTAGTTTGAATCTACCGCGCAGAGCATTTAAAATCTGAGGAGCCTTCATCATGAGCGCACGCGACCTCACTCATGGCTTCAGTCATTATGAATTGGGTTCTCACTACGAAAAAACTTCGTAAAAAATAAAAACAAAAAGAAAATAAGAATAACTATCCAATAAGCTTTCCATCATATCGTGGATGTACTTGTGTGGATCTTTGACCAGACGCTGATTCAGGTGTCATTCTTCCTTCACTGACATATCAAGTAAACCAAAATCCTTAATACATCAACGAATGGGAAGGGGATGGTCGGGAGGGCCCCAGTCGTCAATGATTACGGGGCCACTACTAAATATTAGGTTTTCTTTATCTCCTTGCAGGAGTCAAACCTATAATTTATTAGTGGCCCCTCCATCATTGACGAACATGCCTGATTTCTAAGACTGGAGGGGGACATTCGTAATCATATCATAACTCTAGAAAAGCAGATAATCAAACAACCACATAATATTCTTACTTTGAAAATATATTTAAACATGGCGCAGCCCATATATATACAAAAAAGGGTTTCAAGCAGGTGCGTGCTTCAAAGAAGCCTGCTTGACAAAAAAGGGTAACTCTGGAGATTCTGTGAACAGATCTGTAGTTACAAAGGCACCCCACTCAACGAGTGGTGACAAAAATAATAAGTTAAAAGTTTACATGTGCACATATAACCTCATAATATTCGTGGAAATATTTTACAAAATATCTCCACTGTTTAATACTACATTGCTTTCACAGCTAAAACTACTATAACAACCCTGTTGTTTGTACTAACATTGTACTAGCACAATTTCTCGCCCTGAATAGAACAGAGAAATTTTCATATCACATTATCCATAATTTGTATCACAGCTCTTACACTCCGGCGGGGTCTAGGGTGTCCTATGTTACACTGACTGCACCCCCCCCCCCCTTTTTCTTGAAAGTAAACAAAGGTGACTGAAGGGCCACCTAGACCCTCTGCCTTAAAGCTATACATGGTAAGGAAGGTTTGTCTAGAGCAACTGACAAGTATCTAGTCAAAAACGTATGATTAGAAGCCCACAACTGTGTGGATGTAATATCTTCTACTGAAAAGTTCTTCAGGAAACGTAAAGAGGCTGCCCATTTGCGTAAATCGTGGGCCCTACCCACAACGCCGGGATTACTCTCTTTAATGACTTCGACCAAAAGAGAAGCCAATCTCCGTTTCAGTGAGCATTTACCCGTACTTGCTACCCATAAAGCACCTTGTGGGTTTAGAGGAGCTACCCTCAAATATTTGGTTAGAGCTTGCACTGGACATAGATTATGGTGCACCTTTCCCCTTTTTAACGCCGGCACAGTGAACTCCGAAAACACGTGTGCACTGTGCTCATTGTTGGCTACAAATCCTGGGGAAGGTGCAATGTGAAGACATTCATTAAGTCTACCAAACCTAAGGCAATTAGGTGTGTTGCTCATCGCCGCCAGCTCAGACACTCTGTTCCCGGTGGCCAAAGACAAAAGGAATACAGCCTTTTTTAAGAGTAATGCAAAATCTGCAGTATTTTGGTACAGACGAGAGTGAAGTAAAGACAATGCTTTGTCCAGAGACCAAGTAGGCATGAGCTGACGGGGAGGTGGGCGGAGCTTAAAACATGCTCTCATAAAACCTGTTTCCTCCGCTACCGGTATGGAGAGACCTGTAAGGTCTAAAAAGGGCACTCTAATCGCAGTTAAGTGATTTTTTAACGTTACCACAGATAAACGTTTCTGCTCAAACAGATAATTCAAATAATTAAAAACTAACGCCACTGAGGGCACAGTTTGTTCTGTATTAATGATCCAAGAAGTAAAGGCTTGCCAATGTGATTGATACTGTCATTTCGTAGACTGAGTATATTGATTTATTAATTTATTGGTCACATCTCTACCATATGGTGCTAGCCACTTGGCCTCCTGAATGTCCATAATGCAAAAGTCAGCGAGGTCGCTAGGTTGCCAATCGTGTCTAAGTGGAAATACTCGACCGGGAACGACACCGGGTGTGGGCACCACGTCTTCAATTGCTGGTACCATAACTGCGCCGGCCACAGGGGCGCGATTAGCGAGACTAAGCCTCGATAATCTCGTAGTCTGTTCACTATGTGGCACATTAGTGACGCGTCTGGCGGCGGAAACAGATAGATGGAGCTCCATCTGTTCCAGTCTGTCACTAGGGCGTCTGGCCCCCCTGCCGGCGTTCTCGTCCGGCGGGTGAGGTATACTGTAGAGGGAGTTTGTGAGTCTCCTCGGACGCAAACAGATCCACTTGTGGATGGTAGGGCTCTGGAATCATTAGGTTGAAAATGGGTTGCTTGAGCTCCCATTCTACTGTCGTGCTCTGTCGCCGGGACAGAGCATCTGCCCAGACATTTGCTACGCCTGGGAGATAAGATGCGTGAAGATAAATGTCTAGCCTGTTGGCTAGAGTAAAAATCTCTTCCGACACGTTTAGCAACTTCCGTGATCTCGTTGACCCCTGTTTCTGAATACAGTGAACTGCATTCAGATTGTCCATTCTGAAGGCCACCGCCTTGCCCCGTAAAGTAGAGCCGTGAGCCTGAAGGAAATACAAGGGGACTAGTAATTCTTTGACATTGATGTGGGAGATTTCTAAGTGGGACCAAAGCCCCTGACCCTGGTGCCCCTGGTTTGATTGAAAACCCCAACCTATTGTGCCTGACGCATCCGTGTCTACCCATACCGTTGGCGGAGGAGAGGTCCATGACATTACTGAGTGCAACATTTCTCTCTTCGCCCAGACCGCTAATAAGGTGTGGATTAATTTTGGGATGGGCCATAATTTTCCCGCCGGTAAGAGTGGGAAATATTTGTTGCCCTCCAATATTAAACGTTTTACTTTCAACCGGCCCAACATTACAGTTAGTTGAATCCAATTGAGAGAGCCGACCAGAGACTCCCAGATCCTCCGTGTCGTAGTCAGACTGTGAAGAAACATGAACAGTTTCCTGCGAAACCTGTTTCGATTGTCCAGACTCTGACTCAGAGTGAGAGCAGCTGTCCCAAACCAGCCCTATCCACTGAACCACTCGTGAGGGAACAAGGTTTGACTTTACCAGGTTTACCTTGAACCCTAGAGTTTTGACATGATCTAAAGTTATGTTGACATGTTTGATGCATAATTGCTCTGTCTCTGCCACCACCAGCCAGTCGTCTAGGTACCACAAAATTCTGATTCCTTGCTTTAACAATGGCATCAGGGCTTGCCGGACTAATTTCGTGAATAATCGAGGTGCCAGGTTCAAACCGAATGGCATCCTCTGAAAAACAAAATTTTGATGCCTGATCCGTAAGGCCAGAAACCTTTGAAATCTTTTGTCTACCGATACGTGCCAATAAGCGTCTGTCAGGTCTAGGGAACACATCCCCCGGCGGAAGTGTTAGCCTGATTTGGTGTACTGTTAACATTCTGAATGACTCGTTGTGAATGTGAAGGTTCAGATACGATAGGTCTACGACCGGTCTCATCTGAACACTGTCCCTTTTGGGAACCAAAAATAGCTTGGACGTGAATACTGGGTAATTTGGAGGGACCGGGATGATGACATTCTTGGCAATCATTTCCTGGACCAGTGACTCCACCTCTAAAGAAACTAGATTCGCCGTTGTCGGCTGACGTAAGCGAGGTCGCCGGAGCCACTGCCAAGTGATGCCCTTGCGTGCCACCATCCGTGCCCAAGTGTTTAACGGCCATGCTTGGTGACACGTTCGGAACGACCCAGTTAGCAGACAAGGGTTCGCCGGCTGTACTACCCTCGGATCCGCCGGCCTTGAGACTGGCACCGGGAGTGAGAGAGACTTTAGTTTTTTGATGGTGGTGGAGTTGGTGGTGGTGGACGCTTCGCCGGCTGGCTGGCGTTGGCAGAAGACGGGCCCTGACCTGGCTTATGATAGCCGCGTCCTCTCTGACCTGAAAACCTACTCTGTCTATGCCTGTACTGACCTTGAGGGGAGGAGGACTTAGGTGGATAAAAGGGCTTAGATCCCCCCGGCTGAGCCTTAGCGACTGGCATGGGTTTGGGGAAGTTAAAGGCCGGTTTCTTAGAAGGGGTGGGACTATGTTTAAAGGCCTGAGCCATATTAAAAACTGTTCGCCACACTTCAGGGGACATTAAAGAGGGAGTGAGCACTGGTGACATGACCACCTGATTCGCAATGCGATCAGGAAGCTTCCGTACCAGGGACATTCTGAGATCTTGTCTCGCTCGTACCGCCTCAAGCAAGGCTGTGCGTATGTCATCCAATGATTGGATGGACGACTGAAGAAGCAGTCGCCGGGACAGTTCAACCGACCTTCTGGCATCCGCGTCTGCGATTGCCTGAGTGGACCGGAGCAATGACTTTGCAACCTGTTGTGACACTATGTATTGGGAGATCAGGCGAAAAGCTTTCCCCCGTAGCCTAAATTCTCTGTCTAGGTGAGTTTGGGTAGGGGCAGTGAAAGGGTCTTTTAGTTCACAAAGATTAATTTTAGGGGCAGCTAAGAAGGCAAATAAAGCTGAAGGGACTCCGCCGGCAGAACACACTGGCATGGAGAACCAAGAATGAGTATCTTGAGGGATCTGGTGGGAAGTTTTGGAAGTAAATGTGGTCGCAAAGTTTTGAGCCTCAGCCTCCCATTCCACCCAAGGTCCTGGACCCAACTGCCCCACCTTCAAGACTGGATTAGCGGCTGCGTCTGTGACGGTTTGCAAATCGAGTTCTGGAGTGAGAGCTGACAGTGTCTTAATGTCATTAAACCCATCATGCTTAGACCAGTCAGAAAACAATTTTGAAGCTGAGGCAGAGGGTAAAGCAGGTTTAGCAGTATAAACAAAATAGTCCTGGTGATAATAACTAGGTATAGCCTTGACATTGACATCCAATACATTCCCCAAAGTATCCAAGGCCCTTAATTTCTTAGATTTATTGCCTTGGACGACCCATTCCTGCGGCACTGGGAGTTCCCCTGACAAGGTCGGTTGGGCCAGCTCTGGCTTAGTGGGGGTCAAAAGGACCCATGACTCGTCTGGTCCGTAAAGCAAGGGCATAGCTACCTTTCTGAGAGGAGCTTTGTCTAACGGGGGCGGATTGACATCCGTTATAACCCTTACATTTGAAGTGGTCAATGCTGCCGTAGCAGGCCTAGTGACCACCGATGGTGACATAGAGGGAGGGTGAGGGATCTGAGTCAAAGCAATAGAAGTCGTCAGAGGCCGTACCGTAGAGCTTGTCGTGGGAGCACCCAGGTCCACCGTAGGAGTTTCCGGCTGTTGGCCAAAAAATTTAGATAATGCATTAACTAGTAGCCCATCAATTTCCTGTGCTGTGACAAATTTATCTGATGATGTACTCAATGGTGAATCAATAAGATCTTGTGCGGCGTCTAAGCCTGAACCCGACTCTTGCACTTCCATATCCGATATAATTGAAACCTCGTCTTTATCATCCTGTTGCTCCTGAGAAGATCCCGCCAAAGCTGGGGTACCACCTTGTTGCCAAGATAAGTCAGGAATAGAGGATGGGATCGCCGCGTCCCGGTGGACGTCAGCCACTGTGTGAATAGTTTGAGCCGGAAGTGGGTGGTCAGACACTGGTCGAGAATAACGCCAAACACCTAGGCCTTGGCCTACACTCCCTTGGGAGTCCGAAACACTCAACCACTGAGCTCCCTGAACTCTCCAAATCCAGGGTTAAAATGCTAATAGGTAAATCCTCTTTAGGTACAGGCACTACACTGGACCCCTGAGACCGAACACTAGCTCTGTCTGGGGTAGAGGTATGACGAGAAGTACTAGATTCCGGCGAATGTCGGGAGGCCTTTCTATCATGGGAATCCTTTCTTGAAGATTTATGGCTGCGGTGTGACCGTGAACTACTCATTGATTTGGAGGATTTATCGCCGTGACCACTGGTGGAACCTTCCGTCTTACTCTTCTTACTCGATGGCGAAGAGGCAAGACTGGGTGGCTGGTGTCGAAGTGGTGACCTAGACCTAGATCTCGCCCGAGACGAGGAGGCTGCCACCGGGGGTGTAGGCTCACGTTGACGTTTCGAAGTAGCTGGGGCAGGAGATGACACAGAACCCTGTACAGTCTCCGCCGGCTTACGGATAGTTACTCGAGAGGAACGTTTAGGGGGAGGGTGCTCAATTAGAAGCCTATCCCAAAGTGGGACGTTATCACATTGAAGCTGCCATTTGTTGCCTAACTTCTCGTAAGGCGACCGCTGCGGTCTTATCATTGTCTTTTAATACTTTTACACTGAGTTGGGAGCAAAAGGAACAGTTGCGCATCACCCACAGACCCCTTGAACGGTCTAGACATTTAACACACTTGATACAAAGAGTGTGCGCAAAAAGAGGGATACCAGCACAGGTTGGAGTAATGCATAAAGCAAAAACTGGGGCAAAGGTAGCCATGACAGAGACTGGTGGGAAAACTACTGCAGGTTCTGTATTGGTCCGCCGGAGCCCAGCCCTGGAAAAAATAAAATTTCCAGGAATTAATGCTCATAAGGTTAACCCAACATGTTCGCACACAAGTGTTAATAACCCGCCGGGTAACGAGACGTAATGTCACAACGATCACAGCTCATTACGCGGCGGGGTTCTATAAAGATTTCTGAATATCTAGACATGTCTTAAAGAAAGTTAAGAATACCCTCTGACAAATATAAACGACCAGTATGGCGTTTATAAACATAGTCTTTCTGGTGGCGACTGTTTCAAGATTCAATTTTGGAAAACAACCCCCCACAAAGACGCCGGCCCCTGAATTATTTTGCAGAATAACACTGGGCAGGCTGATACGAGATCTGACTTCTAACGAATTGTCATATAGATCGCCGTATGTTGAAGGCGGCGATACACTAATCGTATCTCAATTATTTGGTTAACTAAATTGAATTGTAAATTCCTTATTTCCTCCTCCCAGGAGCACCCGCCGGGTGTGAAAAATTTATGAAAAAGATGTTAACCCTAATTGAACCTTCGATCGCCGTATGTGTGAAGGCGGCGATACATATAGTATCACTAAATGGACCGGTTAACTAAACTGAATTACCAATTCGTTCATCCCACCCTACCAAGGTGCACCCGCCGGGTGAGATCTGATGGTTAAACGTTAACCCCATAAGTTCCTATCCCCACTTCTTTGTAAAAGATTGCCGGGGAGGAAAGCCCACAACAACAGCTAGGTTTTTCCTTTGGTTTGTAAAACCGGGTAGAAAAACTTCATAACATATGTCCGCATGAACAATGTTAGATGGGTACAGCCATTCCGCCGGGAATCAAAGGGAGCCTGAAACAGGCACCATCACAGAGACGCAGTCCTGGAGAGCCACAGACACCAACTCGCCGGGGATACAAGCCTGTTTTGAAACCACGCGTGGCCAAAACTCGGCTCTCGGCCGGGGGTTTCAAGGTGTAACCGAGAAAAACCCGCCGGAAAGTAACCCACCCCGTCCAGAAACCATCTGAACGCACATAGGACCCGAGAGATAGCCAAAACACAACTAACCTAGGGCCCACAAACATAATCCGTGGAATTAGCCAATACACAACTAATCCAGGAAACATAAATAGTCCGTGGAATTAGCCAATACACAACTAAACCAGGAAACACATGACACAGTAGTACATATTTATAAATAAATCAATAACACTTGTACATGTGGCAAAGCTACGAGCGGCTGGCTAGGCCTAGGCAGACGGCACAAAAACGTTGAAATATAAACAAAAGCACTGGAAATATCACAACAGGAAACACCGCCAACACACCACTGTAGCAATAACTTCCGGCAAAGGGAAGACTGACTCGGGACCCAGAAAAAACTTCACTAAGTGAAGAAAAATACGCTGGGAACGTCAGCAAAACAAACGCTACCTCATCAGAAAGATAGAAGGCAGCCAAAAGCGCGTAATGAAAGCCGCCTGCATCACAAGCTAACTAACTGTGAAAAAGTTCACACGTCCAAAACAGGACCACGAGGGTACATCCGAAATAGATGCCCCAAACACACGACCCAAAATACACTGCACTGCGGGCAACCAGCCCAGGACACTCCTGCTACGCATATCCTAACCTTACTCGATACATCCCGGAGTAAACAAATGAGAAAAAACTCACTAGGGACGCAGCAAATGCGGAACCAGCGGAGCGTGGGGAGACACGTCCGGGCGGGGTGAGCGCAGAGCAGAGAAGGAAGAATGACGCCTGAATCAGCGTCTGGTCAAAGATCCACACAAGTACATCCACGATATGATGGAAAGCTTATTGGATAGTTATTCTTATTTTCTTTTTGTTTTTATTTTTTACGAAGTTTTTTCGTAGTGAGAACCCAATTCATAATGACTGAAGCCATGAGTGAGGTCGCGTGCGCTCATGATGAAGGCTCCTCAAATTTTAAATGCTCTGCGCGGTAGATTCAAACTACGGCGAATTAGTGTTTGAAGAGGATGCCTTATGTAATAGGCATGTTCGTCAATGATGGAGGGGCCACTAATAAATATAACCGCACTATCGTCACGTTCAGGGAATTAGTCAATTTGAACAAAAACAGGAAACTACGGGCTAAAGATGCTGCTGGTAATATTTTTGATGTGTCTGTCAAAGCCATCCCAAATGTCTATGCATATGATTATTTTGTGTACTCTTCCACTCCAGCTCTCCCACCTCCCTCCTCTGCACGACTTTATGCGGACTGGACAAAGGTCGACGGCTTAAGTGACGTAAAAGCTCTTGCTTTGCTAACGACAGAATTGGACACAATTCCGGTTAACGATCAGTCTGGCAACCCAGTCTTGCAAATGGGGCAGGTGGGCACAGGTCCGTGGGTAGACTGGGAAACAGAAGCTCAGCAGTTTACAGCTACTATTACTTCTAAGTCATCCCATCAAATTCCGCAGGAAACTCATTCTTGGTTTTCATTGCCAGTTGCAAAAGCCGGGGGGGTTCCTCCTGCCATTTTAAATTTTTTGTCAGCACCTAAATTGTCCTTGTGCGAATTGAACTATCCCTTTTCAACCCCACCCCCGGCGCATTTAGATAAAGATTTCAAATTGCGCAAAAAGGCATTGCGACTATTCTCCCAATTTCTGCTGAGCCGACAGGTTGCCCAGTCTCTCATTAGAACCATACAGGCTATTACTGATTCAGATGCCAAGAAAGCAATGGAATTATCACGGCGTCTGATGCTACAAAACTCTATTCAATCATTGGGCGACGTCAGGACAGCCTTATTAGAGGCAGTTCGTGCGCTTCAGGACCTCAGAGTCTACCTGGTCAAGAAATTACCGGAAGACATTGGTCGCCGGGTAATTTTGTCACCAGTGCTTACGCCCACATTAGTTTGCCCTAATACGTGGCAAACAGTGTTTAATTTGGTAGAAGGAAGGAACATTTCAAATTTGCCAAACCATATGCCAAGCCTAAAGTTAATCAGAAGACTCAACCTAGTGGGTCTAAATTCTTTCAGGGGTCAAGGTCTCCTCCGGCACAGGGCAGCATTCAGGTCAGAGGTAAGCAAGGGAAGGGTTCAGAAAGATGGTTTAACCCTCTCACCCCGGAAGGGCTCTTGAACGCCCATAAAAAAGCATATAACAGGTACCCGGAAGGGCTCTTGAACGCCCAGTGGTTGAAAGCCTGTGAGCTTGGTGTGCGAGGCGTACGTCCGACGCATGTAAACAACAGCCGGCTGGACCGACACCCCGCATCTCCGGCCACAAGAAGGAGTGCGCCGCTTGTTCGTGTGTGCCTGTATGTTATTGTTAAGTATCGAAAAGTAGTGTAAAGTGGCTGTTTTTGCCATAAAGTTATCTCCAATGAAATCATCATCACAACTGAACCAGTTGACTTAGAGAGCTCTACTTAATGCCATTCTACAGGTACGAAACACATCTACGCTTGGGAATGCGGAAGCAAGCCAAATAACAAAGATGCGGTAGCCTAGGCGTAGACGTTTTATGGCCAAAACCCCCAGATTTCGGGGAATATATATGGAATACATAGCTGGGGCTGGAGGGTTAAAAAACTAGTTATATCACAAACTCTCTCACTCTCGGGGCCTGTCGTGGACGAGTTGGATCAGAGTGTAGTTACGCCGGACAAGCCCAGTCAAGTCAATGGGTCATTTCGGGTGCATCATCGGGCTTGGCCCCGGCGGACTTGGGAAGGACAGTGGTACGCAAGGGCATAACCTGGCAGTGGCTCCGGCGACTTCGTTTACGTCAACCACTCAAAATCACTCGTGTTTCTTTAGAGGTGGATTCTCTAGTCCAGGAAATGATCACCAAGTATATCATTGTCCCGGTCAATCCAACTTGCCCAGTTTACACATCCAAACTTTTTCTCGTACCAAAGAGGGACAGTGGGACAGAGACAGGGACGGTGTCACAGAGGGACAGAGATGACACCGGTCGTAGACCTATCTCGTTTGAACGAACATATTCACAACGCATCGTTCAGATGCTCACCGTGAACCAAATCATGCTAACACTCCCGCCGCAAGGCTGGATGTGCTCATTAGACCTGACAGAAGCCTATTGGCATGTCCCGGTAAACAAAAGGTTCCAAATAATTCCTCGCCTTGAGGATAGAGCATCAGACTTATGTCTTTCAGCGGATGCCCTTCGGATTGAACCTAGCACCGAGAATATTTACCAAATTGGGAGGTTTGACGCCTCCTAAGTAACCTAATAAGGAAAACCTTCTATTTGGTAGTAGCCTCGTAGTATCCAACGTAGAGCTATATACTGTACTATGTATAATTCCGCTCCGCTCTGGGAGCGGGCAATTATCGTAACCACCAGCGCGATTAATCTATAACATCTAGAGTAGCACCAACATTCTCTACTAGGTACGTTGTACACACTTTTGAGGCCACTAGTTTAACCCTTCCAGCCCGGCTGTCCTGTTATAAGGACACCGCGGCAGTTGGGCAGGACCTCGGGTGTCCTGATAATAGGCAGTAAGCTTGAAAAGCCTATTCAGCTTGGTCTGAACGCCGTGCGTCCGACGCATGTAAACAAAGCCGGTCATTGCGTCACCGCACCTCCGAAAACAAGAAGGAGACGTCGGATCAATGTTGTTGTTGTATGGTATGACGTAGTGTCTGAAAAGCTCCGATATTATCAACATCGCGGAAAAATTCGCTCCACGGAAATCATCATCACAACTGAACCAGTTGACTTACAGAGCTCTACTCAACGCCAGTCTACAGATTGGAAATCGCTTTACGTCTAGAGATGCGTGGGAAATTTCTAGCAGTTAAAATAACTAAGATACGGTAGCCTAGGCCTAGACGTTTTTCGGCCAAATCGTCCGGGTACCCGACACTGTCCTTAGGAGGGGGACCCCGGGTCAGAAGGATTAATGAAAAAACAAAAATATGGGTGAGAAAGAGAAGAGAAAGGTGAAGAATTTTGCCCATCTGCGATCTAGGCTCCTTACGACGTCTTCGTGAGCCTCCCGTGCAACCCGACCGTGTTAATTATACATCCTGGTATCAAGTTAAATAGACTAGATTGGATGGGCAGGGGTACGGCGCGAGGGCGGGATACTATGACGTTGGATACTACGAGGCTACTACCAAATAGAAGGTTTTCCTTATTTGGTTATTTGGGAGGCGTCAAACCTCCCAATTTAGTAGTGGCCTCTACGGTATCCGACATAGAGCTAGAGTACCACATTGGAGGCGGACATCCAAGCAGCAAACAAAACTTTAGCCATTAGTAACAGATCAAGACCAAGGAAAGACAGACATAAACAAGAGAGTTTATATTAAAAGAGCGTACTGACAGGTGCATATTAAGAATGGTCAAGTACAGTCATGTCAATTCAATGGAAGAACTTGGCCTAAGGCAAAGATAGATGCATTTCATAAAGATGATTATGAATAATAGGATGCCCCCCCCCCCCCCCTCCTGAAGACAGTATGAATACCCAAAAGTATAATGAGTGGAAGACATACAGATACCGTACAAATTTAGTACAAGCACGAAACGTGTGATACACAATATAAGTGACCAGCACGTAAGTATTTCCCGAAAGAAATCGGTACGAGGCTGAGACAGACCGAAGTACAATTAAGGATACCTAAGATTAGAAGAATCAATTCCTTAACCTAGGCAAGGATGAACCTTAGGTAATCCGTACATATATGAGATAGGTACGTGTACTTCATAACCCCCCCCCCCATTTGGAAAGGAAAGGAGAGTCGGAGGCACACAGACTGAAAGAACAGTACAGGTAATACCCCGAGGGAATCCATGTTGCCCAATGCAACTAAAATGGGGGCGACCTGGCCTGCCCGTGGACACGGACAGAGAGGAGGCGACAAATGTGGTGTGGGAAGACCAGAGCCCTGTGTCGGCGAAAGTCCACGAGAGAACGAGGCAGAAGAAAACTAATCGTAGCAGCATACGATCGCATGTCGTGAGCCAACCCGTGAAGGTCAGGATGACTGGCACGAAGCACCTGACACACGTTTGCGGAGGCCCCTACCGGCCAGTGGTGCCACCCACAGCGCCACACCCGACACCGACCTGGCGGAGCGCACAGACGTATACAAGGCTGTTACCTGGCATAACGTATGAGGAACACGTCCGCGTTTTGCAGAACCACGAACGGCTGAAAAACTTGCGCCTCACGCCCAGTCGTAGCCACAAAACGAACAAACGGGGCCAAAACGACCCAGCTGAGGACGAGAGAAAAAACAAGGAATACAGGGCCCCAGACAAGGCAGCCAACTCCGAGACACTCTCCCTCTCAGCGAACGCAAGAAGAAACAATGTCGTTTCAAGCAAGGGCGCAGGTGTAGAGTAGGCAGGGGAAACAGGTGTAGGGAGGAGCTTTTAGAGCTGCCGCCAGAGACCACTGAGGCGGCATCTGGCGCGGGGGCGGCCGAAGCCGAAAACAGGCGCCCACGAAAACGTGCAGCTCCCGGCGAGAGACGGCCAACCCAGTCAAAGGCCACAAAAGGCTCCCGGAAGGCAGACAGGCGGTCCCGAAGAGCGTCGTACAAGTTGCGACAGAATGCAAAGGAAAAGTGAAGGTAGTGAAACACCAACGCGACCGACGGAACTGTGTGGGCAGGTCCAGTAAACCATGTAGTAGGAAAACACACCTAGTGAGACACGTAAGTCGTCCACGTCGTCGCAGTCCAAAGCAGAAGAAACCTGCGAGGCAAGAGTCTACCAAACATTGGGAGCCACTTTGCCACACAAACAGTCCATGATGCGAAAGCCAACGAGGACCCCAGGTCTCCAATCGGCCCCAAGTGGAAGCCGGAGAGCGACAGGGGAACGGGATAAGGTTACCATCGCCACAGCTGAGTGGACTAGGCCTGCGCCGGCCAGAAAGGCGCGAACAACCAACTCCTGCCCCGGTACCCTCGCAGCCAGTGGAGGATCGTGCACAGCAAAAGTGCGTTAGGTGGCGGAAACACGTATATGGACTGCCACCTGACCCAGTCCTCGCTGAACGCGCGCCCCCCCCCCCCCTTTTTTTTTTTTTTTTTTTGAGGGGCGAGGACAGCAGTCCAGGAAGACAGATAACGTGGTCGGCACGAACGAGGTAAATAAGGCCTCTTGTGGAACGTCCCAGGAGGCTGCAAGATCGGCGAATACGGACCGTATGAAAGACCAGTCTAATCAGGTGCGTCGTCCCTGCGACAAAGCAACCGACCAAAGATCGGCAGTCCCGAGCAGGGCGACGCCGCGATCGTCGGCATGAGAAAAGAACATCTCCGCGAGGGCCTGGAGAACGGCGGACCTGGAGGAGCCCTGCCACTGAAGACAGGTAATCTCCGGCAGAACATCCAGCCTAACGGCTACCGACCGGCCGGGGAGGGCCCGTTTGTGATCCCTCAGGAAGAACAACGGGATGAATACACCCAAGACAAGGAGGAGGAAGGGCGAGACCCGGCCAGCCGCCCCGATCCGGACGACCCATGTCGGATCGGGAGCCCCACTCCACGTTGCTCGACGCATCGGACCTACCCAGATGGGTAGGACCAGGGCACAACCGCCGGAAGGGCGCGCCGAGTGACCCAGGGTGTGAATCTCATAGGAATCGAGCGCGGAATCGGGCAAAGCCGAGTGGAGGCAACCGTATGAGGCATCGTAGCTTGAGCCACTCTAGGGGAACGGTCAGTGATGCCCAAACGAGTGACCCGATGAGCGATTCCCAGATCGTCCAGGTAAACGAGACCGAGTGCAATGTGGCAAAAAGCATCCTGCGAAGGTTCGCCGCATGCACTGGACTCAGTCAGACAAAACGCGCTCAGACACCTCCTCCTCCTATCCACTTCACTACACTAAACATGCACACCACACTTCATTCCTCCACACCAAAATTTAAAAAAACAAAATTATGAATTCTTGCCTAGCCTCGGAGTCCCCGGAGGGGGGGGGGGGGGGCCACACCCGACCGACCATCCCCTGACGACCCTACAAAATTACCTGGACCTCGGCCTGTTACTCTTTCTATTAATTTCTGCAACATTCGCGGACTTTCCTCTAACTTTCACTGTTGAACACCATCTCTCCTCCTACAAACCTGATCTTCTCTTCCTCACCGAAACTCAGGTGTCTGTAGCAACATCCAGCAGCCCCTTCTCTGTGTCCTCCTACTTTCTCTATCCTAGTTTCAAAGCCTAAGGCGGATGTTGTGCATATGTGCACAACAAACTCACTTGCTCTCGTGTTCCCAATTTCGACTCCTCTGAATTCTCAACTTTATGGCTCAAACTTTCCTGTCATTCTCTTACTAATTATTTCTGTGCTGTCTATCTTTCCCCTAACTCTACCAACTTTCCCAAATTCTTTGACTATCTAAACTCTACAGTGGAACACATTCTATCCATTTCTCCTTTCTCAGAAATCTCCATATTAGGAGATTTCAACGTTCGCCACCGCCAATGGCTCTCTTCTCACACTACTGATCCACCTGGTGAACAAGCCTACGTCTTTTCTATCCTAAATGACCTAGAGCAGTTAGTTCAGCAACCCACCCGTATCCCAGATCGCATCGGAGATCGGCCCAACATTCTTGACTTGTTTCTAACTTCTAACCCTTCTTCTTATACTGTCGATCTTTTCTCTCCTTTGGGCTCCTCCGACCATAAACTTATCTCTGTCACCTGTCCTATCTCTCCAGTACGGCCACCCGATCCTCCTAGCCGGCGGCGCTTGTGGCACTTTGGCGCTGCCGACTGGGAGGCTCTCCGGCAGTACTTCTTTGATTTCCCATGGAATGATTTCTGCTTCCATGGCCGAGGACCCTCGGAGAGTGCTGAACGCATTACCGAGGTAATCCTATCGGGCATGGAAGCATTCCATTCTCTTTCTCTCAGACTAATGCTAAAAAATCTTGGTTTACTCACGCCTGTTCTACTGCTGTCCGCAATAAGGAGGAAGCATTCAAACGGTACCGACGCCTTAAAACTCAAGACTCATTCTTCCTATGTTTCTGCCTGGAATCAAGCCAAATCTGTTCTTCGACTTGCCAAACACTCTTTCATCAATAATAAATGCACTGAACTATCCAACTCTAGCTCTTCCCAAGCTTTCTGGCATCTAGCCAAAAACCTCTCCAACAATTTCTCTTCCTCGTCTTTCCCTCCCCTTTCCCACTCCACTTCTTCCTCTGACAAAGCTAAACTCTTCGCTCAAACTTTTGCTAGAAACTCCACCTTGGATGATTCCGGTGCTATTCCTCCCTCTCCACCCTCCTCTCTCTTACTTATGCCTAATATCCTAATCTCTTCTAAAGATGTACTTTCTACCCTCTCTGGGCTTAACACTAGTAAGGTGTACGGTCCGGACGGTGTTCCTCCTGTTGTTCTCAAATACTGTGCTTCCGTGCTGACTGCCTGCCTAGGCAAACTCTTTCGTCTCTGTCTATCCTCTAACGTCTTCCCTTCATGCTGGAAGTTTGCTCACATTCAACCTGTCCCAAAGAAGGGTGACCGCTCTCAACCCTCCATCTATCGTCCAATTGCTCTCATCTCTTGTAATCACTCCCATATCCGACCTGTCATTATCCGAACCTCGCCAATAACCGAACAGGCCATGGGATACATATATATATATATATATATATAAATAAAAGAAGTAAAGTTGATGTTCATGACTCAAAAAAAATAAATAAAAAACAAAAAATAAAAAATGACCGAAATCGCCGATATATAATAATTTACTTATCATTACTTACTATATCTTATAAACAATAGTAGGTAGCCAACATACCATAATACTAAATTATATTTCATAATAAACTTATATAAACCGAGTAATCTTGGCCAAACCGATACGCATGCGGTTTTGTTTATCACCTGTTTACTAAAGTGCCACCATTATCGGTTTTCTTCGAGCCGACTCGAGCGGGAGAGTTACCAATTGAAGTTAAATCCGCTAGCATATATTGTTAGATGTAAGACATGATAAATACCACTAGAAATATGACTTGGCAAAATCCATATAATATCACTTCGAAATTGTTCTGAAATTTCAAAACTAAAGTTTAAATACAAACCGCTAGTGTAAGTCATTGCTGCTAGATCGAAGTAAAGGTCTCTAGATCTAGCGGAAGTCGCTATACGTATTGGCAGTACTGCACACTGCCGACGGCGACACGTTGTTGACATTGTTGTCGATGTTCCAGTGGAGGGATGAACAAAATATTTTTCTTGTCCAATAATAGCTATTTCATAGTCCCACAGGACTTATTTGGATATATTTATGACCCCTGGTATGAAGGTATGTTGCCAATATAATAATAGGCTATAGAGACAAATATATAGTTAAAGGACTAATAACCTAATAATAATGACAAATAGATAATTAACTCTGTGTATCCGGATACTCCCTGTGACCGAACTGGCCATGGCCCATATAGTTCGGTTATGGGAGTGATCACTGTAATCTTGCTTCCAAATTTCTTAAGCATTTCTCTTCTCATAATCTGCTCTCAGATCGCCAGTATGGCTTCCTTAACCCTTAAAAAGCGGCTCACCACATAAGTCGAGTTGAAAAAACTGGCAAAAAACGGGTGAAAAAAGGGTGGAAATCGAGTGAAAATGGGTGGGATAGTAATGATCCATACGTCCGACATCTGTGGCCTCCCGGCCCACACTAACTCCAGTTCCCCCACCGCGCGTGAGGATGACAGTGTAACCAATAGTTCGCTAAAAGTGAGCAAGGTAGCAAAATCCGCTAAACTTCCATCTTCGAGGTAACACTGTCAGTGCTCCACGAGTGCTACGTAGCTGTATGTGGCGTCATTGTGTAGCGATTTCCACCTAGTTTTCGGCGCAATACAGTTCCTTTCATACTGATGGTTGATATAGCAGTCAGAACGGCCCAGAAAGGCCCAAAACGGCCACAGAGCACCCGCTAAAGAAGGGTTAAGGGTCGCTCTACTGGTGATCTTCTTTCATATCTTACTACTCTTGGTCATCCTCCTTTCGGGACTTCGGTGAGACTTTTTCTATTGCACTAGACATATCGAAAGCCTTCGATAGAGTCTGGCATAAATCTTTAATTTCTAAACTACCCTCCTTCGGTTTCTATCCCTCCATCTGTGCCTTTGTCTCTAATTTCCTTTCCGGCCGTTCCATAGCCGTGGTTGTGGACGGCCATTGTTCACTTCCTCACCCTATAAACTCCGGTGTTCCTCAGGGCTCTGTCCTATCTCCTATTCTCTTTATAATTTTATAAATGATCTCCTTAACTGTACCTTAATTCCCATCCATTCATACGCAGACAACTCACCCTTACACTACTCCATTAGTTTTTCAGAACGCCCCAGCCAGCAATCCCTTAACGACAAACGTAATGAAGCCATAGAACTCTTAAATTCTGATCTAAATACTATCTCCAATTGGGGCAGAGAAAACCTTGTTACCTTTAATGCTTCCAAAATCCAATTTCTCCATCTATCTACCCGTCAGGATCTCCCAGCGGACTATCCCTTATTCTTCAACAATACAAAAATCAACCCTTCATCTTCTCTCAATATTCTTGGTGTCTCTTTTTCTTCTGCTCTCATTTGGAAGGACCATATTACCAGTCTTGCTAAGGCAGCCTCCCAGAAGCTGGGTGTGCTCAACCGCCTTAGGGGGTTCTTTTCCCCAGCACAGCTTCTTGCTCTGTACAGGGGCATAGTGCGTCCTTGTATTGAGTATTGTTCACATGTGTGGGGAGGTTCCTCTCACACCGCTCTCCTAGACAAAGTTGAAAGGAAGGCATTTCGTATCATTAACTCCCGTCCACTCACCAACTCTCTACAATCTCTCTCTCTCCGCCGCAATGTTGCATCTCTCTCGCTATTCTATCGCTACTATAATAATCAGTGTTCCTCAGAGCTTTCCCAGTGCATACCACCTCCTTTACGTAGGGCACGTGGTACCCGTCTTGCCACTCAATCCCACCCCTACTCTGTGCAACTCTAACCCAAGAGTGAAACGTTACTCTCAAACTTTCTTCTACTCAACAGCTGAGCTCTGGAACTCTCTCCCAGAATCAGTCTTTCCCTCTTCCTATGACTTAAATTGCTTCAAACTCCGTGTGTCCAGGCATTTTGGCTCGATCGTCCCTTGATTTTGGCCCTGTCACTCTTTCAACTATGGGGGAGGCACTCGCTATAGGCAATTCTGCCTTTTGCCTCCCTCAATCACATAGAAAAAAAAAACAAAAAAACGACCCAGTCTCGGCCCACCCCCCGTCACTTCCGGTGATGGCGTGAGGCACGAGTTGGCGCGATTCCACACAAGTGATAAGTCGGAAGACCAGGAAGGGGACCTATAGACAGTGTGCCTGAGAGGCCGCGGCGATAAGTCAAACGTCCAAGTAAAACAGGATCTGAATACCCGGACGGAGCAGAGGAGGCGGAACCTGTGTGATGAGTGTCGTAAAGACCCGCGGAGCGAGATGAAGGGTGAATGGCAATATGTCGAATGTGAACACCCACTCGTGCGACCGGAGCGCCAGAGAACCCTGGAACCGAGGGGCCATAGCCACATGCCAAGGGGCGTCCTCGAGACCCAGGGCCACCACCCAAGAACCGGGCTGGAGCGTCAGTCGCACGTGACTGATGGTGAGCACCCGAAATCAGGTGTACACGATGTGTTGGTTGAAGCAGGCCTCATACAGGCGAAGACGAAACCTAGACAACCGAAACAACAGCAAGAGGGCAGAGAGCAGGCGAGCAGGGTGTTGGCGAAGCCGGAGACCGCGCTTGAGGGCACCCATCTCCGGGAAACGCGAAGAAGGGAGCGGACATCCTATCAAGAGAAACCGTAGGGACACGAGGCCAAGATCAGTACTTGGCAGGAACCCCGGATGACGAACGGACCAGTCCCGACACGAAGGCTTGTTCCAAAGGAGGAATCAGACGAGAACCTTCCGCAGAACGCATACCGAAATCCACTCCCACGGCCAGCCACGCCACCCCACCCAAGGACCAGCCACAGACGCGGGAGCTCCAAAACCATGGCTCCTTGCTGATCCTGGGCCCTCTCGACCAGAGGGATCCCAGCGATGGCTGACAGCCGAGAGGAGGCCGAGCATAGCCCGGTTGAACCAGGACAGGGAGGGAAATCTTTGTGTGTGGAACATATACCGCCTCAAGGAAGGAACGGAGACGGGCAGGCCACCCAATCCCAACCCGCACCCAGGCAGAACGACAAGAGATGCCGCAACTGCCGGAGAAAGGGCAGGGGGAAAAGGAGCATGCGGAGCAGCAGCCATAGGGCCAGCCGGCGACAACACTGGGAGGCGCAACAGGACCCTCACGCGGTAGTCCTGGAAGCGAGGAGTCCCATGCAGGGAGGTCCTTACGTGGCGGGAAAAGCCCGCCCAGAGAGAAGGACCACACCGACACGGGTTTGATAGGAAGCCCTGTGGTAGCAGGCAACATGGATACATGTCATGACATGTGTTTTATTGCCTGAATTATTTTGTTCTCATTCTTAAACAATGTATCATGATATGACAATAATAAAGTGTTTAAAGTGTTTACAACATATTCCATGTGACAGAAAGAACCTCACCTTAGGGTAGGATCTGGCAGGATCACCAATATGGTCACAATTAATGACACATAGAGACTAGGAACGAAGTATAGCAGGCAGGTGAGCGTGCAGAAAACCCGTAAGGATCCCCATAAAAAAAAACACAGGCACAGATTAGGAACGCCGACACTGTTGCCAAGTCAAAAAATCCCAAGATGATGGGTTCACAGTCCCCGAAACTCAGGAGCCGAGCAGGTGAATGCCGGACTGACCTGGTAACAGTGTGAATGACAAGCAAGGCAACCAATGTACTCCCTTCGACTAGGCTAAGCCACAGCACCGTACACAAGTCGGCACCGTTTCAACTAACTGAGAAAACCAGGGCCTCAAAACCAGGCCCCTGTGGGCCAGGAAAAGACCTCGATAGGGTAGGAAACCCTATGAGGTCGCCAGATGAAAGAGAAAACGAGGGGTCTATGCCCCCCACTCAGTCATCAAGGTAGGCCTAGCCAAGGAAAACTCAGATAGCCAGACACCAATTCGCAAAATGAGTAGCAAAAACCAATGCAGTGACAAAGAGTCCCTAATTGAATAGAAAACCTAGCTAGACAAAACTAAAGCCACCGCAAATAAGAAAGTGATACAATAGGCGAAGGCCTAGTACTAAAGAGCACCGCCCGACCGCAACAAAAACTAGTAAGACCACCAATCTCGACGCAACACTCCAATTAACCCGTTGAGCCCCGGCTAGTTATAATATTTTGTTCACCCCAGTCCCAAGCCATTTTCACTTCTTTTTTTTGTTTGCTAAAATGGAAGACAAGGATGAGAAATGAAAAAAAAAAAAAAAAAATTCACCTCGGACATTTTTTTTTGGGGGGGAGGGGCCGGTTGGGGGGGGGGGGGGGGGAGCCTCAAAAAAATGTGTTGAGCCAAAATGGAAGAGAATGGTGAGAAATGAAGACAAAAATTAAAAAAAACTCATTTCGGTCATTTGGGGGGGGGGGGTCAATAGTTCGTCTCCCCCGCATAACCACCCGCCCGGGAGCACTAGGGTAAAAACTGAGTATGGCATTGTACGGCATACATCCTAAGGAGTGTCTCACATAAATCTCAAGCCTCTAGCTCCCATACGACCGGAGTAATGAAGGTTCAAAGTGGCGGTGAACTAAGGGTGTAAAGTATCCCCACTAAGCCCACCACCACCAGCCGCGCGGCTGTCTCGGCCCGCTCACACCTACTGGCCCGGCTCCCACACACACTACGGTACCTCCCCCTCCTATTCTCCCGCCATTTCCTACCTTACGAGCCACGTAAGTGTTTTTTATATGTCGGACGCACGTGATGCGTCGCTGGGAGTTGGTGATCAAACACTGCCGACGCAACACGTGCGACGCTGGGTCTCACTGGGTTAAACACATTAGAGCCCATTTTTTGCGTGCCTGCATTTCCCGCTGTTGCCGGCGGGAGAGTTATGGCGAATTCCGACATTAATTCACAACTTACTGTCGGTTTGGGCGAGGCGGGAAACATTGCATTCAATAATGACGTGGACGTCTCCTCCACCCACGGTATGGATAGACACAGATGCTTCAGGGACAATAGGCTGGGGTTATCAGTCGAGCCTAGGTCATCAGGGTCAAGGGATTTGGTCTTAGTCCGACAATTTTCACATCAATGCGAAAGAGTTAATAGTCCCCTTAATTTTACTTCAGGCTCACGGTTATACAGTACGTTGCAAGGGAAATCTCTAGCCTTTCGAATGGACAATTTGAATGCAGTAACATTGCATCCAAAAACAGGGGTCAACGAGGTCTCAGATATTGCTAGAATTGTCGGAATTTGTTTTCTTTTCTGGCAGACAAGCTAAACATTCATCTTCACGCATCATACCTGCCAGGCGTGGCCAGTGTCTGGGCAGACGCTCTGTCCCGGAGACAGAGCACAATAGTAGAATGGTCGCTCAAGCAGACCACCTTCAATCAGATGATTGCAGAGCCGTACCGTCCACAAGTGGACTTATTCGTTTCCAAGGAAAACAACAAACTTCCTATTTAGTAATGGTTCTCTCCGTCAATGACGTGAGAGCCTTATATATATAAGGGCTCCCCGGAGACCCCCGTGAGGGTCCCGGAGAAAGCATAACGCGACCCAAATATATAAAAAGTACATCCTAGGGTGAAACCCTTTACTTAGTTCCTAGGGAACGTCATTAAAAAAGGTAACCATTAGAAAAAGAAAGAAACATTTTATGTGTAAAAGATTAGAAACTATGAATGTTGCATTACTAAATTAACTAGCGCGCCGTTATACAGTCCTTCCCTTGCACGCATCCTCCAGCTGACCACGCTGGGTTCATTCGTCCTTCTTGTGGTCGCGTCCCGCGAGGAAGGACGTGCGTGTTTTAGTGCTTCAAGTTAATGCTACTCTTCGTCGTTGATCCACCTCCTGCTAACTTCTCTGTGAGTGTATGTTATCTTATAGTAAGGAGGCGTCATAGATATGTATTTTTATATTGAGCATTTCCAGAGAGCCGACGACTTCCGCAGGACGCACCACATGCTACGACCATTTTCATTACAGTATATTAATATATTAACCCTTGGGGTCCGGGGGGCCTCATATGAAGTTTGGTATTTTCAAACTTCATAATTCAGTAGCTACTGATTGAGACCACCTAGAGCAGTCAATTTTTTTGCAAATTGTAGAACGTTTTCTTGTCTGTAGACTGCCGTTGAGATGACATCGCTACGTTGCGTGGTTGCCGAGTTCTGATGATTATATCGGCGACTTTTTAGCCGCGTATTTTGCCTCATATGAGGCCTCCCGGCTTCCAAGGGTTAATATTATTATTATTTACTGTACAGTATTTCTATCTTTTTCCTCTTTATATTATTACATTATGTTATGTAAGCCAGGTTAGTTAGAATGCCTCTATTCATTTTTTTAGGCTTCGTTAGTTTTGTCTAGCGGTCGCCAGTTTTAGGAATAGGCCTTTGCCTATTTTCCATCAATACTTTTCCAAGCTCCGAAATTCAATATTCTTAATTCTAAATATCCATTCTTATCATCTTTTCAATTAATCGTTGATTCTATTCGTCTCAACTTTTCTTGCTGATGGCCTAACTTTTTCTCTGAACGTCGCGCTTTCGATAACAAATTTTAATTTCTTACAGTTTCTTACAGTAGATCCTCTGGAAAAAGGCAAACTAGGCCTGTGTATCCAGCTCAGTACCAGTACTTGCACTGCTGCGGTCGTTCACGGTGTTGGCGGCGGCGGTAGCAGACGCAACATTTTTACTATTCTGTATTTTTGTTTTATAATCAAACTTCAAATCTTGTCTTCCCCATGCTTTATCAAGATTACTTTCAAACTCCCTTATTGATTCGGAATCGACTACATACTGGGGCAGTGCGTTCCACTCATTTACCACTCTATCACAAAATGAGTTCTTTGCCTTCTCAAGCCTATTTCTTTCTTTGTAAATTTTCTTAGAGTGTCCTCTCATTCTTGTTCCCTCCCGCATCAAGAAGATACCTTCACACACATCCTCATCGTACTTTCCTGACACTATCTTAAAAGTCTCTATCATATCCCCTCTCTTTCTCCTATATGCCAGTGTCGGAAGCCCCAGTGTCCTCACCTCTGCTCATAGCCCGCGTTCTTCAACGTTGGTACCAGCTTGCTAGCTCTCCTCTGCACTTTCTCGACTGCTTCTATATCCTTTACCATATATGGAGCCCACACCTGGTTCGCATATTCCAGGTGCAGCCTAACCAGCGCTGTATAGAGATTCCTGAAGATTTCTTCGTCAAGTGACACAAATGTCCTCCTTATCAGTCCTACAATTCTATTGGCTTTGTTTATCTTTTCCGCTAAATGTTCTGAGAAATTTAACTTATTGTCTATCACTACTCCTATATCCTTTTCTGCATTCACTTCCTCCATCGCTTCATACATACTGTATCCTACCTTGTCTATCTTGCTTTTCCCAATCCGCATGTACTTGCATTTTTTTGGATGAAAAGGCATTAACCAATGCTCAGACCATCCCTTCATGCCCTCCACATCTCCTTGAAGCAAACCCACATCTTCCTTACTCCTCACTCTTCTATACAGCTTAGTATCATCCGCATACAGGTATACCTAACTTCCATTAGTTATAACTTAGGTAAGTCGTTGATAAATATAACGAACAGCAGTGGTCCCAACACAGATCCCTGAGGTACCCCACTTGTAATTTCCCTCCACTCCGAGCCTATTCCATTCACCAGTACCCTCTGTCTCCGATCTTTCAGGAAGGCTTCTATCCATTTCACACATTTCTCCCCTATATTATAGCTTCTAACTTTCTCTATTAACCTTTTATGTGGGACCTTATCGAAGGCCTTCATAAAATCGCAATATACCACGTCTATTACATCACCATCTTCTAGAATTTGCATCCAATCATCTACCACCTTAATTAGCTGTAGTACCGTCGACCTCCCCGGCAAGAATCCGAACTGTCTCCCACTGAAAAGTTGGTTTGACTTCATATGATCCATTATTCCTTCTCTAATTACCGTTTCCATTAGTTTACACACAACACTTGTCAAACTGACTGGTCTATAATTCCCTGGGTCATTTCTCTTTCCCTTCTTAAATATAGCTGTTATGTTCGCCTCTCTCCAGTCCATCGGGATTTGTCCTGTATTAAACGATATCTCAAATAACATTGTAAGCAGCCTGAATGACATGTTGTGAATATGGAGGTTCAGATAAGACAGGTCTACGACTGGTCTCATCTGAACACTGTCCCTTTTGGGCACTAGAAATAGTTTGAATGTGAAAACTGGGTAATTTTGAAGAACCGGGATGATGACATTCTTGGCGATCATTTCCTGGACTAGTGACTCCACCTCTAAAGAAACTAAAGTTGCCTTTGTCGGCTGACGTAAACGAGGTCGTCGGAGCCACTGCCAGGTGATGCCCTTGCGTGCCACCATCCTTGCCAAGTATTTACTGGCCATATGCGGTGACACGTCCGGAATGACCCAGTTAGCAGACAAGGGTTCGCCGGCTGTACTACCCTCTGATCCACCCGCCGTGAGATCGGCCCTGGGAGTGAGAGAGACTTTAGTTTTTTGGTGGTGGTGGTGGTGGATGCTTAGCCGACTGGCCGGCGTTGGCAGAAGACGAGCCCTGGCCTGGTCTGCTATAGCTGCGGCCCTTATGACCTGCAAACTTACCTTGTTTGTACCTGTACTGACCTTGGGGGGAGGCGGACTTAGGTATCTGAAAGGGCTTTGACCCACCCGGCTGAGCTTTTGCGACTGGCTTGGGTTTGGGAAAGTTAAAAGCAGGTTTCTTAGAAGGGGTGGGACTGTGCTTAAAGGCCCGAGCCATATTGAAAACAGTTCTCCACACATCAGGGGACATTAACGAGGGAGTTAGCACCGGCGACATGACCACCTGGTTCGCAATTCTATCAGGGAGTTTCCTCACCAGGGACATCCTGAGATCCTGTCTCGCCCGCACCGCCTCGAGCAAGGCCGTGCGTATATCTCCCAACGACTGAATCGACGTCTGAAGGAGTAATCGCCGAGATAGTTCAACCGATCGCCTGGCTTCCGCGTCTGCGATTACCTGAGTGGATCGTAGCATAGATTTCGCCACCTGGTGCGTAACGATGTACTGGGAAAAAAGTCTATACGCCTTCCCTCGTAGCCTAAACTCCCAGTCTAGGTGAGCTGGTGAAGGCGTAGTGAAAGGATCTTTAAGTTCACAGAGATTGATTTTGGGGGCAGCTAAAAAAGCAAACAAAGCAGATGGGACTCCGCCGGCTGAAAAGACTGGCATAGAGAACCAAGAATGGCTGTCCTGAGGAATCTGGTGGGAGGATTTTGAGGTGAAGGTGGTCGCAAAGTTCTGAGCCTCTACTTCCCATTCCACCCAAGGTCCTGGACCCAACTGCCCCACCTTCAACACTGGGTTAGCGGCTGTGTCTGTGACCGTTTGTAAATCTAATTCTGGAGTGAGAGCTGACAGTGCTTTTATATCATTAAAACCGTCATGCTTGGTCCAGTCAGAAAACAGCTTTGAAGCTGAGGCAGTGGGCAGTGCAGGCGTAGCTGTATACACAAAAAAGTCATGGTGATAATGGTTCGGAATGGCCTTAACCCTCCAGCCCCGGCTACGCATTACATAAATATTTCCCGAAACCCGGGTGTTTTGGCCGAAAAACGTCTAGGCTAGGCTACCGTATATTTGTTATTCTGACTGCTTCCCGCATCCCCAAGCGTAGCTGTGTTATTTACCTGTAGAATGGCGTTAAGTAGAGCTCTCTAAGTCAACTGGTTGAGTTGTGATGATGATTTCATTGGAGATAACTTTATGGCAAAAACAGCCACTTTACACTACTTTTCGATACTTAACAACAACATACAGGCACACACGAACAAGCGACGCTCTCCTTCTTGTGGCCGGAGATGCGGGGCGTCGGTCCAGCCGGCTGTTGTTTACATGCGTCGGAGCGACGCCTCGCACACGAAGCTCACAGGCTTTCAACCACTGGGCGTTCAAGAGCCCTTCCGGGTACCTGTTATATGCTTTTTTATGGGCGTTCAAGAGCCCTTCCGTGGTGTAGGGGTTAATATTAACATCAAGTACATTACCCGCAATATCCAAGGCTCGTAACTTTCTAGATTTATTTCCTTGGATTACCCACTCTCGTGGCACTGGAAGTTCCCCTGACAAAGTGGGCTGTGCTGTCTCTGGCTTAGTTGGGATCATTTGAACCCATGAGTCATCTGGACCGTATAACAGGGGCATAGCTACCTATCTTAACGGTGCTTTATCCAATGGGGGCGGATTCACATCCGTTACCACCCTTACATTAGAAGTAGTCAGTGCCGCCGAAGCAGGCCTAGCGACTATATTAGGTGATATAGGGGGAGGGTGCGGAATCTTGGTCAAAGCAATAGAAGCGATCAGAGGCCGAACACTTGAACTTGTCATGGGAGCTCCCAGGTCCACTGTAGGAGTCTCCGGCTGTTGGCCACATTTTTTTGTGAGAGCAGTTAGTAACAACCCATCTGTTTCCTCCGCCGTGACAAATTTAGTGGATGAAGAACTCAAAGGTGAATCATTCCTATCTTGCGAGTCGTCTAGAACTGAACCCGACTCTTGCACTTCCATGTCAGAGATTATAGACACCTCATCCTTGTCATCCGGCCCATCATGAGAGGGTTCCGCCGAAGCCGGAACCTCGTCTTGGTGCCAAGTTAAATCAGGAATGGATGATGGGATCACAGCGTCCCGGTGGACGTCCGTCCGTACCTGTGGCTCTTGAACCAAACGTGGGCCTTCATACCCTGGTTGGGAATACCGCCATACACCCAGGCCTTGGCCCGAACTCCCTTGGGAGTCAGAAACACCATCCACCACTGAGCCCCCACTAGATTCTTCTAAAGGGCGATCACTGCCTACCGAACTCTCTAAGTCTATGTGTGTAATCTCCATTGGTAACCTATCCTCCGGCAACACCCCCACCACAGTCTCTGACTCCACTCCCGCCCCATCAGATTGGACATTAGATGAGTCGGGAGTAGAGGCAAAAAGTGAGGCACGAGGCTCCGGCGAACGCCGGGAGGCCTTTCGCTCCTTAGAATCTTTCCTGGAAGATTTGTGGCTGCGGTGTGACTTAGATTTCTCACTGCTCTTAGACTTTTCTGATCTTTCACTAGAGCTGTCCTTGGACTTTTCCTCCTTGCTCCTCTTTCTTGCTGGTGAAGAGGAGTGACTAGGCGGCTGTTGTCTGAGGGGCGACCTGGACCTGGACCGCGCCCGTGACGTGGAGGCTGTCACCGGGGGCGTGGGTTCACGAGGTCTCTTAGAAGTTGTAGGGACCAGAGAAAGTGCTGTACCCTGCCCAGTCTCTGCCGACTTTCGTACAGTTACTCTAGAGGTACGTTTACTAGGGGGGTGCTCAATCAATAATTTATCCCAAAGAATTACATTATCACATTGCAGCGCTTTATGAGCCACTGAGGTAGCATAAGTTGACAATTGCTGCCTGACCTCCCTCAAAGCGACCGCCGCGGATCCACTATTGTCCCGCAACACTTTGGCACTCAATTGAGTACAGAAGGTACAGTTCCCCGTTACCCACAAACCCCTTGAGCGATCTAGACATTTAACACATCTAATGCAATGAGTGTGTGCAAATATAGGGATACCTGAACAGGAGGGAGCAATACACAAGGCAAAAACAGGGTCTATGGTAGCCATGACAGAGACTGGTGGAAAACACGAACCCACCCCCGGTTTACTCCAGGTTCTCGAAAGTTCCGCCGGAACTCAGCCCTGGAAAAAAAAAAAAAATTCCAGGAATTAATGCTCATAAGGCTACACCAACATGTTCGAACACAAGTGTTTAGACAACCCGCCGGGTAACGAGACGTAATACACAACTATCACGGCTCGCTACGCGGCAGGTTCGTAATTAAAGATTTCAGAATATCTTAACTTGTCCAAAAGATTTATGAATATCCTCTGACATAATATAAAGACCAGCATGGCTTTTTTTATACATGACGCAGTCTTCCCAGTGGTTTTTAAGTTCTTACTGGAAAAAACCCTCAAAGACGCCGGCCCCCGTATTATCTCGCAGATCAAAAACTGGGAAGCCTGTCTTAAATGCTAGATCTGGCTTCTCCCGAAGCGTTCTAGATCGCCGTATGTTGAATGGCGGCGATACGTATCGTACCCCTCGAATGTCTGGTTAACTTCACTGAATTAAACAAATCCGTTAATCCTACCCTCCCAAGCTGCAACCGCCGGGTGTGAATTTTTAACGTTAACCCCAAAATTCCTATCCCCACTTCTTCGCAAAAGATCGCCGGGGAGGAAAGATCAACAAACAGCCTAGTTTTACTGGCTTTGCAAAAACTGGGAAAAACTCAACTCAACAAGTGTCCGTATGAATACTTAGTTAAATCGGTAAAGCCATCCCGCCGGGAAACACAGTACGCCTGAACACAGGCCCCACCACAGAGACGCAGTCCTGGAGAGCCTCAGGCCACTAATCGCCGGGGAAAACAAGCCTTTTTTAACCACGCGTGATTAAAACTCGGCAACCAGCCGGGTTTTCATGGTGTAACCGAGAAAACCCGCCGGGAAAGGCAACCCACCCCGTTCAGATTCAATCTGAACGCACCAAATAGACCGTGGAATTAGCCAAAGCACAACTAACCCAGATCACATCAATAGTCCGAGGAATTAGCCAATACACATCTAAACCAGGACACATATATAGTCCGTGGAATTAGCCAATACACAACTAAACCAGGACACACATGACACAGTAGTACATATTTATAACATAAATCAATAACACTTGTGCATGTGGCAAAGCTACGAGAGGCTGGCTAGGCCTAAGCAGACGGAAAAACACAGTAAACATGTCGTAATATAAACAAAAAGCACTGAATTATATCACAACAGGAACCACCGTCAACACACCACTGTAGCAAACACTTCCCGGTAAAGGGAAGAACTGACTCGGGACCCAGAAAAAACGTCACTAAGTGAAGAAAAATACGCTGCGAACGTCAGAGAATAAAAAGCTACCTCATCAGAAAGATAAAAGGCAGCAATAATAACGCGTAATGAAAGCCGCCTGCATCACAAAGCTAGCTAACCGTGAAAAAGTTCACATGTCCACAACAGGACCACGAGGGTACACCCGAAATAGATGCCCCAAACACACGACCCAAAATATACTGCACTGCGGGCAACCCGCCCAGGACCCTCCTGCTACGCATATCCTAACCTTACTCGATACATCCCGGAGTAAACAAATGAGAAAAAACTCACTAGGGACGCAACAAATGCGGAATGAGCGGAGCGTGGGGAGACACGTCCGGGTTGGTTGAGCGCAGAGCAGAGAAGGAAGAATGACGCCTGAGTCAGCGTCTGGTCAAAGATCCACACAAGTACATCCACGAGTATATGGAAAGCTTATGAATAGTTATTCTTATTTTCTTTTTGTTTTTTATTTGTTACGAAGTTTTTTCGTAGTGAGAACCCAATTTCATAATGACTGAACCATGAGTGAGGTTGCGTGCGCTCATGATGAAGGCTCCTCAATTTTTTATGCTCTGCGCGGTAGATTCAAAACTACAGCGGATGAGTGTTTGAAGAGGGTGCCTTATGTAATAGGCATAATCGTCAATGATGGAGGGGCCACTAATAAATATTACGCAAGTGACGCTTTGATTTCTGATTCATTGGATTATTCACTTGTTTGTTTGTGTTTTCTAGTTTGATGTCGAGTCTTTCATTATTATTGTTCTTGTTTTCGGTGCTCCACTGTATGATACATGATTAATAAATATAAGAACAGAAAAAAAACAGCCAATGAGAGCCCCACCTCGCTCTGACGTCAAGCCAATCAGCTGCTGAATCACCCCATGCTTGGCGGTGACGTAGAAAGGCGGGATTTTTGAGTTTTCCCGTCAAAGAGGGACCGCGATAACGGCTTTTTTTTTTTTTTTTTTTTTTTTTCTCTATATTCCAACTACTCCCTCTCGGGCATAGGCTGAGAGCCTGTACATTCCACCGCTCAACACGGTGAAGCCCGTGAGGTCTTGTTCCAGCCTGGGGAGTGAGACATGTGAAGCATCCATCATGGCTCAAAGCAGCTCCATCTCTGAAGCGGCTGGTTGCTTCGCTCAAGTGCTTCACCGTCTCACCCTCCAGACTCAGACCCTCACTCTCAGAACGCCACCTATTGAGCAGTGAACTCACTAGGCATTGTCCCCCTGTAACATATTTTGAATATGGGAATATTCATACAGTGTTATTTAATCAGGGAACAATGAGGGTATTTTTTGGGCATTTCGGTGGGCTTTGTGGTAATGCACTGATACTAGGTACAGCACAAATTCAATCCCAATAATATCTTCCCATTGACATATCGGGATTTGAACCCGGGTCCATTGGATTACCAATCCAGTGGCATGACCACTCCACCACACCTCCCCTAGGACCCGCGGTAACAGAATAGTTGCGTTTTTTAGGTATGCGCGATAACGGTGAAACGCTATAACCAAACCCGCGATAACGGAGGGTTGAGTGTACACACCATTACTGTACTTTACTTTATTGACGTTCACCTTCAGTTTCCTCCTCCCAAAACCACACCAAACTCTTTGACTACCCGCTGCAGTTTCTCCTCAGAATCCGTCACCAACGCTGTGTCATCAGCGAACAGCAACTGATTCAACTCCCAATCTCTACAATTTTTTCCTACTAAACTCAATCCTCTTCCCATAGTTCTCATTTTCACCTCCCTCACCACACCATCCATAAATATATTAAACAGCCATGGTGACATTATACAACCCTGTCGCAAACCTACATTTATCTCAAACCATTCACTCAACTCACCATTTCCTACTCTAACACACTCTCTGCTCCCTTCACAAAAAACTCTTAACAGCTTTTAACAAATTTCCTCCAATTTCATAAATCCTTAATACCTTCCACATTGCTTCACGATCCACACGATCATACGCTTTTTTCCAAATCCATAAAAGCCCAAAATATCTCCTTATGCTTTTCTAAATACTTCTCGCATAACTGTCTTACTGCAAAAATCTGATCTACACACCCTCTTCCCCTCCTAAAACTGCACTGTTCTCCTATTGCATGGAGAGAATGGATGAACAAAATTGAGTGAAAAAATGCAGGTCTGTGATTGTGGAGGGAGCTGCACCAAGGGGTGGACCGAGGAAGACCTTGGATCGGACTATATGCGCCGATCTCAAATCCAAGAACTTGACAAGTGAAGCAGCCCTTAACAGGGTTGCCTGGAATGCCGCCATTAGGACAAGAGACTGAAACTGCACGTATGTGTGGAACACTCAGTCTTAAAATTTTATGTATGTATGTATGCATCTTCCGTACACTTTAATATCCTCTCTATCAACACCCTGCCATACAGCTTTCCAACCAATGATAATAAACTAATACCTCTATACCTTGAACACTCCTGCCGATCTCCCTTCCCCTTGTACAACGGCACAATACATGCACTCCTCCAGTCTATTTGTACCATTGACACAACAAAGCACACATTGAATAGTCTCACCAACCAATCTATTATCACATCTCCACCCTTCTTTATACACTCCACAGCAATACCATCCGAACCTTCTGCTTTTCCCGCTCTCATTTGTTTCACTGCTTCTTTCACCTCATTTTCCTCAATCCTTTAATTCATTCCCTACCACCTGGGTCGCCTGGGTAACCTATCTCCATCATTCACTGCTTCTCTTCCATCTCTAGCATTTAGCAAAGATTCATAATACTCAGCTTATCTTTTCCTCACTTCAACTCCTTCCACTAGTAATTCTCCATTTGCATCTTTCACTGACTCTTCCTTCTTTTGTCCTCCTTTCCTTACTCTATTTACCTCCTTCCAGAACATCTTTCATTCTTCAAAATTCTCACGCAACCTTTGACCCCACCTTTCGTTTGCATCTTTTTTCGCTTCTCTAATTTTCTGTTTTGCCTCTCTCCTTTTCTCCTTGTACCTCTCCCATACCTCAATACTACCATCCTGTAAAACCCTCTCAACACACTACATGGCTGGTGCACTACAAACAGACTTAATCTAGCCCCAGCCAAATCCACCGCAACCCTGCTCACAAGATGGACAGGAAAACACGAATACATCCCTCAACTCACCATAAACAACACACCCCTAACACATACACACACACCCAAAATCCTAGGAGTAACATATGATACTCATATGACATTCAAACAGCACACCACAAACATTAAAAAGAAACTGACACCCAGACTTAACGCCCTCAGGTCACTTGCTCACACAAAATTTGGACACAACAAGTAACCTACCACCACAGTATATAAACAATACATAAGATCAGTGATGGAATATGCAAGCCCAGCCTGGGCTTCTAACCTAGCTGAAACACATCATAAGACCTTACAGACTATTCAAACAAAGCCCTGAAGATCATTACAGGCTGCACAGCTACTGCACCCACAGATCACCTACATCAGGAAACCAAAATCCTCAAAGTCAAAGACCATCTGGACATGAGAGGCACTCAATTCCTGGCAGCAGCCTCCACGAACCAAGACCACCCACTAAACTACATGGCAACACACCCACAGACACCAAGAACTATCAAAACAACACCCAGCACACGGTATCACACACAATTATTGTCCTCTTTCCCTCCCTGCCCACCCCGAACCAACTTCCAGAAGCACATCCATACTCATATCTCTCACCGATCCATCCACTCACTCACAGACAACACGCAGCTGCATGCACGACCTCCCGAAATCCATCCTTCCGAATCCTCCCTTCCTCGCGAGGACAGAGTCCACCTGGCCAGGCTGAGATGCGGACACCATCCAGCTCTCCTGAGCTATCAGAAGAGACTGGATGACTCCATTGTCGACGCCTGCCCGGGATGTAACACAGCACCCCATACCATTAAACACATCATAGAAGACTGCATTTCACACAACCACTTACGCCAACAACACAATCTACACTCAATGAGATCTCTGTGGGAAAGCCCGATCGTGGCCATGGCCTTCCTCAGGGACTCGGGGCTGTTCGGCCAGGCAGCTTAGGGAACAACAACAACAATAACAACAACCCTCTCAAAACACTGTCTCTTCTCCTCAACTGCCTTTCTCACCGTATCATTCCTCCACTCGCTTCCCTTCCTGATACCTCTGCCTCCTACTTTCCTTTTACCGCATACTACCTCTGCACTTGCTTTCACTCCTACCTTAAACTGTTACCATTCAACATCTACTTCTCTTTCTTCCATCTCTCTCACTTCCATCCAATTTTTTATTTATTCTTTCCTTGTACTCTTCTCTAACTCACTAACTTTTATTACCTCTCTTACTTCATGCTTGTCTCGCATTCTTCTGTAACCCTAACTCTTAGCTTTCCCTCCACCAGGTAATGAACTGACATACTGATGCCAATCATGACCATGAAAAGAATGCCTCTCCCCCTGAAGGGAAAGGTGTATGCCTCATGTGTTAGAAGTGAATGACGTATGCCTCAGAAACATGGGCCGTTAAAGTAGAGGATGTCAACAGAATGGAGCGTAATGAGATGAAAATGGTGAGATGGATGTGTGGGGCCAGGCTACAGGATAGAATAACAAATGTTGAGCTGAGGAGACGTTTAGGTATAAAGAGTATTAGCGAAGTGATGCATACAAGTAGACTGGGATGGTATGGACATGTGGAGAGAATGGATAAACAAAATTGGGTGAAAAAATGCAGGTCTGTGATTGTGGAGGGAGCTGCACAAGGGGTGGACCGAGGAAGACCTGGGATCGGACTATACGTGCCGATCTCAAATCCAAGACCTTGACAAGTGAAGCAGCCCTTAACAGGGTTGCCTGGAACGCCGCCATTAGGACAAGAGACTGAAACTGCACTTATGTGTGGAACACTCAGTCTTAAAATGTTATGCATGTATGTATACCCTCCACCTCACCTCTCAGCACATCCACATCCAGCAGTCTACACAATCTAAGCCTTTTAGAATAAATTATATACCCCCCTCCCTGGGGGTAAGGGATTAGAATATGCCCCCCGTGCCTCCTGCGTGTCGTAAGAGGCGACTAAAGAGGTTGGGTCGATGGGCTTGGGACCCCCACCCGTGAAAAATACTTAAGAAACGAAAAACGAACGAAAAGCCTCGGATGCGGACGGACCCTGTGTTGATGAACCCCGACCGACTATGGACAATCTTATGGACAATCTTAGAATAGCAACATGGAATGTGAGAGGCATGAATGATAACACAAAAGAGAGAGAGGTCCTGGAAGTGTTAATGAATGCCAGGCTGGATGTATGTGCAATGACGGAGACCAAATGGAGGGTTACAGATGTATTTACCTAATTGTATTTACCTAATTGTAGTTTACAGGAGTTGAGCTAAGCTCGTGTTGTCCCGTCTCTCAGTCTACTTTTTATCCAATTTTTTCTTGAAAATATGGATGTTCCTTGCCCCTACCACCTCCTCCTCCAACCCATTCCATTTGTCAATACATCTATAGGGGAAGCTAAACTTCCTGATATCGTTCTTGCAGGTAGGTCTTTTTACTTTGTAGCTGTGGCCTCTAGTTATTCCTGTATCCATAATTAATATATCCTCCCTATCCAGCCTCTCCAGCCCCCGGGTACATTTGTACATCATTATCATGTCTCCCCTCTCTCTCCTCTCTTTTAGACTCGGTAGATTTAATTTGTCTAGCCTCCCTTCATATGGCAGTTCTCTGAGACTTGGAACCAATCTAGTGACTGCTCTCTGGATTCTTTCTAACTTGTGAATATGCTTCTTTAGATGCGGGGACCACACCACTGCTGCATACTCCAATCTTGGTCTAATCATACTCTTCATAATTTTCGCTACCATGGTCTCATCCAAATAGTTCAGAGCAACTTTCATATTCCCGGCCATTGCATACATTCCGCTAAAGAGCTTGTTAATATGTTTCTCTGGCGACAAAGTATCTTGTATAATCAACCCTAAATCTTTTTCTTTTTCGGCCTTGCTAATTTTATTATCTCCCATCCTGTACTCCCAATTTGGTCTATTCACACTTCTTCCCATATTTAACACATGACATTTACTTATATTAAATTTCATTTTCCACTTGGTGCTCCATTCGTATATTTTATCTAAATCCCCTTGCAGCTCCTCACAACTACTTTTATTTGTTATTTGTCTCATAATTTTTACGTCATCTGCAAACATTGACATGTAAGAGTTTATGCCTATCGGCAGGTCATTCACGTACATAAGGAACATGAGAGGTGCCAACACAGATCCCTGCGGCACACCACTCTCAACTTTCCGCCACGATGAGTAAGTTCCTCTAATGTTGGTCCTCATTTCCCTATCTGTTAAATAGCTCTCCATCCATTTCAGCAAACTCCCCCTGACACATCCTAGCGTCTCAAGCTTAGATAACAATCTCTTATGTGGTACCTTATCGAATGCTTTGGAAAGGTCTAAGTAGACGCAGTCCACCCATCCGCCTCTTTCTTGGAGTACATCTATCACCCTACTGTAATAACATAGCAAACTGGTAACACAAGATGTCCCTTCTCTGAATCCAAATTGCTTTGGGGTTATTATTTTCTTTCTCTCCAACATTTTCATCCATCTCTTCCTAATTAGCTTTTCACAAATCTTGCATACAATACTAGTAAGTGAAACTGGTCTATAGTTTAGAGGGTCCTCAGGGTTTCCATTCTTGTATATCGGAATGATATTAGCTCTTTTCCATTCAACAGGAACCTGTCCTTTATCTAAGGAAGCTTGAATTATGTCCCTCACTGGCTCCACTAATTGCTCTGCACACTCCTTTAAAACCCAGGCAGACACTTCATCCGGTCCCATAGCTTTCCTTACTTCAAGTCCTCTCATCGCAGATAACAGCTCATCTCTAGTTATTTCAATCTTACTAAGACCACTCTCCAGTACTCCCGCCTGTGGTTCGTCAAAACCTTCCTCTCTAGTAAAAACTGACCCCAATTTGTTATTCATTACCTCACACATGTCCGATACATTTTCATACGTCCTAGCATCAACTCTTAATTTAGTAATTTGTTTCTTTACCTTCAACTTACTGTTTATATATTTATAAAATAATCTAGGGTCACTTTCACATTTATTTACTATGTTCTTCTCATAGTTCATTTTAACTTGCCTAATTATGTTAACATATCTATTCCTCTCCTGTTTATATTTATTCCGATTACTCTCAGTGTTCCTTCTTCTTAATCTAGCCCAAGCTGCATCACGCCTACCCAAAGCTCTTTTGCATTTCAAATTAAACCAATCTTTCTGCTTAGTAAAATTTCCAGTTTTATATCTTGGGACAAACATATTGGTTCCTACTCTATAAATTTCGAGGAATCTACTATATTTACCTTGTACGTCCCGTTCCTTCAAAATAAGATCCCAATCTACTCCCTCTAAATATCTTTTCAAGGATACATAATCAGCTTTACTATAATTTAATCTGTCATTTATGTAGCTATTGTCTAATCTATTGGCATTACTCGAGGTCAACTTCCATTTTCATGACCATGAAAAGAATGCCTCTCCCCCTGAAGGGAAAGGTGTATGCCTCATGTGTTAGAAGTGAATGACGTATGCCTCAGAAACATGGGCCGTTAAAGTAGAGGATGTCAACAGAATGGAGCGTAATGAGATGAAAATGGTGAGATGGATGTGTGGGGCCAGGCTACAGGATAGAATAACAAATGTTGAGCTGAGGAGACGTTTAGGTATAAAGAGTATTAGCGAAGTGATGCATACAAGTAGACTGGGATGGTATGGACATGTGGAGAGAATGGATAAACAAAATTGGGTGAAAAAATGCAGGTCTGTGATTGTGGAGGGAGCTGCACCAAGGGGTGGACCGAGGAAGACCTGGGATCGGACTATACGTGCCGATCTCAAATCCAAGACCTTGACAAGTGAAGCAGCCCTTAACAGGGTTGCCTGGAACGCCGCCATTAGGACAAGAGACTGAAACTGCACTTATGTGTGGAACACTCAGTCTTAAAATGTTATGCATGTATGTATACCCTCCACCTCACCTCTCAGCACATCCACATCCAGCAGTCTACACAATCTAAGCCTTTTAGAATAAATTATATACCCCCCTCCCTGGGGGTAAGGGATTAGAATATGCCCCCCGTGCCTCCTGCGTGTCGTAAGAGGCGACTAAAGAGGTTGGGTCGATGGGCTTGGGACCCCCACCCGTGAAAAATACTTAAGAAACGAAAAACGAACGAAAAGCCTCGGATGCGGACGGACCCTGTGTTGATGAACCCCGACCGACTATGGACAATCTTATGGACAATCTTAGAATAGCAACATGGAATGTGAGAGGCATGAATGATAACACAAAAGAGAGAGAGGTCCTGGAAGTGTTAATGAATGCCAGGCTGGATGTATGTGCAATGACGGAGACCAAATGGAGGGTTACAGATGTGAGAGAGTGGGAGTGTGGAATGGGTGTGTGTGCTGGAGTGAGTGAGGGAGCAGCGAGAGAAGGTACGTGTTTGTTTGTAAGTAACAAATGGAAGGAGCGTGTGAGAGACTATGGGTCTGTGGGTTCAAGGATTGTGTGGGTGCGAATGAAAGTAGGAATGCAAACGTGGGTGATTGTGTGTGTGTATGCTCCGACAGAGAATAAACTTGTAAGAGAGAAAGAGGAGTTTTGGGTGAATGTGGAGGCGTGCCTGGATAAGTTTGGCAAGAACGAAAGAATATTTCTGATTGGGGATATGAATGGGAAGGTGGGTGATAGGAAAGTTGATGGAGTGGTGGGAGGGTGGGGGGTACCGTCAGAGGTGAATGGGAATGGTAGTGAACTTGTGGACGTATGTGTCGGGAGAAGGCTGTGGATAGCCAACACCTTCTTCCGACACAGAATGATACACAGGTACACATGGAAAGTGGTGTGGAGGATGAAGGATAAGGATAAGACTGGTGGAACGAAAGGCACTGATTGATTATATATGTGTGGATAAATGAATGAAGAAATTTACGCTGGATGCTAGGGTGTATAGGGTTATTGGAAGGGGTCTGTCTGATCATTATGTAGTAGTAGCTAAGATTAGGATACAAAAGAAGTGGGTGAGGAGAGCTGGAGGGAGGCGAGAGGAGGGTGGAATGGCGAGGAGGGTGGAGAGGCTACAGGAGGAGGAAATCAGGAAGTACAGGAGAGCAGTAGAAAGACGACTAGGTGGGTTTGACCTGGAAGATATGGAGGAAATGGAGGAGATGAGCAAGGTGTTTAAGGAAGAGATCTGTGCAGCATGTGAGGAGGTGTGTGGAGTAAGGAGAAGTGGGAGGGGAGTGAAAGGTACAGCATGATGAACAGAATAGGTAAAAATAGCTGTGGAAGACAAAAAGAAAGCGTATAGAGAGTGGTTGGGTAGTAGAGGGAATGAAGATTTGGAGAGTCAGAAACGAGCGAGGTATGTGGAGAGAAAGAGAGTGGTGAAGAGAGTAGTGAAGGAAAGTAAGAGAAGAGTAGATGAGGAATTTTTAAGTAATCTGTGTGTAAAATGGAGGGAGTGTAAGAAACTGTTCTGGAAAGAAGTCAAGAAATTTAAGGGAAGGTAGCAAGGGAAACAGTAAGGGTGTGAAAGATAAGAATGAGAGAATGCTAGCCGAGAAGCAAGAGAGAGTCGAAAGATGGAGGGAGTACAGTACTTCAACGAGTTGCTAAATGTAAGGAATGAAGCGCCAGCAAACATAGTTGGATGGGGTATGGGAGGGAGAAGAAGAGAAGTAGTGGAGGAGGAGGTGGGGATCAGGAGGTCAGAAGTGTGGGAAGCCATGAAAAGAGTGAAGTTGGGGAAAGCACCAGGAACAGATGGAGTGTGTGGGGAAATGTTGAGGTATGGTGGTGAGATAGTGATTGAATGGGTATGGAAAATGTGCAAACTAGCATGGGAGAAGGGGAGTGCACCCGATGACTGAAAGACAGGCATAATAGTCCTCCTATATAAGGGTAAAGGGGAAAGAGGAGTGTGTGGTAACCACCAATGAATATGTCTTCTAAGCATAGTAGGGAAGGTGTACAGTAGGGTAGTGATTGAGAGAGAGAGAGTGAGTACGGAGAAATGGATAGGTGACGAGCAGGGCGGTTTTAGGAAGGGAAGAGGATGTGTAGATCAGATTTTTACCCTGAATTGTGTTGTGGAGAAATATCTGGAGAAGCAACAAAAGGTGTATTTATTAGTGGCCCCTCCATCATTGACGATTATGACGATATGCTGTATCCAAAAGTGTACCAGTAAGGGAATATAAGGATAAAACAAAATTGAGGAAAAGAACTAACCCAGAATTGCCAATGAAAAGAAAGCTTTGGATATTGATTAGAAGAAAGAAACGATTGTGGGAAAGATTAAAATTGTTAAAAAAGAACAGGGGTTCTAGTATAGAGGCTAAGGAAGTGGATCTGGAACGTAGACAAATAAACAATAAAATAAGGTGGGAAACAAGGAGGGGGGTGAAGGAGAGGGAGAGAGAGATAGCTAGAAATGTGAAGGATAATCCAAAAATATTCTGGAAGTACATTCAGAAAAAAATTAACAAGAAGAGTAGGGATCCCAGAGCTGGTGGGGGGGTTGAATGATGGGAGTAGAGCGGAGACTGATAAGGAGAAAGCAGAGGTGCTGGGGAAATACTTTGGGGGGGTACTAACAGTGGAGTCGGAGGATGCAGTGCCTACTATTCCCATCAAACAGGCACCGGCACTAGAACTAAGTTTTCCCATGCTAGAATAAGAAGGGCTATAGAAAAAATGAACAGAAGTCACGGATGGGATACACCCAAGAATACATAAAGGAAGGAGGGGAGATGTTAGCATTGAAAAATGTTTATTTGAGGTATCGTTAATACAGGACAAATCCCGATGGACTGGAGAGAGGCGAACATAACAGCTATATTTAAGAAGGGAAAGAGAAATGACCCAGGGAATTATAGACCAGTCAGTTTGACAAGTGTTGTGTGTAAACTAATGGAAACGGTAATTAGAGAAGGAATAATGGATCATATGAAGTCAAACCAACTTTTCAGTGGGAGACAGTTCGGATTCTTGCCGGGGAGGTCGACGGTACTACAGCTAATTAAGGTGGTAGATGATTGGATGCAAATTCTAGAAGATGGTGATGTAATAGACGTGGTATATTGCGATTTTATGAAGGCCTTCGATAAGGTCCCACATAAAAGGTTAATAGAGAAAGTTAGAAGCTATAATATAGGGGAGAAATGTGTGAAATGGATAGAAGCCTTCCTGAAAGATCGGAGACAGAGGGTATTGGTGAATGGAATAGGCTCGGGGTGGAGGGAAATTACAAGTGGGGTACCTCAGGGATCTGTGTTGGGACCACTGCTGTTCGTTATATTTATCAACGACTTGCCTGAAGTTATAACTAATGGAAGTGAGGTATACCTGTATGCGGATGACACTAAACTGTATAGAAGAGTGAGGAGTAAGGAAGATATGGGTTTGCTTCAAGGAGATGTGGAGGGCATGAAGGGATGGTCTGAGCATTGGTTAATGCCTTTTCATCCAAAAAAATGCAAGTACATGCGGATTGGGACCAGCAAGATAGACAAGGTAGGATACAGTATGTATGAAGCGATGGAGGAAGTGAGTGCAGCAAAGGATATAGGAGTAGTGATAGACAATAAGTTAAATTTCTCAGAACATTTAGCGGAAAAGATAAACAAAGCCAATAGAATTGTAGGGCTGATAAGGAGGACATTTGTGTCACTTGACGAAGAAATCTTCAGGAATCTATATACAGCGCTGGTTAGGCCGCACCTGGAATATGCAAACCAGGTGTGGGCTCCATATATGGTAAAGGATATAGAAGCAGTGGAGAAAGTGCAGAGGAGAACTAGCAAGCTGGTACCAACGTTGAAGAACGCGGGCTATGAGCAGAGGTTGAGGACACCGGGGCTTCCGACACTGGCATATAGGAGAAAGAGAGGGGATATGATAGAGACTTTTAAGATAGTGTCAGGAAAGTACGATGACGATGTGTGTGAAGGTATCTTCTTGATGCGGGAGGGAACAAGAACGAGAGGACACTCTAAGAAAATTTACAAAGAAAGAAATAGGCTTGAGAAGGCGAAGAACTCATTTTGTGATAGAGTTGTAAATGAGTGGAACGCACTGCCCCAGTATGTAGTCGATTCCGAATCAATAAGGGAGTTTGAAAGTAATCTTGATAAAGCATGGGGAAGACAAGATTTGAAGTTTGATTATAAAACAAAAATACAGAATAGTAAAAATGTTGCGTCTGCTCTACCGCCGCCGCCAACACCGTGAACGACCGCAGCAGTGCAAGTACTGGTACTGAGCTGGATACACAGGCATAGTTTGCCTTTTTCCAGAGGATCTACTGTAAGAAACTGTAAGATTATGCCTATTACATAAGGCACCCTCTTCAAACACTCATCCACCGTAGTTTGAATCTACCGCGCAGAGCATTAAAAATTTGAGGAGCCTCCATCATGAGCGCACGCAACCTCACTCATGGTTCAGTCATTATGAATTGGGTTCTCACTACGAAAAAACTTCGTAAAAAATAAAAGCAAAAAGAAAATAAGAATAACTATTCAATAAGCTTTCCATAATATCGTGGATGTACTTGTGTGGATCTTTGACCAGACGCTGACTCAGGCGTCATTCTTCCTTCTCTGCTCTGCGCTCAACCGACCCGGACGTGCCTCCCCACGCTCCGCTAGTTCCGCATTTGTTGCGTCCCTAGTGAGTTTTTTCTCATTTGTTTACTCCGGGATGTATCGAGTAAGGTTAGGATATGCGTAGCAGGAGTGTCCTGGGCGGGTTGCCCGCAGTGCAGTGTATTTTGGGTCGTGTTTTGGGGGCATCTATTTCGGGTGTACCCTCGTGGTCCTGTTGTGGACATGTGAACTTTTTCACAGCTTTGTGATGCAGGCGGCTTTCATTACACGTTATTTTTGCTTTCTTTTATCTTTCTGATGAGGTAGCTTGTTTTTTCTGACGTTCCCAGCGTATTTTTCTTCACTTAGTGAAGTTTTTTCTGGGTCCCGAGTCAGTTCTTCCCTTTGTCGGAAGTGTTTGCTACAGTGGTGTGTTGACGGTGGTTCCTGTTGTGATATAATTCATTGCTTTTTGTTTATATTACGACGTGTTTACTTTTATGTCTGTCTGCCTAGGCCTAGCCAGCCTCTCGTAGCTTTGCCACATGTACAAGTGTTATTGATTTATGTTATAAATATGTACTACTGTGTCATGTGTGTCCTGGTTTAGTTGTGTATTGGCTAATTCCACGGACTATTTATGTGTCCTGGGTTAGTTGTGTATTGGCTAATTCCACGGACTATTGTGTGGGCCCGGGGTTAGTCGTGCTTGGCTATCTCCACGGTCTTGTGATGCGTTCAGATAGTATCTGGACGGGGTGGGTTGCTTTTCCGGCGGGTTTTTCTCGGTTTCACCATGAAAAACCCGGCTGGTGGCCGAGTTTTAGCCACGCGTGGCTTTAAAAACAGGCTTGTGTTTCCCCGGCGAGTGAGTGTTGAGGCTCTCCAGGACTGCGTCTCTGGTGGGGCCTGTGTCAGGCTCCCTATGATTCCCGGCGGGATGGCTGTACCCATCTAACAGTGTTAATGCGGACATGTGTTTTGTGTAGTTTTTTCCCGGTTTTGCAAAGCCAGTAAAAAACTAAGCTGTTGTTGTTTGGTTTTCCTCCCCGGCGTTCTTTTACAAAGAAGTGGGGATAGGAACTATTGGGGTTAACGTTATAAACTTTTATTCACACCCGGCGGGTGCACCTTGGAAGGGTGGGATTAACGAATTTGCAAAAAATTCAGTTTAGTTGACCAGTCAATGGAGGGATGCATTTTGTATCGCCGCCTTCAACATACGGCGATTTAAGGCACAATTGGGGTTAACTTTTTGTAACTTTATTTTACACCCGGCGGGTGCTCCCTGGAAGGGTGGAATAACGAATTTGCAATTCAGTATAGTTGACCAGACAATTGAGGGATACGTTTTGTATCGCCCCCTTCAACATACGGCGATATAAAAACCACTTCGGGAGAAGTCAGATCTCGTATTTTGTCAGGCTTCCCAGTTTTTGATCTGCGAGATAATACGGGGGCCGGCGTCTTTTTAGTGTTTTTTTTCCAAAAAATATATTGAAACAAACACCACCGGGAAGACTAAATCAGTTATAAACGCCATGCTGGTCTTTATGTCATGTCAGAGGGTATTCATAAATCTTTTGGACAGGTTAAGATATTCTGAAATCTTTACTAAGGAACCCCACCGCGTAGCGAGCTGTAGTCATTGTGTATTGCATCTCGTTACCCGGCGGGTTATTTAACACTTGTGTGCGAACATGTTGGGGTAACCTTATGAGCATTAATTCCTGGAAATTTTCTTTTTTTCCAGAGCTGGGTCCCGGCGGGTCTATAGAGAACCTGGAGTAAGTTTCCCACCAGTCTCTGTCATGGCTACCTTTGCCCCTGTTTTTGCTTTGTGCATTACGCCCTCCTGTTCAGGTATCCCTATATTTGCACACACCCTTTGCATTAAATGTGTTAAATGTCTCGACCGCTCTCGGGGTCTGTGGGTGATGCGGAACTGTACCTTTTGCTCTCAATTAAGCCATAAAGTTTTGCAAGACAATGATAAGACCGCAGCGGTCGGTTTACGGGAGGTTAGGCAGCAGATGACCTCTTATACTACCACAGTGGCTCATAAGTCACTTCAATGCGATAACGTAACTCTTTGGGATAAGTTACTAATTGAGCACCCCCCCCTATTAAACGTCCCTCTAGAGTAACTGTACGAAAGTCAGCAGAGACTGGACAGGGTATTACACTTTCTCCAGCCTCCGGCACATCTAAGAGACCGAGAGAGAACCTACGCCCCCGGTGGCAGCCTCCTCGTCACGGGCGCGGTCCAGGTCCAGGTCACCTCTTAGACAGCAGCCGCCTGGTCTCTCTTGTTCGCCGGCGAGAAAGAAGAGCAAGACAGAGGGGTCCACAAGTAGCTATAGTGAGAAATCTACAAAGTCCAAAGGCAGTTCTAGGTCGCACCGTAGCCACAAGTCTTCTAGGAAAGACTCGCATGAACCAAAGGCCTCCCGGCATTCACCGGAGTCTAGTGCCTCTCTTCATGCCTCTACTCCCGGCAAATCTAGTATTCACTCTCATGGGGCTAGTGTGGTGTCAGCAACATTTTACCTATTAGTATTCTAACCTTAGAATTGGAGAGTTCGGTGGACAGTGATCGTCCTCTAGCAGGGTCAAGTGGGGGCTCCATGGTTGAGGGAGTATCGGACTCCCAAGGGAGTGCAGGCCAAGGCCTGGGGGTATGGCAATATTCTCGACCAGGGACTGAAAGCCCACGTCTGGCTCAAGATACACATTCAGTGGCTGATGTCCACAGGGACGCGGCGATCCCATCATCCATTCCAGACTTGACTTGGCAACACGACGGGATTCCGGCTTCGGCGGAATCTCCTGACGAAGAAATCTTCAGGAATCTATATACAGCGCTGGTTAGGCCGCACCTGGAATATGCAAACCAGGTGTGGGCTCCATATATGGTAAAGGATATAGAAGCAGTGGAGAAAGTGCAGAGGAGAACTAGCAAGCTGGTACCAACGTTGAAGAACGCGGGCTATGAGCAGAGGTTGAGGACACCGGGGCTTCCGACACTGGCATATAGGAGAAAGAGAGGGGATATGATAGAGACTTTTAAGATAGTGTCAGGAAAGTACGATGACGATGTGTGTGAAGGTATCTTCTTGATGCGGGAGGGAACAAGAACGAGAGGACACTCTAAGAAAATTTACAAAGAAAGAAATAGGCTTGAGAAGGCGAAGAACTCATTTTGTGATAGAGTTGTAAATGAGTGGAACGCACTGCCCCAGTATGTAGTCGATTCCGAATCAATAAGGGAGTTTGAAAGTAATCTTGATAAAGCATGGGGAAGACAAGATTTGAAGTTTGATTATAAAACAAAAATACAGAATAGTAAAAATGTTGCGTCTGCTACCGCCGCCGCCAACACCGTGAACGACCGCAGCAGTGCAAGTACTGGTACTGAGCTGGATACACAGGCATAGTTTGCCTTTTTCCAGAGGATCTACTGTAAGAAACTGTAAGATTATGCCTATTACATAAGGCACCCTCTTCAAACACTCATCCACCGTAGTTTGAATCTACCGCGCAGAGCATTAAAAATTTGAGGAGCCTCCATCATGAGCGCACGCAACCTCACTCATGGTTCAGTCATTATGAATTGGGTTCTCACTACGAAAAAACTTCGTAAAAAATAAAAAGAAAAAGAAAAAAAGAATAACTATTCAATAAGCTTTCCATAATATCGTGGATGTACTTGTGTGGATCTTTGACCAGACGCTGACTCAGGCGTCATTCTTCCTTCTCTGCTCTGCGCTCAACCGACCCGGACGTGCCTCCCCACGCTCCGCTAGTTCCGCATTTGTTGCGTCCCTAGTGAGTTTTTTCTCATTTGTTTACTCCGGGATGTATCGAGTAAGGTTAGGATATGCGTAGCAGGAGTGTCCTGGGCGGGTTGCCCGCAGTGCAGTGTATTTTGGGTCGTGTTTTGGGGGCATCTATTTCGGGTGTACCCTCGTGGTCCTGTTGTGGACATGTGAACTTTTTCACAGCTTTGTGATGCAGGCGGCTTTCATTACACGTTATTTTTGCTTTCTTTTATCTTTCTGATGAGGTAGCTTGTTTTTTCTGACGTTCCCAGCGTATTTTTCTTCACTTAGTGAAGTTTTTTCTGGGTCCCGAGTCAGTTCTTCCCTTTGTCGGAAGTGTTTGCTACAGTGGTGTGTTGACGGTGGTTCCTGTTGTGATATAATTCATTGCTTTTTGTTTATATTACGACGTGTTTACTTTTATGTCTGTCTGCCTAGGCCTAGCCAGCCTCTCGTAGCTTTGCCACATGTACAAGTGTTATTGATTTATGTTATAAATATGTACTACTGTGTCATGTGTGTCCTGGTTTAGTTGTGTATTGGCTAATTCCACGGACTATTTATGTGTCCTGGGTTAGTTGTGTATTGGCTAATTCCACGGACTATTGTGTGGGCCCGGGGTTAGTCGTGCTTGGCTATCTCCACGGTCTTGTGATGCGTTCAGATAGTATCTGGACGGGGTGGGTTGCTTTTCCGGCGGGTTTTTCTCGGTTTCACCATGAAAAACCCGGCTGGTGGCCGAGTTTTAGCCACGCGTGGCTTTAAAAACAGGCTTGTGTTCCCCGGCGAGTGAGTGTTGAGGCTCTCCAGGACTGCGTCTCTGGTGGGGCCTGTGTCAGGCTCCCTATGATTCCCGGCGGGATGGCTGTACCCATCTAACAGTGTTAATGCGGACATGTGTTTTGTGTAGTTTTTTCCCGGTTTTGCAAAGCCAGTAAAAAACTAAGCTGTTGTTGTTTGGTTTTCCTCCCCGGCGTTCTTTTACAAAGAAGTGGGGATAGGAACTATTGGGGTTAACGTTATAAACTTTTATTCACACCCGGCGGGTGCACCTTGGAAGGGTGGGATTAACGAATTTGCAAAAAATTCAGTTTAGTTGACCAGTCAATGGAGGGATGCATTTTGTATCGCCGCCTTCAACATACGGCGATTTAAGGCACAATTGGGGTTAACTTTTTGTAACTTTATTTTACATGGGTGCTCCCTGGAAGGGTGGAATAACGAATTTGCAATTCAGTATAGTTGACCAGACAATTGAGGGATACGTTTTGTATCGCCCCCTTCAACATACGGCGATATAAAAACCACTTCGGGAGAAGTCAGATCTCGTATTTTGTCAGGCTTCCCAGTTTTTGATCTGCGAGATAATACGGGGGCCGGCGTCTTTTTAGTGTTTTTTTTCCAAAAAATATATTGAAACAAACACCACCGGGAAGACTAAATCAGTTATAAACGCCATGCTGGTCTTTATGTCATGTCAGAGGGTATTCATAAATCTTTTGGACAGGTTAAGATATTCTGAAATCTTTACTAAGGAACCCCACCGCGTAGCGAGCTGTAGTCATTGTGTATTGCATCTCGTTACCCGGCGGGTTATTTAACACTTGTGTGCGAACATGTTGGGGTAACCTTATGAGCATTAATTCCTGGAAATTTTCTTTTTTTCCAGAGCTGGGTCCCGGCGGGTCTATAGAGAACCTGGAGTAAGTTTCCCACCAGTCTCTGTCATGGCTACCTTTGCCCCTGTTTTTGCTTTGTGCATTACGCCCTCCTGTTCAGGTATCCCTATATTTGCACACACCCTTTGCATTAAATGTGTTAAATGTCTCGACCGCTCTCGGGGTCTGTGGGTGATGCGGAACTGTACCTTTTGCTCTCAATTAAGCCATAAAGTTTTGCAAGACAATGATAAGACCGCAGCGGTCGGTTTACGGGAGGTTAGGCAGCAGATGACCTCTTATACTACCACAGTGGCTCATAAGTCACTTCAATGCGATAACGTAACTCTTTGGGATAAGTTACTAATTGAGCACCCCCCCCTATTAAACGTCCCTCTAGAGTAACTGTACGAAAGTCAGCAGAGACTGGACAGGGTATTACACTTTCTCCAGCCTCCGGCACATCTAAGAGACCGAGAGAACCTACGCCCCCGGTGGCAGCCTCCTCGTCACGGGCGCGGTCCAGGTCCAGGTCACCTCTTAGACAGCAGCCGCCTGGTCTCTCTTGTTCGCCGGCGAGAAAGAAGAGCAAGACAGAGGGGTCCACAAGTAGCTATAGTGAGAAATCTACAAAGTCCAAAGGCAGTTCTAGGTCGCACCGTAGCCACAAGTCTTCTAGGAAAGACTCGCATGAACCAAAGGCCTCCCGGCATTCACCGGAGTCTAGTGCCTCTCTTCATGCCTCTACTCCCGGCAAATCTAGTATTCACTCTCATGGGGCTAGTGTGGTGTCAGCAACATTTTACCTATTAGTATTCTAACCTTAGAATTGGAGAGTTCGGTGGACAGTGATCGTCCTCTAGCAGGGTCAAGTGGGGGCTCCATGGTTGAGGGAGTATCGGACTCCCAAGGGAGTGCAGGCCAAGGCCTGGGGGTATGGCAATATTCTCGACCAGGGACTGAAAGCCCACGTCTGGCTCAAGATACACATTCAGTGGCTGATGTCCACAGGGACGCGGCGATCCCATCATCCATTCCAGACTTGACTTGGCAACACGACGGGATTCCGGCTTCGGCGGAATCCTCTCACGGGGAGCCAGATGACAAAGACGAGGTGTCTGTAATCTCGGACATGGAGGTGCAGGAGTCGGGTTAAGTTTTAGACGACGCACAGGATCGGAATGATTCACCTCTGAGTTCGTCATCAACTAAATTTGTCACGGCAGAAGAAATAGATGGGTTATTGGTTAATGCTCTAACAAAAAAATTTGGCCAACAGCCGGAGACTCCTACACTAGACCTGGGAGCTTCCATGACAAGTTCCAATGTTCGGCCTCTGATTGCTTCCATTGCCTTAACTAAGATTCCTCACCCTCCCTCTATATCACCATCTGTGGTCGCTAGGCCTGCTTCGGCGGCACTGACTACTTCTAGTGTAAGGGTGGTAACGGATGTGAATCCGCCCCCTTTAGATAAAGCACCGTTAAGAATGGTAGCGATGCCCCTATTATACGGTCCCGACGAGTCATGGGTACAATTGATCCCCACTAAACCAGAGGTCGCACAGCCCACCTTGTCAGGGGAACTTCCAGTGCCACGAGAGTGGGTAATCCAAGGCAATAAATCTAAAAAGTTATGAGCCTTGGATATATTGGGTAATGTACTAGGTGTTAATGTTAAGGCCATTCCTAACTATTATCACCAGGACTATTTTGTTTATACTGCTACACCTGCCCTGCCCCCTGCCTCAGCTTCAAAACTGTTTTCTGACTGGTCCAAGAATGATGGTTTTAATGATATAAAAACACTGTCAGCTCTCACGCCAGAATTAGATTTGCAAACTGTCACAGACACAGCCGCTAATCCAGCATTGAAGGTGGGGCAGTTGGGCCCGGGACCTTAGGTGGAATGGGAGACGGAGGCTCAGAACTTTGCTACCACCTTCACCTCAAAATCTTCCCACCAAATTCCTCAGGACAGTCATTCTTGGTTCTCTATGCCAGTGTGTGCTGCTGGCGGTGTCCCATCTGCTTTGTTTGCTTTCTTAGCTGCCCCCAAAATCAATCTATGTGAACTCAAGGACCCTTTCACTACACCTTCCCAAACTCACCTAGACCGGGAATTTAGGCTACGGGGGAAAGCGTATAGACTTTTCTCCCAATATTGTGACGCACCAGGTGGCGAAATCGATGCTACGATCCACTCAGGCAATCGCGGACGCGGATGCCAGAAGATCGGTTGAACTATCTCGGCGATTGCTCCTTCAGACGTCGATTCAGTCGTTGGGTGATATCCGCACAGCCTTGCTTGAGGCGGTACGAGCGAGACAAGATCTCAGAATGTCCCTGGTTAGGAAACTTCCTGATCGAATTGCGAATCAGGTGGTCATGTCACCAGTGCTTACTCCCTCTTTAATGTCCCCAGATGTGTGGAGAACTGTGTTTAATATGGCTCAGGCCTTTAAACAGAGTCCCACCCCTTCTAAGAAACCAGCTTTTAACTTTCCCAAACCCAAGCCAGTCGCAAAAGCGCAGCCGGGGGGATCTAAGCCCTTTCACCTACCTAAGTCCTCTTCCCCCCCAAGGTCAGTACAGGTATAGACAGGGTAAGTTTACAGGTCAGAAAGGACGAGGCTATAACAAACCAGGTCAGGGCCCGTCTTCTGCCAACGCCGGCCAGCAGGCGAAGCGTCCACCACCACCTCCTCCACCACCATCAAAAAACTAAAGTCTCTCTCAATCCCGGTGCCGGTCTCAAGGCGGGTGGATCCGAGGGTAGTACAGCCGGCGAACCCTTGTCTGCTAACTGGGTCGTTCCGAACGTGTCACCAAGCATGGCCATTAAATACGTGGGCAAGGATGGTGGCACGTAATGGCATCACTTGGCAGTGGCTCCGGCGACCTCGTTTACGTCAGCCGACAACGGCGAATCTAGTTTCATTAGAGGTGGAGTCACTGATCAAGGAAATGATCGCCAAGAATGTCATCATCCCGGTCCCTCAAAATTACCCAGTCTTCACATCCAAGCTATTTCTGGTACCCAAAAGGGACAGTGTTCAGATGAGACCCATCGTAGACCTGTCTTATCTGAACCTTCACATTCACAACGTGTCATTCAGGATGTTGACAGTACATCAAATCAGGCTAACACTTCCGCCGGGAGGATGGATGTGTTCTTTAGACCTGACAGACGCGTATTGGCACGTCTCGGTAAACAAAAGATTTCAACGATTTCTGGCCTTACGGATCAGGCATAAAAATTATGTTTTTCAGAGGATGCCATTTGGATTAAACCTGGCACCTCGCTTATTCACGAAATTAGTCCGGCAAGCCCTGATGCCATTGTTAAAACAAGGGATCAGGATTTTGTGGTACCTAGACGACTGGCTAGTGGTGGCAGAGACGGAGCAAGTATGCATAAATCATGTCAACATAACATTAAATCATGTCAAAACTCTAGGGTTCAAGGTAAATCTGGTAAAGTCAAACCTTGTTCCCTCACGAGTAGTTCAGTGGATAGGGCTGGTTTGGGACACAGCTGCTCTCACTCTGAGTCAGAGTGTGGACAATCGAAACAGATTTCGCAGGAAACTGTTCCGGTTCCTTCACAGTCTGACTACGACACGGAGAATCTGGGAGTCTCTGGTCGGCTCTCTTAACTGGGTTCAACTAACTGTAATGTTGGGCCGGTTGAAAGTAAAGCGTTTAATATTGGAGGGCAACAAATATTTTCCGCTATTGCCGGCGGAAAAATTATGGCCCATACCAAAATTAATCCACAACTTACTAGCGGTCTGGGCGAAGAGGGAAATGTTGCACTCAGTAATGTCATGGATCTCTCCTCCGCCGACGGTATGGGTAGACACGGATGCGTCAGGCACGATAGGTTGGGGTTTTCAGTCAAACCAAGGGCACCAGGGTCAAGGGCTTTGGTCCCATTTAGAAATCTCCCACATCAATGTCAAAGAATTACTAGTCCCCTTATTTTTCCTTCAGGCTCACGGCTCTACTTTGCGGGGCAAGTCGGTGGCCTTCAGAATGGACAATCTGAATGCGGTTCACTGTATTCAGAAACAAGGGTCGACGAGATCTCGAAAGTTGCTAACCGTGTCAGAAGAGATTTTTATTCTAGCCAACAGGCTGGACATTCATCTTCACGCTTCTTATCTCCCAGGCGTAGCAAACGTCTGGGCAGACGCTCTGTCTCGGAGACAGAGCACAACAGTAGAATGGGCGCTCAAGCAAACCATTTTCAACCAAATGATTGCGGAGCGTTACCATCCACAAGTGGATCTGTTTGCGTCAGAGGAGACTCACAAACTCCCATTGTACCTCACCCACCGGACGATAACGCCGGCAGGTGGGCCAGACGCCCTGGTGACAGACTGGAACAGGTGGAGTTCCATTTATCTGTTTCCGCCGCCAGACGCGTCTCTAATGTGCCAAGTAGTAAACGAACTACGAGATTATCGGGGCAGCGTCTCGCTAATCGCGCCCCTATGGCCGGCGCAGTTGTGGTACCAGCAATTGAAAACGTGGTGCCCGCACCCGGTGTCGCTCCCGGTCGGGTTTTTCCACTTATACAAGATTGGCAACATAGCGACCTCGCTGAATTTTGCATTATGGACATTCAGGAGGCCAAGTGGCTAGCGCCGTATGGTAGAGACGTGACCAATAAATTCATGAATCAATATACCCAGTCTACAAAACGACAGTATCAATCACATTGGCAAGCCTTTACTTCTTGGATCCTTAGGACAGAACAAACTGTGCCCTCGGTGGCTTTGGTTTTTAATTATTTAAATTATCTGTTCGAGCAGAAACGTTTATCTGTGGTAACGTTAAAAAATCACTTAACAGCGATTAGAATGCCATTTTGGGACCTTACCGGTCTCACCATACCAGTCGCGGAGGAAACAGGTTTTATGAGAGCATGTTTTCAGAGCTGGGCACTTTAGCCAACACTTCCGCAAATAGCCAATTCCGCCATGGCGGAAGTGTCATTTTGTTGGCGAATTAGCGTTGGCGCCAAAATGGCTGCCTATTTGCGGGTTTGAAGCTCCGGAAAGTACCTCCATGTTGCAAACCTCGAGTCCGCAAATAAAAATTCCAGCCGCCAGCCAGCCCTGGGCCGCTCCTGCAGCTCCAGCCAAAAAAAGTCATGTGACCAAGCCAACTACCTGTGTTCTGGACCTATACATCGGCTCTTCACGTTTGTTCACTTACTTAGTAGCAAGCGTCGAGCTAACACCTACAACACACAGCAGTCCAAGAGTTCCAACCTGCTAGCACTTCAACTTTGTTTATATTTTCGGCCTATTGAAGTGAACATGGAGTCTACCATCATGCCTACCGCAGCTGCCAACAGCATGGGGAGCAGTTCACCACCATCATCCGACAGTGATGCTGCAGAGCATGCAGAAATCGAGGACCTAAGCCACCCCTGGCCCCACCTAGAAACCTTCTATGGGCCTGTAATTACCAAGAAGATGTCTCTGGAGAAGGGCTTTATAACTTTATAATCTAGCCTAATTTAAGATTATAAAGTTAAGCTATCGTTAATTTGATTGATAGCCTGTTAATTTTTAACCTAAACTAATGTTATTAGGCTACCCTAATCCCATCAAAATGCCTCAAAGCATGTAGGCCTAGGCTAAGTCTAACTTCTATATAGGCTAGGCTATATAGCCTAGGCCTAGGTCTATAATCACTAATCCCATCAAAATGCCTCAAAGCATGTAGGCCTAGGCTAAGTCTAACTTCTATATAGGCTAGGCTATATAGCCTAGGCCTAGGTCTATAATCACTAATCCCATCAAAATGCCTCAAAGCATGTAGGCTAAATACTGCAGTTCTAACTTCTAAATAATAGCCTAGGCCTATAGGCTAATTACTAATATAAGTAATTGTATTAGGCTAGGCCTAGGCTACCCTAATCCTATCAAAATGCCTCAAAGCATGTAGGCTAAATAATATTGCATTTTCTAACTTCTATATATATAGGCTAGCCTAGGCCTAGGTCTAGGCTATAATCAGTCAATCAGTCAATTCCATCAAAATGCCTCAAAGCATGTAGGCTAAATATTGCATGTTCTAACTTCTATATAATTATATAGCCTAGGTCTAGGCTATAATCACTAATTCCATCAAAATGACTCAAAGCATGTAGGCTAAATATTGCATGTTCTAACTTTAATATATAGCCTAGGCCTAGGTCTAGGCTATAATCAGTCACTAATTCCATCAAAATACCTCAAAGCATGTAGGCCTAGGCTAAATATTGCATGTTCTAACTTCTATGTATAGGCCTAGGCCTATAATCACACTCATTTTATTAGTGTCAAGTAGAAAGTGTTAATTTTGAAAGTATCATATAGGCCTAGACTAAATTTAGCCTAAAATAACATTTTATTAAATTTTGATCTGAAGCTAGGCCTTTATTCTGAGCATTAAAATTAATAGGCCTAGGCTACTTTCTATTAAATTACTTAATCTATCTAAAGTAGACCTATCTAGGCATATATAGCCTATTGCCATTCCCAAAGGGGGGACCACGAATAAATCGCCTCCTTGCACCTCTGTGATCCGGCGTACCTCCTCCTGAATGGTGCGGAATTGCGAATACTGATTATTACTGAAGCACTCTCCCCATAAACAAGTTGCCCCAACGTTTTACTGCCCATGTGGACAAAGTAAGTGGCCTATGCTATATATTAACCCTTTCACTGCGGGTGATGTTCTGGAATGTTTTGGCAATTTACAGCAATTTCCAAGCTTTAAAAGCCTGTATGTATATCCTTAAGGTCCATGGAAATTGGGCAACATTATATTTAAGTAAATATATATATTTATTGACATTAGAGATTGAATTTATTGATTTACCCTTGATTCTGTAGTTTAAATTTAAAATTAATAAAAAACGGTTTGCGTTTGCATATTATTTTGCATTTGAGGACTAGAAATTTCACAAGGTTTGCACATTTGTGTTTGCTGAAGTTATGTTCTGGGTTTGCTGATTTGTGTTTGCTGACTTGACTTTTTGTTTGTGGTGCCCAGCTCTGCATGTTTTAAACTCCGCCCACCTCCCCGTCAGCTCATGCCTACTTGGTCTCTGGACAAAGCTTTGTCATTACTTCATTCCCGTCTGTACCAAAATACTGCAGATTTTACACTACTCTTAAAAAGGGCAGTATTCCTTATGGCTTTGGCCACCGGGAACAGAGTATCTGAGCTGGCGGCGATGAGCAACACACCTAATTGCCTCAGGTTTGGTAGGCTTAATGAGTGTATTCACATTGCACCTTCCCCAGGGTTCATAGCCAAGAATGAGCACAGTGAACACGTGTTTTCAGAGTTCACGGTGCCGGCTTTAAAAAGGGGAAAGGTGCACCATAATTTATGCCCAGTGCAGGCTCTAACCAAATATTTGAGAGTAGCTCCTCTAAATCCCCAGGGTGCTTTATGGGTAGCAAGTACGGGTAAGCGCTTGCTGAAACGTAGATTGGCTTCTCTCTTGGTCGAGGTCATTAAAGAGAGTAATCCCGGCGTTGTGGGTAGGGCCCACGATTTACGCAAATGGGCAGCCTCTTTGCGTTTCCTTAAGAATTTTTCTGTTGAAGATATTACGTCCACACAGTTGTGGGCCTCTAATCATACGTTTTTAACATGATACCTGTCAGTAGCTCTAGACAAACCTTCCTTGCCATGTATTGCTTTAAGGCAGAGGGTCTAGGTGGCCCTAATAGTCACTTCTTGTTTAATTTCAAGAAAAAGGGGTGGGGGGGGGGGGGGGGTGCAGTCAGTGTAACATAGGACACCCTAGACCCCGCCGGAGTATAAGAGCTGTGATACTAGTTATGGGTATTGTGATATGAAAATTTCTCTGTACTATTCAGTGCAGGAAATTGTGCTAGTACAATGGTAGTACAAACAACAGTGTTGTTATAAGTAGTTTTAGCTGTGAAAGCAATGTAATTTTAAGCATTGGATATATTTTGCAAGATATATCCACGAGTATTATGGGGTTATATGTGCACATGTAAACTTATAAGTTTGTTATTTTTCACCACTTATGTTGAGTGGGGTGCCTTTTTAACTTACAGATCTGTTCACAGAGTCTCAAGAGTTAACCCTTTTATCAAGCAGGCTTCTTTGAAGCACGCTCCTGCTTGTACCCCTTTTTGTATATATGTGCTGCGCCAATAAATATATATCTTTTTTGAAGTAAGAAAACTATGTGGTGTTTGATTATCTGCTTTTGCTAGAGTTATGATATGATTACGAATGTCCCCCTCCAGTCTTAGATATCAGGCATAATCGTCAATAATGGAGGGGCCACTAATAAATTATAGGTTTGACTCCTGTAAGGAGATAAAGAAAACCTAATATTTAGTAGTGGCCCCGTAATCATTGACGACTGGGGCCCTCCCGACCATCCCCTTCCCATTCGTTGATGTATTAAGGATTTTGGTTTACTTGATATGTCAGTGAAGGAAGAACGCCTGAGTCAGCGTCTGGTCAAAGATCCACACAAGTACATCCATGATATTATGGAAAGCTTATTGAATAGTTATTCTTATTTTCTTTTTGTTTTTATTTTTTACGAAGTTTTTTCGTAGTGAGAACCCAATTCATAATGACTGAACCATGAGTGAGGTTGCGTGCGCTCATGATGAAGGCTCCTCAAATTTTTAATGCTCTGCGCGGTAGATTCAAACTACGGCGGATGAGTGTTTGAAGAGGGTGCCTTATGTAATAGGCATAATCGTCAATGATTACGGGGCCACTACTAAATATTAGGTTTTCTTTATCTCCTTACAGGAGTCCAACCTATAATGTTGCCTTTATGGACTTGGAGAAGGCCTATGTCAGAGTGGATAGAGAAGGTATGTGGAAAGTACTTAGACTATACGGAGTAGAGGGCAAGTTGCTGAAAGCAGTGAAAAGCAAGTACAGTAAACCCTCGCCGACCTCTAGAGGTCGGAAACCCGTACTATCCGGACTGGCTACGGCCTCTCGGACATATACTTCCGTATTTCGGACATTTCCGTCATCGTTCTGACAGTGTCCGACGGTGTCGGATGATGCCCTCACGTCACCGGGCTATAAGGGTGAATATCCGACAAACAGAAGGGACGTCCGACGCCATCTACATCCGGGGCAAATTTTCGTTGCGTGAACTATTAGTTATATGGGATTAATTAGGTTAGGTCCGAACCATCAGGCATATACCCCTATAATGTTCGTAAACACCAAATAAAAGTTATAATAAATTGTTATAATTAATAAATGATATACAGTAAACCCTCGCTAACTATTAGGGTAGTATTTGTCATTAATATGATAAATTTCACATGAAAAAAAAAAAAAAAAAAAAAAAGTCCCCGCGCTGTAGGCTTAATTCCTCCCCTCCCTGTCCCAAGCCTCAACTCCGACCCCGTTACTGTGATGATGTTGATAAGTCTTCTTATTTATTATTTATCTTATGTGCTGGAAGGCTATTATATTTTTCAATTCCATCACATTAGAAATGATTCAAAGATTACAAAAAGTCCAAATAAGACATAGTTATGTTAATGTATAGGTAGATGAATTAGAGAGATAGATAGATAGAAAGAGAGTTTATATCGAGGGAAAAAAAACAAAACCAAAAATCTATCAAATTTAATTCTTCCGTCTCTGCTCACACGGAGGGGAGAGTTGAAATATTTTGTTGACTATCTTATTTATTATTTATCTATGTGCTGGAAGGATATTATATTTTTCAATTCCATCGCATTAGAAATTATTCAAAGATTACAGAAAGTCCAAATAAGACATAGTTATGTTGATGTATAAGGGAGTTAGGTAGATATGCATTAGAGAGATAGATAGATAGAAAGAGAGTTGCAGAGGGGGAGTGAGTGATTTTATGTGGAAAAAAGCTAAAAATACCCTGGCAAAAAACTTCCGAACCATCGGTAAATCTCGGTAAAAAATTTGTAAAGTCGAGCCAAAGTGTTTGTTGTGCGGGCAAGGGGTAGTACTATGCAACCTTCGGTAAAGTGAACATTTGTAGCAAGAGTGTTCGTTGTGCAGGGGTTTACTGTACTGTGTTTTGTATTACAGATTATAGGGTTCGAATAGGGTTGTCTTCGTTTTCTAGGTTGATGCGGACGTCTCTCTTGAGGTCGGATTTTTTCCGTAGTCTCCGATTTCATTGTTGTCTCGGACGGACATTGGTTAGGTCGGATTTTATCCTCTGTTAGGTCGGACACAAGCCGGACTCCGGACATCTCGGATTTTCGGTCATCTCGGACTGGGTCTCCCCCCAATTAGTCCGAGATAGCGAGGGTTTACTGTATGAGGGTGCAAAGGTGGCAGTACGTGTGGAGAATGAGCAGAGCGAGTTCTTTGACCAGAATGTTGGGTTGAAACAGGGGTGTGTGATGTCCCTGTGGTTGTTTACTGTATACACTCAACCCTCTGTTATCGCGCCTAATTGGTGCCTAATTAGTGCTGCTATAACGAGAATCGCGATAATGGAACTTAATAACTTATGGGGAAAAATAAATTGGTTCCCAGGTCCCAACCTTTCGCCCCCAGATTCGTCCAAGTACCCATTTATCCCCTTAAATAAGCCTACATCCAATAAATATATATTGAAAATATATAAAAATACATATTATGAGGATATTACTTACCACATAGACTTAATTTGAAAACATAATCATATTTACATACATACATACATAAAATTTTAAGACTGAGCGTTCCACACATAAGTGCAGTTTCAGTCTCTTGTCCTAATGGCGGCATTCCAGGCAACCCTGTTAAGGGCTGCTTCACTTGTCAAGTTCTTGGATTTGAGATCGGCGCGTATAGTCCGATCCCAGGTCTTCCTCGGTCCACCCCTTGGTGCAGCTCCCTCCACAATCACAGACCTGCATTTTTTCACCCAATTTTGTTCATCCATTCTCTCCACATGTCCATACCATCCCAGTCTACTTGTACGCATCACCTCGCTAATGCTCTTTATACCTAAACGTCTCCTCAGCTCAACATTTGTTATTCTATCCTGTAGCCTGGCCCCACACATCCATCTCACCATTCTCATCTCATTACGCTCCATTCTGTTGACATCCTCTACTTTAACGGCCCATGTTTCTGAGGCATACGTCATTGCACTTCTAACACATGAGGCATACACCTTTCCCTTCAGGGGGAGAGGCATTCTTTTCATGGTCAGGATTGGCATCAATTCTCTGAACTTCTCCCAGCCACACCTAATTCTAGCAACAGTGGCAGCCTCAGCCCCACCACCGGCAGAGATGGTATCTCCTAGGTAACAAAACTTGTTCACCAGCTCCAAAGACTCATTTCCAAAAATCACAGCCACAGGATCATCACTTAACACAAGCTCGCCTTTGCACACTACGCACTCAAATTTCTCTATTTCTGACTTATCCTTCGGCAGGGGCCCCTTTATTCTACTACAGCGCTTACTCCCATGGTGTACCCAACATCAACAGATGCTACATTGAATTGAGTTAACGCCCACTCCCTTTCCACACACTGCACATGGGTATGCACCGCTCTTTTCCACATTGCCTCGTCTCAAACTACAATGCATAACCTTGGTTTTGTTAATATTGACTCTTAAACCCTTGCTCGCCATGCCCTCTCTCCACTCTCTGAATTTGGCCTCAGCATCCTGCATACTGTCAGCTATTAGGACTAAATCGTCTGCATAAAACAGTTCCAATGGGAGTCCGCCTCTAAAAACTCTAGACAGCGCCTCCAAGACCATAATAAAGAGGAGGGGGCTTAACACTGAACCCTGATGGACTCCAACACGGACTGCGAACTCATCACTTAGTACACCCTTCACCCCCACCGAACTTCGCGAATCCTCATACATCTTCATTATCACACGCACCAGCCACTCTTCCACACCAAGTTTCCTCATAGCCCACTGTACAACATCTCTAGGTACCCTATCAAAGGCCTTCTCCAGGTCCACAAACACAAATTTAGCATAGCCTAGGCCTAGCCTATCCCATCGTATGATCGTTGTTTCCGTGGCTCAGGCACGCCACTTGACTTGATTGTGTTTTGATGGTCTTGGGCTTTCAATTCCTACATCATTACCACCAGGCCCACCATCCCTCTCACTGAATGCACTAGAGGTCATAATAAACGTGAGAGATAAGAGGTTCAGGCACAAATAAGCAAGTAAAAGGCGGGTGGACTCAGAAGCTTCTGGCTTATGTTGACGACATCAAAGATGGCGGATGTAAATGCGCAAGTGACGCTCTGATTTCGATCATTTTGGATTCATTGGATTGTTTGTGTTTTCTAGTTTGATGTCAAGTCTTTCATTATTATTGCTCTTGTTTTCGGTGCTCCACTGTATGATACATGATTAATAAATATAAGACCAGAAAAAAACAGTCAATGAGAGCCCCACCTCGCTCTGACGTCAAGCCAATCAGCTGCTGAATCACCCTCATGCTTGGCGGTGACGTAGACAGGCGGGATTTTCGAGTTTTCCCGTCAAAGAGGGACCGCGATAACGGCTCTGGGACAAGTGGTAACAGAATAGTTGGGTTTTTTAGGTATGCGCGATAACGGTGAAACGCTATAACCAAGCCCGCGATAATGGAGGGTTGAGTGTATATGGATGGATTCATTAAAGAAATACAAGGAAGAGCAGTGGATGTTGGTGTATCCCTGATAAGGGAGGAAATGAGTGGAAGCTACCTGTACTGCTGTTTGCTGATGGTACAATTCTGATGAGCGATAATGAATGGGAGTTATAGGGTCTGGGAAAAATGTGTTTTGAACAGTGTGCGAAAAGCGGAATCTGAAGGTAAATGCGGGGAAGAGCAAGGTTATGGTTTTTGAAAGGGGTGAAGCCACAGAGTGTGAGGTGAAGTTGAACAGTCAGGCTATGGAGATTGTCAGTTCATTTAAGTATCTGGGCAGTGTGTTGAGTAAAGATGGGACTATGGATGAAGAAGTGTGGGAGAGGGTGCAATAGGGGAAGAGGGTTGTAGGAACTCTGAAAGCAATAACAAGAAATAAGGTGGTCAGTATGGAAGTGAAGAAGTCCTTGCATGACAGTGTGGTAATCCCGACACTGACTTACGGAAGCGAAGCGTGGACATTGGAGAAGAGACTCAGACCAAGAGTGAGAAATGAGTGGAAATGAGTTACTTGAGAAGTGCGTGCGGAGTTACATGGAGGGATAGATAGACGAATGAGGAAGTAAGAAGGAGGTGTGGTGTGGAGGTAGATGTGCTGGAAAGTGTGAAAAGGAACACCTTGAGATGGTTCGGCCATATGCAACGTATGGGAAGCTAGAGAATGACTAAGAGGGTGTACCAGAGCGAGGTGGAAGGACAGAGAGGGAGAGGTAAACTGAAAGAAAGGGGGAAGGATGGAGTGAGGAAGTATATGGATGAAGGCGGTGCTGGTTGGGAGGAGGGGCGTCGACTGACTGGGGACAGCGGTGCATGGGGCGGTTCGTTCATGGCCACCCCTTTGGGGATCACGGGGTCAGGCAATAGATAGATACAGTACATAGATTTATTTTTATTCTAGATTTTAAGAGGATCCTCCGCTAGCATGTATTCTTCACATGGTTAATTACTAACATGTTAGGTTAACTACTAACATGTGTTCCTCACATGGTTGTTGTTGTTGTTGTTGTTCCCCAAGCTGCCTGGCCGAACAGCCCCAAGGCCCCGAGCAAGGCCAAGGCCATAATCAAGCGCCACCACAGAACCCTCCCCACCGACCACAATAAAGCCTGGGTGACCGAAGCCACTCCATGGCGGGGAGCTGAGGAGGGTGCAGAAATGCCCGGGAAACCAAAGCCCCACCCAGGGCCCTGTGTCCCTCAGCAATTATGAAGAGAAAGTTGAGGGGCAAGGGAAAAATGTGACGCTTTGGCTTCCAATCTTGGTAGATTGGGAGGTCAATCCACGTTAGAGACGCCGTCACTTGAGATCTAGAAAATATATAAGTAAAAGGAACAGTCAGAGTAAGCTATGGGTATGGCAGAGATTGCTCAGTTCTCACTCTGATAGACCAGCCCATCACCACATGACTAGAACCCAATCCTCTCAGCATCAGCTAGGAAAGGCCCTAGAAAGCCGCCTTTGGCGGGGGGATAGCTCCCCTATTTCAACCCTTTTCGGGGTTGGGCACCCGCCCTCCTCACATGGTTAACTACAGTACTAACATGTGTTCCTCACATGGTTAACTACTAACAGGTGTTCCTCACATGGTTAACTTTGAAGGTAGTGTCTTGCTTTAGAAATTGACCATGTGAGGATTACATTTATAGATGGAATTGTATTAAAACAGGCAATTAATAAATAATATATTTTAATTGTTTGTAGACACGTAAATTGTATGTTATACTTGTAGGTATGGCAGACGAAGAGTGTTGTGTATTGGAAGGTTACGATTTTGACAACCCGTAAGGGAAGGAAGGAAAAACTAATATTTATTGGTGGCTCCTGAAGTCAATGACATAAGACATAACATAACATTAATACATTTCTAGCACCAGGCAACAAAGGCCATATGGCACTAAAGCAGGAAACGGATAGTGTTAGAAGGAAAGGAATTTAAATATCATTAAGGAGTCTGAGAGAGGAAAGGAAAGCCATTACGTGGTCAACGGAAAAGAAAGGGGACTCTGAGAGGAGATCGGCAAGACAAGGACGGCGACCAAGGGAAAATAACGTCGACGGGCCGAAGAAAAGAGAGGACAGTCAAGGAAAATGTGAGAAATAGAAAGCTGAACACCACACCGGGAGCAAAGAGGTGGAGGCGAGCGGAACATGAGGAAGGAGTGGGTAAGTCTGGTATGGCCTAGCCGAAGCCGGGCCAACGCAGTCTCCCAACGGCGAACACGGTGAGAGGGGTCAGCCCAGGCAGAAACGGAGGCCTTAACAGTGCGGAGCTTATTAGAGGAAAGAGAAGACCACATGGTTTGCCAGCGAGACAGGAGGAAGGCAGAGATAGCTGGATAATAGTCAGAGACGGGAATAGAGAGAGAAGTTGATCGGACCCCCGCACCGTCGCGAGCGAGAACATCAACCTGCTCATTTCCACGGACACCAACATGGCTAGGCACCCAACAAAATTGGACAACCTTTTTCCGAGCAGAAAGACTGACAAGCCAATCGTGGATGGCAAGAACCAACGGATGGACAGCAGGGAAAGACTGCAAGAGAAGAAGGGCACTGTAAGAGTCAGAAAAAAGAGTAAAGGAGGAAGAAGGAAAGAAGCACATGAGACAGACGGCAAAGAAGATAGCGTAAAGTTCGGCAGTCAGAACACCAGCTGGAGAAGGGAGAGAATACTGATAAGAACGAGAAGGAAAAAGTATGGCAAACCCGACGCCAGAAGACGAACGGGAGCCATCAGTGTAAACCGGGGTAGAAGAAGAATGCTGTGTAAGGTGTACAAGGAAACGAGAACAAAGAACCGGGGGCGGGGTAGAGGACTTAGAACAAGGAAGAATAGAGGGAAACAAGGAAATACGAGGAAGGAGCCAAGGAGGACACTTACTGAGTCGTAGCGGAAGAACGTGGAAGGGGGAAAACGAAGAATGAGAAAGTAAGGAATCCATACGAGAAAGGAAAGGGGGCCGAAGGCGAGAATGAGATGGAACAGGAACAGTAGGAAGAAGAGAGGTCTGCAAGGAAGGAAACTGAAGCGACCGGGCGTAGTACCGGAGAGAGAGAAGGGCCCGACGTCGGTACAAAGAAGGGACGCCGGATTCAGCATAGAGGCTTTCAACAGGGGAAGAGCGAAAAGCACCCAAGGCAAGACGTAAACCGAAATGGTGAACAGAGTCAAGTTTATGGAGGACTGTGTCGGAGGCTGATGAGTAAACCTGACAACCATAATCGAGTTTAGAAAGAACAAGGGCAACGTGAAGGCGAAGAAGGAGAGCACGGTCTGCACCCCAAGTGAGGTGGGACAGGGTCTGGAGGAGACGAAGACGGTGCAAAGCAGCAACCTTAACAGAGGAAACATGAGCTGCCCAGTTAAGACGGGAATCAAAGACAAGACCCAAGAAGGTAGTCGAAGAGCGATAAGGTAAAACGGAACCATACAGTTCAAGAGAAGGACGCGGGATAACGTGGTGACGAGTGAAAGACATAGCACAAGATTTAGTCGTAGAAAAACGAAACCCATGAGCAGTGGCCCATGACGAGGCAGCCACAATCGCTGATTGGATAAGGGAGCGTAACGCAACAATATCCGAATCAGCCGCATAGATCGCAAAGTCGTCGACATATAAGGAGGACCTGACCGTAGCCGGAAGGGAAGAGATAATGCCATTAATGGCTATGAGAAAGAGGATAGTACTTAAAACGGAACCCTGAGGTACACCTTCTATCTGAGGGAATAACCGAGAAAACGAGGAATTCACCCGGACACGAAAAGAACGAGAAGAAAGGAAATTACGAATAAAGACGCCCATATTACCACGGACATGAAAAGAACGGAGTTGGCATAAATATGATGTTTCTACACGGAGTCGTACGCCTTCTCGAGATCGAAGAAAACAGCAAGAACTGACTCATGGCGAGCAAAAGCAGACTGGATGTAGGTCTCCAAACTAAGTAAAGGGTCGATAGCGGACCGAGCACGCCGAAAACCAAACTGGGTCGAAGACAGAAGCTGACGTGACTCTAGAAGCCACATCAGGCGGACATTAACCATTCGTTCAAACAGCTTGCATAAACAACTCGTCAAGACAATAAGGCGATAGTCTTGGGGCGAGAAACCCGACTTACCAGGCTTAAGAAAAGGAATAGTAAGAGCAGAACTCCATGCAGGAGGGAAAACACCAGACGACCAAACCTTATTAAAAATAGCCAATAAAAATACCAAAGCCTCAGCGGAAAGATGCTTAACCCTTCAGACCCAGAAGGGCTCTTAAACACCCATAAAAAACACACCCGAGCTACCCGGAAGGGCTCTTAACCCTCCAGCCCCGGCTATGTATTATATATATATTCCCCGAAATCCGGGGGTTTTGGCCGAAAAACTTCTATGCCTAGGCTACCGCATCTTTGTTATTTGGCTTGCTTCCGCATTCCCGTGCATCCCCAAGCGTAGATGTGTTTCATATCTGTAGAATGGCATTAAGTAGAGCTCTCTAAGTCAACTGGTTCAATTGTGATGATGATTTCATTGGAGATAACTTTATGGCAAAAACAGCCACTTTACACTACTTTTCGATACTTAACAATAACATACAGGCACACACGAACAAGCGACGCACTCCTTCTTGTGGCCGGAGATGCGGGACGTCGGTCCAGCCGGCTGTTGTTTACATGCGTCGGACGTACGCCTCGCACACCAAGCTTACAGGTTTTGAGCTCATGGGTGTTTAAGAGCCCTTCCGGGTAGCTCGGGTGTGTTTTTTATGGGCGTTCAAGAGCCCTTCCGGGTCTGGAGGGTTAAACACCCATGAGCTCAAAGCCTGTAAGCTTGGTGTGCGAGGCGTACGTCCGACGCATGTATT
>CM064571.1:1049740-1167877 GCA_032716605.1 Paralithodes platypus | reverse complement strand
ATGGTGTCTGTTCAGGGTGGGGTTTGCCTTCCGGCGGGTTTTTTCTCGGTTTCACCATGAAAAATCCTGACCGATGAGCAGTGTTGGGCCACACGTGGTTTTTAAACTCTGGCTGGTTCCCCGGCGTGGGGAGGTGTCTGTGGCTCTCCAGGACTGCGTCTCTGTGGGTGCCTGGTTTCAGGCCTCCTTTAAAATTCCCGGCGGGATGGCTGTACCCATCCTTACATATATATTTAGATATATATAAAGAAACGACGTTCTTGAGAACACTCGTTTTTTATAGGTTTTTTCTACCTGGTTTACGACAACCACATGGAAAACCTAGCTGTTGTTTAGGCGTTCCTCCCCGGCGATCTTTTACAAAGAAGTGGGGTCAGGAACTTGTGGGGTTAACTTTTAGACTTCTCACCCGGCGGGTGCACCTGAGCAGGTGGGATAAAACGACTTAGGTCTCTTATAGTTAACCAATCCATTTTAGTGATACTCTGTGTATCGCTGCCTTTACTCTTACGGCAATTGAAGGATCAGTGAGGTTTAACCAAATCGATTCCCACACCCGGCGGGTGCCCCTAAGTAGAGGAACTAAGGAATTTATAAACAAATTCAATTTCGATTAACCTTAATTGGGTGATACTTTCAGTATCGCCGCCTTCTATTTTTACGACGATCGTTTGGGACAATTCGTTAAAAAATCAGATCTCGTATATTCCTGCCCTGGGCTATTCTACTAAAATATTTCAAGGGCCGGCGTCTTTATGAGGGGGGGCTTTGTTACAAAATTGAATCTTGAGACAGTCACCACCTCCTACAGACTATTAGTGCCATACTGGACCATTATATCAGAGGGTATTCTTCATGTTCTTTAGCTAAGAAGATTTGTTTAGCCTCTTTACACCCAGCCGCGTAGCGAGATGTGTTAGCTGTGTCTTTGCATCCCGTTACCCGGCGGGTTATTAACACTTGTATGCGAACACTTGGGTTAACCTTATGAGCATTAATTCCTGGAAATTTTTCTTTATTTTTCCAGAGCTGAGCTCCGGCGGACCAATACAGACCCGGCGGTAGTTCCTCACACCAGTCTCTGTCATGGCTAATGTGGCCCCAGTTTTTGCCCTGTGCATTACCCCTACTTGCGCGGGTATCCCAATTTTTGCGCATACCCTTTGCATAAGGTGTGTTAGATGTCTAGACCGTTCAAGGGGTCTCTGGGTTACACTTAATTGTTCATTTTGCTCCCAATTAGCCAATAAAGTCCTGTGTGACAATGACAAGACCGCGGCGGTAGCGTTGAGAGAGGTCAGACAACAAATGTCGGCCTATACTACCATTGTCGCACATAAGTCACTTCAATGTGACAACGTCCCACTTTGGGATAAGTTGCTGTCAGAGCACCCTCCCCCTAAACGTACCTCTAGAGTAACGGGTTTTAAGCCGACAGAGACTAGCCAGGGTTCTGTATCGTCTGTGGATACGTTTAAACGCCCGAGAGAGCCTACTCCCCCGGCAGCCACCTCCTCGTCGCAGGCGAGATCGAGGTCAAGGTCACCCCTCAGACAACGGTCTTCAAGTCGGGCCTCTTCCCCGGCTAGTAAGAAGTGTAAGACTGAAGCTTCCCCCAGTGGCCATGGTGGTGATTCTTCCAAACCTAGGTCTAGTTCGCGGTCACACCGTAGCCACAAATCCTCCAAAAAGGATTCCCATAAGAAGTCCTCTCGACATTCTACTAAGTCTAGTGCATCTCATCGTACCTCTACACCTGAAAATGTTTCTGTTACAGCCTCAGAGTATAGTGAAGCGCCTGTCCCTAAACAAGATTTACCTATTGATATTTTAACCCTAGAAACGGAAAGTTCAGGAAATTCAATAATTGAGAATGTTTCAGACTCTCAAGAGAGCGTAGGCCAGAGCCTCGGTGTTTGGCGGTTTGCTCATCCAGGGTCTGACCATCCACGTCCGACTCATACGAGTCACACAGTAGCCGATGTCCACAGGGACGCGGCGACCCCATCCTCTATCCCTGATTTATCTTGGAAACAAGGTGCCCCTGCCTCGGCGGGGTCTTCTCAGGAGGATCGGGAGGAACAAGATGAAGTGTCATTAATTTCAGATAGGGAGGGACAAGGGTCAGGCTCAGGCCTGGACGCCGCCCATGATAATACTGATTCACCTGAAAGTTCTGCATCTAACCAGTTTGTTACAGCACAAGAAATTGATGGGTTACTTACTCATGCTCTATCAAAATTCTTTAATCAACAACGAGAAAACCCCACAATGGACTTGGGGGCTCCCTTGACAGGTTCTGCGGTACGGCCTCTGATAACGTCAATCGATTTATCTAAGATTCCTAACCCTCCTACTCTGTCACCGGCAGGGAGCTCTAAGCCAGCTACGGCGGCATTCACTACGTCAAATGTCAGGGTCATTACGGATGTTAATCCACCCCCTCTAGACAAAGCGCCTCTTAGAAAGGTAGCTATGCCCCTGCTTTATGGGACAGACGAGTCATGGGTCCCTTTGAACCCCTCTAAGCCAGAGCTTGCCCAGCCTACCTTGTCAGGGGAACTCCCGGTACCACGTGAGTGGTTTATCCAGGGAAATAAGTCTAAGAAATTAAGGGCATTGGATGCCTTGGGTAATGTTTTGGACGTAAATATCAAGGCTATACCTAGTTATTATCATCAGGATTATTTTGTTTATGCATCTAAGCCTGCTTTACCCCCTGCCTCAGCTTCAAAACTTTTTTCAGACTGGTCTAAGCTGGATGGGTTTAATGATATTAAGGCTCTGTCGGCTCTTACTCCTGAACTAGATTTACAGACCGTCACAGACGAGACAGCTAATCCAGTGTTGAAGGTGGGACAGTTGGGACCAGGACCTTGGGTGGATTGGGAGGTAGAGGCTCAAAACTTTGCAACCACTTTCACTTCTAAATCTTCCCACCAGATCCCTCAGGATACACATTCATGGTTCTCCATGCCGGTAGGTTCTGCCGGCGGAGTTCCGTCAGCTTTATTTTCTTTTTTAGCTGCCCCTAAGATTAATCTTTGTGAACTAAAGGAACCATTCATTACCCCTACCCCTTCTCACCTAGACAGAGAATTTAGGCTAAGGGGAAAAGCTTTCCGCCTGTTTTCACAGTACATAGTTTCTCAACAGGTGGCTAAGTCTTTACTCAGGTCTACTCAGGCAATCGCAGACGCGGATGCTCGAAGATCAGTTGAATTATCCCGGCGTCTGATTCTTCAGTCGTCGATTCAATCCTTAGGTGACATACGCACAGCCTTACTTGAGGCGGTGCGAGCACGACAGGATCTTAGGATGTCATTAGTTCGCAAGCTGCCTGATCGCATTGCTAACCAGGTGGTAATGTCCCCAGTACTTACACCTTCTTTAATGTCCCCTGATGTATGGCGAACAGTGTTTAACATGGCACAGGCCGTGAAGCACAGTCCCGCACAGGCTAAGAAACCCGCATTTAACTTCCCCAAACCTAAGCCTCCTACTAAAGCTCAGCCAGGGGGTTCTAAGCCGTTTCTTCCGCCTAAGTCCTCCCAATCCCCCCTGGGTCAGTTCAGGCATAGACAGAGAGGGTTTTCAGGACAGAGGGGACGCGGCCAGTATAAGCCGGGGCAGGGCCAGTCTTCGGCCCACACCAGCCAGCCGGCGAAGCGTCCAACACCACCAAACCCACCATCAAAAAACTAAAGTCTTTCTCACTCCCAGTGCCTATCTTAGAGCCGGAGGAACCGAGGGAAGTACAGCCGGCGAACCCTTGTCTGCTAACTGGGTCGTTCCGAACGTGTCACCAAGCATGGCCGTTAAAAACCTGGGCACGGATGGTGGCACGCAAAGGCATCACTTGGCAGTGGCTCCGGCGACCTCGCTTACGTCAGCCGACAACGGCAAATTGTGTTTCATTAGAGGTGGAGTTGCTGGTCCAGGAGATGATTGCCAAGAATGTCATCATCCCGGTACCTCCAGATTACCCTGTATTCACGTCAAAACTGTTTTTGGTTCCCAAACGGGACAGTGTTCAGATGAGGCCGGTCGTAGACCTGTCGTATCTGAATCTTCACATTTACAACGAGTCTTTCAGAATGTTAACAGTTCATCAAATCAGGCTAACACTTCCGCCGGGTGGCTGGATGTGTTCCCTAGACCTGACAGACGCCTATTGGCACGTGTCGGTCAACAAAAGATTTCAAAGGTTTCTGGCCTTGAGGATCAGGCACCAAAATTTTGTTTTTCAGAGGATGCCGTTCGGTTTGAACCTAGCACCTCGATTATTCACGAAACTAGTCCGGCAAGCCCTGATGCCATTGTTAAAACAGGGAATCAGAGTGTTGTGGTATCTAGACGACTGGCTGGTGGTGGCAGAGACACAACAATTATGCATAAAACATGTCAATATAATTTTAAATCATGTCAAAACTCTAGGCTTCAAGGTAAATCTGGTAAAGTCAAACCTTGTTCCCTCAAGAGTAATTCAGTGGATAGGGCTGGTCTGGGACACCGCCGCTCTCACTCTGAGTCAGAGTGTGGACAATCGCAACAGGTTTCGCAGGTTTCTTCACAGTCTGACTACGACACGAAGAGTCTGGGAGTCTCTGGTCGGCTCTCTCAACTGGATTCAGCTAACTGTCAAGTTGGGCCGGTTGAAAGTAAAACGATTAATATTGGAAGGCAACAAATATTTCCCACTCTTACCGGCGGGAAAATTATGGCCCATACCAAAATTAATCCACACCTTACTAGCGGTCTGGGCGAAGAGGGAAACATTGCACTCAATCATGTCATGGACCTCTCCTCCTCCAACGGTATGGGTAGACACGGATGCGTCAGGCACCATAGGGTGGGGATTTCAGTCAAATCAGGGGCACCAGGGTCAGGGACTTTGGTCCCACTTAGAAATCTCTCACATAAATGTCAAAGAGTTACTAGTCCCCTTGTATTTCCTTCAGGCTCACGGCCCGGCGTTACGGGGCAAGTCAGTGGCCTTCAGAATGGACAATCTGAATGCAGTTCACTGTATTCAGAAACAAGGGTCAACGAGGTCAAGGAAGTTGCTACTCGTGTCGGAAGAGATTTTTGTTCTAGCCACCAGTCTAGATATTTATCTTCACGCATCTTATCTCCCAGGCGTAGCGAACGTCTGGGCAGACGCTCTGTCCCGGAGACAGAGCACGACAGTAGAATGGGAGCTCAAGCAACCCATTTTCGACCTAATGATTGCGGAGCTCTCCCATCCACAAGTGGATCTTTTTGCGTCCGAGGAGACTCACAAGCTCCCTCTATACCTCACCCGCCGGGCGATAACGCCGGCAAGGGGGCCAGACGCCCTAGTGACAGACTGGAACAGATGGAGCTCCATCTATCTGTTTCCGCCGCCAGATGCGTCACTAATGTGCCACGTAGTGAACAAACTACGAGTTTATCGAGGCTTAGTCTCGCTAATCGCGCCCCTGTGGCCGGCGCAGGTGTGGTACCAGCAGTTAATAATGTGGTGCCCGGACCCGGTATCGCTCCCGGTCGGGTACTTCCACTTAGACACGATTGGCAACCTAGAGACCTCGCTGACTTTTGCATTATGGACATTCAGGAGGCCAAGTGGCTAGCACCATACGGTAGGGATGTGACCAATAAATTGCTCAATCAATATACTCAGTCTACTAAGCGACAATATCAATCTCATTGGAAAGCTTTTACTTCTTGGATTGTTAGAACGGAACAAACTGTACCCTCAGTGGCATTGGTTTTTAATTACTTGAACTATCTGTTTGAGCAGAAACGTTTATCTGTGGTTACTTTGAAGAATCACTTAACTGCGATTAGAGTGCCCTTTTTCGACCTTACAGGTCTATCCATACCGGTGGCGGAGGAAACAGGATTTATGAGAGCGTGTTTTAAACTCCGCCCACCTCCCCGTCAGCTCATGCCTACTTGGTCTCTGGACAAAGCTTTGTCTTTACTTCATTCTCGTCTGTATCAAAATACTGCAGACTTTGCTTTAATCTTAAAGAAGGCAGTTTTCCTTTTGGCTTTGGCCACCGGAAACAGAGTGTCTGAGCTGGCGGCGATGAGCAACACACCTAATTGTCTTAGGTTTGGTAGACTTAATGATTCAATTTCCATTGCACCCTCCCCGGCGTTTGTAGCCAAGAATGAGCATAGTGCACACGTGTTTTCTGAGTTCACGGTGCCGGCGTTAAAAAGGGGAAAGGTGCATCATAATTTATGTCCAGTGCAAGCTCTAACCAAATATTTGAGAATAGCTCCTCATAACCCCCAAGGTGCTTTATGGGTAGCGAGTACGGGTAAACGCTTACTTAAACGGCGATTAGCCTCTCTTCTGGTAGAAGTCATTAAAGAGAGTAATCCCGGCGTTGTGGGTAGGGCCCACGATTTACGCAAGTGGGCGGCCTCTTTACGTTTCCTGAAAAACTTTTCAGTTGAAGATATTGCGTCCACACAGTTGTGGGCGTCTAATCATACGTTTCTCTCTAGATACTTGTCAGTTGCTCTAGACAAACCTTCCTTACCATGTATAGCTTTAAGGCAGAGGGTCTAGGTGGCCCTGCAGTCACTTATGTTTATTTTCAAGGAAGGGGGGGTGCAGTCAGTTGACATAGGACACCCTAGACCCCGCCGGAGTATGAGAGCTGTGATACAATTTAAGGTTAAAATGTGATATGAAAATTTCTCTGCGAGAATTTGTGCTAGTACAAAGTTTAGTACAAAACAACGGTGTTGTTATAGTAGTTTTAGCTGCGAAAGCAATGTAACATTAGTTCAATGGAGTTCATTAGCAATTGATCTCCACATGTATTTTGGGGTTTATGATGTGCACATATAAACTTATAACTTATTATTTTTGTCACCACTCGTTGAGTGGGGTGCCTTTTGTAACTACAGATCTGTGTTCAGAATCTTCAGGGTTACCTATTTTTGTCGGGCAGGCTTCTTTGAAGCACGCACCTGCCTGAACCCCCTTTTTCTTGTATATTTCCGGCCTACGCCGTATTAAATACATTTTTCAAAAGTAAGAATACTATGTGGTTGTTTTTATTATCTGCTTTTCTAGAGTTATGATATGATTACGAATGTCCCCCTCCAGTCTTAGATATCAGGCATGTTCGTCAATGATGGAGGGGCCACTAATAAATTATAGGTTTGACTCCTGTAAGGAGATAAAGAAAACCTAATATTTAGTAGTGGCCCCGTAATCATTGACGACTGGGGCCCTCCCGACCGTCCCCTTCCCATTCGTTGATGTATTAAGGATTTTGGTTTACTTGATATGTCAGTGAAGGAGGAATGACGCCTGATTCAGCGTCTGGTCAGAAATCCACACAAGTACATCCACGATATGATGGAAAGCTTATTGGATAGTTATTCTTATTTTCTTTTTGTTTTTATTTTTTACGAAGTTTTTTCGTAGTGAGAACCCAATTCATAATGACTGAAGCCATGAGTGAGGTCGCGTGCGCTCATGATGAAGGCTCCTCAGTTTTTAAATGCTCTGCGCGGTAGATTCAAACTACGGCGGATTAGTGTTTGAAGAGGATGCCTTATGTAATAGGCATGTTCGTCAATGATTACGGGGCCACTACTAAATATTAGGTTTTCTTTATCTCCTTACAGGAGTCAAACCTATAGTCTGCACTTCATTTTATCAGAAGAGCTTCACGGGGTAATTCACAGACGACCACTGGGAATGTCAAAAGTTGCTTTTGTTTGCTTTTGTAGTGATATAGGTGAAGTCACCAAGGTCGATATGGGGATCCGCCGTTGTTACAAATTTTGAGGCAACTAGAACTAGACTATAGGTTTGACTCCTGTAAGGAGATAAAGAAAACCTAATATTTAGTAGTGGTCCCGTAATCATTGACGATTATGCCTATTACATAAGGCACCCTCTTCAAACACTCATCCGCCGTAGTTTGAATCTACCGCGCAGAGCATTAAAAATTTGAGGAGCCTTCATCATGAGTGCACGCAACCTCACTCATGGTTCAGTCATTATGAATTGGGTTCTCACTACGAAAAAACTTCGTAAAAAAGAAAAAGAAAAAGAAAATAAGAATAACTATTCAATAAGCTTTCCATAATATCGTGGATGTACTTGTGTGGATCTTTGACCAGACGCTGACTCAGGCGTCATTCTTCCTTCACTGACATATCAAGTAAACCAAAATCCTTAATACATCAACGAATGGGAAGGGGATGGTCGGGAGGGCCCCAGTCGTCAATGATTACGGGGCCACTACTAAATATTAGGTTTTCTTTATCTCCATACAGGAGTCAAACCTATAATTTATTAGTGGCCCCTCCATCATTGACGATTATGCCTGATATTATTATGTTCCTTCCAACAACCAACAACCAATCTAAGACTGGAGGGGGACATTCGTAATCATATCATAACTCTAGCAAAAGCAGATAATCAAACACCACATAGTTTTCTTACTTCAAAAAAGATATATATTTATTGGCGCAGCACATATATACAAAAAGGGGTACAAGCAGGACCGTGCTTCAAAGAAGCCTGCTTGATAAAAGGGTTAACTCTTGAGACTCTGTGAACAGATCTGTAAGTTAAAAAGGCACCCCACTCAACATAAGTGGTGAAAAATAACAAACTTATAAGTTTACATGTGCACATATAACCCCATAATACTCGTGGATATATCTTGCAAAATATATCCAATGCTTAAAATTACATTGCTTTCACAGCTAAAACTACTTATAACAACACTGTTGTTTGTACTACCATTGTACTAGCACAATTTCCTGCACTGAATAGTACAGAGAAATTTTCATATCACAATACCCATAATTAGTATCACAGCTCTTATACTCCGGTGGGGTCTAGGGTGTCCTATGTTACACTGACTGCACCCCCCCCCCCTTTTCTTGAAATTAAACAAGAAGTGACTATTAGGGCCACCTAGACCCTCTGTCTTAAAGCTATACATGGCAAGGAAGGTTTGTCTAGAGCTACTGACAGGTATCGTGTCAAAAACGTATGATTAGAGGCTCACAACTGTGTGGACGTAATATCTTCAACAGAAAAATTCTTAAGGAAACGCAAAGAGGCTGCCCATTTGCGTAAATTGTGGGCCCTACCCACAACGCCGGGATTACTCTCTTTAATGACCTCGACCAAGAGAGAAGCCAATCTACGTTTCAGCAAGCGCTTACCCGTACTTGCTACCCATAAAGCACCCTGGTGATTTAGAGGAGCTACTCTCAAATATTTGGTTAGAGCCTGCACTGGACATAAATTATGGTGCACCTTTCCCCTTTTCAACGCCGGCACCGTGAACTCTGAAAACACGTGTTCACTGTGCTCATTCTTGGCTATGAACCCTGGGGAAGGTGCAATGTGAATACACTCATTAAGCCTACCAAACCTGAGGCAATTAGGTGTGTTGCTCATCGCCGCCAGCTCAGATACTCTGTTCCCGGTGGCCAAAGCCATAAGGAATACTGCCCTTTTTAAGAGTAATGTAAAATCTGCAGTATTTTGGTACAGACGGGAATGAAGTAATGACAAAGCTTTATCCAGAGACCAAGTAGGCATGAGCTGACGGGGAGGTGGGCGGAGTTTAAAACATGCTCTCATAAAACCTGTTTCCTCCACGACTGGTATGGTGAGACCGGTAAGGTCCCAAAATGGCATCCTAATCGCTGTTAAGTGATTTTTTAACGTTACCACAGATAAACGTTTCTGCTCGAACAGATAATTTAAATAATTAAAAACCAAAGCCACCGAGGGCACAGTTTGTTCTGTCCTTAGGATCCAAGAAGTAAAGGCTTGCCAATGTGATTGATACTGTCGTTTTGTAGACTGGGTATATTGATTCATGAATTTATTGGTCACGTCTCTACCATACGGCACTAGCCACTTGGCCTCCTGAATGTCCATAATGCAAAAGTCAGCGAGGTCGCTAGGTTGCCAATCGTGTCTAAGTGGAAAAACCCGACCGGGAGCGACACCGGGTGCGGGCACCACGTTTTCAATTGCTGGTACCACAACTGCGCCGGCCATAGGGGCGCGATTATCGAGACTACGCCCCGATAATCTCGTAGTTTGTTTACTACTTGGCACATTAGAGACGCGTCTGGCGGCGGAAACAGATAAATGGAACTCCACCTGTTCCAGTCTGTCACCAGGGCGTCTGGCCCACCTGCCGGCGTTATCGTCCGGCGGGTGAGGTACAATGGGAGTTTGTGAGTCTCCTCTGACGCAAACAGATCCACTTGTGGATGGTAAGGCTCCGCAATCATTTGGTTGAAAATGGTTTGCTTGAGCGCCCATTCTACTGTTGTGCTCTGTCTCTGAGACAGAGCGTCTGCCCAGACGTTTGCTACGCCTGGGAGATAAGAAGCGTGAAGATGAATGTCCAGCCTGTTGGCTAGAATAAAAATCTCTTCTGACACGGTTAGCAACTTTCGAGATCTCGTCGACCCTTGTTTCTGAATACAGTGAACCGCATTCAGATTGTCCATTCTGAAGGTCACCGACTTGTCCCGCAAAGTAGAGCCGTGAGCCTGAAGGAAAAATAAGGGGACTAGTAATTCTTTGACATTGATGTGGGAGATTTCTAAATGGGACCAAAGCCCTTGACCCTGGTGCCCTTGGTTTGACTGAAAACCCCAACCTATCTTGCCTGACGCATCCGTGTCTACCCATGCCGTCGGCGGAGGAGAGGTCCATGACATTACTGAGTGCAACATTTCCCTCTTCGCCCAGACCGCTAGTAAGTTGTGGATTAATTTTGGTATGGGCCATAATTTTTCCGCCGGCAATAGCGGAAAATATTTGTTGCCCTCCAATATTAAACGCTTTACTTTCAACCGGCCCAACATTACAGTTAGTTGAACCCAGTTGAGAGAGCCGGCCAGAGACTCCCAGATTCTCCGTGTCGTAGTCAGACTGTGAAGGAACCGGAACAGTTTCCTGCGAAATCTGTTTCGATTGTCCACACTCTGACTCAGAGTGAGAGCAGCTGTGTCCCAAACCAGCCCTATCCACTGAACTACTCGTGAGGGAACAAGGTTTGACTTTACCAGATTTACCTTGAACCCTAGAGTTTTGACATGATTTAATGTTATGTTGACATGATTTATGCATACTTGCTCCGTCTCTGCCACCACTAGCCAGTCGTCTAGGTACCACAAAATCCTGATCCCTTGTTTTAACAATGGCATCAGGGCTTGCCGGACTAATTTCTTGAATAAGCGAGGTGCCAGGTTTAATCCAAATGGCATCCTCTGAAAGACATAATTTTGATGCCTGATCCGTAAGGCCAGAAATCGTTGAAATCTTTTGTTTACCGAGACGTGCCAATACGCGTCTGTCAGGTCTAAAGAACACATCCATCCTCCCGGCGGAAGTGTTAGCCTGATTTGATGTACTGTCAACATCCTGAATGACACGTTGTGAATGTGAAGGTTCAGATAAGACAGGTCTACGACGGGTCTCATCTGAACACTGTCCCTTTTGGGTACCAGAAATAGCTTGGATGTGAAGACTGGGTAATTTTGAGGGACCGGGATGATGACATTCTTGGCGATCATTTCCTTGATCAGTGACTCCACCTCTAATGAAACTAGATTCGCCGTTGTCGGCTGACGTAAACGAGGTCGCCGGAGCCACTGCCAAGTGATGCCTTTGCGTGCCACCATCCTTGCCCACGTATTTAATGGCCATGCTTGGTGACACGTTCGGAACGACCCAGTTAGCAGACAAGGGTTCGCCGGCTGTACTACCCTCTGATCCACCCGCCTTGAGACCGGCACCGGGAGTGAGAGAGACTTTAGTTTTTTTATGGTGGTGGAGGAGGTGGTGGTGGACACTTCGCCTGCTGGCTGGCGTTGGCAGAAGACGGGCCCTGACCTGGTTTGTTATAGTCTCGTCCTTTCTGACCTGTAAACTTACCCTGTCTATACCTGTACTGACCTTGGGGGGAAGAGGACTTAGGTAGGTGAAAGGGCTTAGATCCCCCCGGCTGCGCTTTTGCGACTGGCTTGGGTTTGGGAAAGTTAAAAGCTGGTTTCTTAGAAGGGGTGGGACTCTGTTTAAAGGCCTGAGCCATATTAAACACAGTTCTCCACACATCTGGGGACATTAAAGAGGGAGTAAGCACTGGTGAAATGACCACCTGATTTGCAATTCGATCAGGAATTTTCCTAACCAGGGACATTCTGAGATCTTGTCTCGCTCGTACCGCCTCAAACAAGGCTGTGCGGATATCACCCAACGACTGAATCGACGTCTGAGGGCGCAATCGCCGAGATAGTTCAACCGATCTTCTGGCATCCGCGTCCGCGATTGCCTGAGTGGATCGTAGCATCGATTTCGCCACCTGGTGCGTCACAATGTATTGGGAGAAAAGTCTATACGCTTTCCCCCGTAGCCTAAATTCCCGGTCTAGGTGAGTTTGGGAAGGTGTAGTGAAAGGGTCCTTGAGTTCACATAGATTGATTTTGGGGGCACCTAAGAAAGCAAACAAAGCAGATGGGACACCGCCAGCAGCACACACTGGCATAGAGAACCAAGAATGACTGTCCTGAGGAATTTGGTGGGAAGATTTTGAGGTGAAGGTGTTAGCAAAGTTCTGAGCCTCCGTCTCCCATTCCACCCAAGGTCCCGGGCCCAACTGCCCCACCTTCAATGCTGGATTAGCGGCTGTGTCTGTGACAGTTTGCAAATCTAATTCTGGCGTGAGAGCTGACAGTGTTTTTATATCATTAAAACCATCATTCTTGGACCAGTCAGAAAAAAAATTTGAAGCTGAGGCAGGGGGCAGGGCAGGTGTAGCAGTATAAACAAAATAGTCCTGGTGATAATAGTTAGGAATGGCCTTAACATTAACATCTAGTACATTACCCAATATATCCAAGGCTCGTAACTTTTTAGATTTATTGCCTTGGATTACCCACTCTCGTGGCACTGGAAGTTCCCCTGACAAGGTGGGCTGTGCGACCTCTGGTTTAGTGGGGATCAATTGTATCCATGACTCGTCGGGACCGTATAATAGGGGCATCGCTACCTTTCTTAACGGTGCTTTATCTAAAGGGGGCGGATTCACATCCGTTACCACCCTTACACTAGAAGTAGTCAGTGCCGCCGAAGCAGGCCTAGCGACCACAGATGGTGATATAGAGGGAGGGTGAGGAATCTTAGTTAAGGCAATGGAAGCAATCAGAGGCCGAACATTGGAACTTGTCATGGAAGCTCCCAGGTCTACTGTAGGAGTCTCCGGCTGTTGGCCATTTTTTGTTGTTAGAGCATTAACCAATAACCCATCTATTTCTTCTGCCTTGACAAATTTAGTTGATGACGAACTCAGAGGTGAATCATTCCGATCCTGTGCGTCGTCTAAAACTGAACCCGACTCTTGCACCTCCATGTCCGAGATTACAGACACCTCGTCTTTGTCATCTGGCTCCCCGTGAGAGGATTCCGCCGAAGCCGGAATCCCGTCGTGTTGCCAAGTCAAGTCTGGAATGGATGATGGGATCGCCGCGTCCCTGTGGACATCAGCCACTGAATGTGTATCTTGAGCCAGACGTGGGCTTTCAGTCCCTGGTCGAGAATATCGCCACACCCCCAGGCCTTGGCCTGCACTCCCTTGGGAGTCTGATACTCCCTCAACCATGGAGCCCCCACTTGACCCTGCTAGAGGACGATCACTGTCCACCGAACTCTCCAATTCTAAGGTTAGAATACTAATAGGTAAAATGTCTTTTGTTGCTGACACCACACTAGCCCCATGAGAGTGAATACTAGATTTGCCGGGAGTAGAGGCATGAAGAGAGGCACTAGACTCCGGTGAATGCCGGGAGGCCTTTCGTTCATGCGAGTCTTTCCTAGAAGACTTGTGGCTATGGTGCGACCTAGAACTGCCTTTGGACTTTGTAGATTTCTCACTATAGCTACTTGTGGACCCCTCTGTCTTGCTCTTCTTACTCGCCGGCGAAGAAGAGAGACCAGGCGGCTGCTGTCTAAGAGGTGACCTGGACCTGGACCGCGCCCGTGACGAGGAGGCTGCCACCGGGGGCGTAGGTTCTCGCGGTCTCTTAGATGTGCCTGAGGCTGGAGAAAGTGTAATACCCTGTCCAGTCTCTGCTGACTTTCGTACAGTTACTCTAGAGGGACGTTTACTAGGGGGGGGGCTCAAATAGTAACTTATCCCAAAGAGTTACGTTATCGCATTGAAGTGACTTATGAGCCACTGTGGTAGTATAAGAGGTCATCTGCTGCCTAACCTCCCGTAAAGCGACCGCTGTGGTCTTATCATTGTCTTGCAAAACTTTATGGCTTAATTGAGAGCAAAAGGTACAGTTCCGCATCACCCACAGACCCTGTGAGCGGTCGAGACATTTAACACATTTAATGCAAAGGGTGTGTGCAAATATAGGGATACCTGAACAGGAGGGCGTAATGCACAAAGCAAAACAGGGGCAAAGGTAGCCATGACAGAGACTGGTGGGAAACTTACTCCAGGTTCTCTATAGACCCGCCGAGACCCAGCTCTGGAAAAAAGAAAATTTCCAGGAATTAATGCTCATAAGGTTAACCAAACATGTTCGCACACAAGTGTTAAATAACCCGCCGGGTAACGAGACGCAATACACAATGACTACAGCTCGCTACGCGGTGGGGTTCCTTAGTAAAGATTTCAGAATATCTTAACCTGTCCAAAAGATTTATGAATACCCTCTGACATGACAAAAAGACCAGCATGGCGTTATAACTGATTTAGTCTTCCCGGTGGTGTTTGTTTCAATATATTTTTGGAAAAAAAAACCCTAAAAAGACGCCGGCCCCCGTATTATCTTGCAGATCAAAAACTGGGAAGCCTGACAAAATACGAGATCTGACTTCTCCCGAAGTGGTTTTTTGATCGCCGTATGTTGAAGGCGGCGATACAAAGCGTATCCCTCAATTGTCTGGTCAACTATACTGAATTGCCAGTTCGTTATTCTACCCTTTCAGGGAGCGCCGGGTGTAAAATAAAGTTACAAAAAGTTAACCCCAATTGTGCCTTAAATCGCCGTATGTTGAAGGCGGCGATACAAAATGCATCCCTCCATTGACTGGTCAACTAAACTGAATTTTTTGCAAATTGTTAATTCCACCCTTCCAAGGTGCACCCGCCGGGTGTGAATAAAAGTTTATAATGTTAACCCCAATAGTTCCTATCCCCACTTCTTTGTAAAAGATCGCCGGGGAGGAAAACCAAACAACAACAGCTTAGTTTTTTACTGGCTTTGCAATACCGGGAAAAAACTACACACAACACGTGTCCGCATGAACACTGTTAGATGGGTACAGCCATCCCGCCGGGAATCATTGGGAGCCTGACACCAGAGACGCAGTCCTGGAGAGCCTCAACACTCACTCGCCGGGGAACACAAGCCTGTCTTTAAAACCACGCGTGGCTAAAACTCGGCTACCAGCTGGGTTTTTCATGGTGTAACCAAGAAAATCCCGCCGGAAAAGCAACCCACCCCGTCCAGATACCATCTGAACGCATCACAAGACCGTGGAGATAGCCAAGCACGACTAACCCCAGGCCCACACAATAGTCCGTGGAATTAGCCAATACACAACTAAACCAGGACACACATGACACAGTAGTACATATTTATAACATAAATCAATAACACTTGTACATGTAGCAAAGCTACGAGAGGCTGGCTAGGCCTAGGCAGACGGACATAAAAGTAAACACGTCGTAATATAAACAAAAAGCACTGAATTATATCACAACAGGAACCACCGTCAACACACCACTGTAGCAAATACAGTAAAAGTCCGTTAATCCGACGACCGATGATTCTAATCTCCCAATAGTCCGAATTTTTCAATTTGAGGCCAAATCCGAATTCACCCGATGGTCCGAATTTCAAGAAGTCCCAAAGTCCCCTTTTTGAGGCATTAGTCCACTCAAATGACACATAATGGAGCACACACATATCATATGTTCATGAATTCACTTTAAAAGTTTACTATTGTCATTGTAGCCTATTACCTACTTCAAAACATTCAGATTAATGGTCAAAGGAAGCTACTGATCAGTTTCAGTTTCAGTTTCTATGGAGCTCGTCCTGGAATCTTTACGACTCTGAACCTCACGATTCTATACAGGACTGGCCATTTGTATCTGCACTAGCTCAGAGAAGAGTGTTGAGAGGGGAGAAGGGGTGTTGGAGAGAGAGGAAGCTGTTGGAGTGGCTTTGTTATGTGTGTTTAGTCTGTATACGTCGTCAGGATGTCCCCTGACTGGGTGCGAGCATGTGAAACATGCTAGGACGTACTACCACACCCACTAAATGTCCGCCGTGGCAGGGATTCGATCCCGGGTCTTGCAGATTCACACGTGAGCGTGCTCACCACTGGACCACGATAAACGTAAACACCTTCTTCTTCTTCTTCCACATCGTCTGCTAGAGAGTTTGTTTTGCTCTTGAACGCATCCTTGGGACGCTCCGATGCGCTACTGGCTTGCACCGTATTTTCTGCAAGCGCATTCAGTCTTGAGCTTGAAAACGCACCTTTCTTGAGCTTGAAAACGCACCTTTGGACGTTCCGATACGCTACTATTTATAGTTCAGTGATCGGAGCATCCCAAGGGTGCTTTCAAGACAACAAGACAAGGGTGCTTTCAATACAATATAATATAACAGAGCACGTCACAAAAGGAAAATTACAAGAACCTCTCAGGGAAGTGCCGTTGTTAAGGCATTACTTCCCGAACCACATCTGATCTGATCTTCAAGAGCAAGACAAACTCGCTAGTAGACGGAAGAAGAAGAAGAAGACGATGCGGACATATGGTGTACGTTTATATCAGCAGATTCCTTTGACCATTAATCTGAATGTTTTGAAGTAGGTAATAGTCTACAATGACAATGGTAAACTTTTGAAGTGATTTCATGAACATATGATATGTGTGTGTGCACCATTGTGTCATTTGGGTGGCCTAATGCCTCAATGTTTTCGTCAGGCCACAGGTTCATAGGGGTAAAGTCCGATAATCCGAAAAATCCACTAATCCGAACGAGGGCCGGTCCGCTGCCTTTCGGATTAACGGAAGTTTACTGTACTTCCGACAAAGGGAAGAACTGACTCGGGACCCAGAAAAAACTTCACTAAGTGAAGAAAAATACGCTGGGAATGTCAGACAAAACAAGCTACCTCATCAAAAAGATAAAAGGAAGCAATAATAACGCGTAATGAAAGCCGCCTGCATCACAAAGCTAGCTAACTGTGAAAAAGTTCACATGTCCACAACAGGACCACGAGGGTACACCCGAAATAGATGCCCCAAAAACACGACCCAAAATACACTGCACTGCGGGCAACCCGCCCAGGACACTCCTGCTACGCCTATCCTAACCTTACTCGATACATCCCGGAGTAAACAAATGAGAAAAAACTCACTAGGGACGCAACAAATGCGGAACTAGCGGAGCGTGGGGAGGCACGTCCGGGTCGGTTGAGCGCAGAGCAGAGAAGGAAGAACGACGCCTGAGTCAGCGTCTGGTCAAAGATCCACACAATATCCACACAAAGATCCACACAAGTACATCCACGATATTATGGAAAGCTTAATGAATAGTTATTCTTATTTTGTTTTTGTTTTTATTTTTTACGAAGTTTTTTCGTAGTGAGAACCCAATTCATAATGACTGAACCATGAGTGAGGTTGCGTGCACTCATGATGAAGGCTCCTCAAATTTTTAATGCTCTGCGCGGTAGATTCAAACTACGGCGGATGAGTGTTTGAAGAGGGTGCCTTATGTAATAGGCATAATCGTCAATGATGGAGGGGCCACTAATAAATAGTATCCACTCATCCAATTGTCCAAGAATATACCCAAAGATCTAGAACTCTCTTCCCCTCGATTCACATGTAGTTTGATTCCCCAAACAACCTGAACGAGGTTCATGCTCGGTTACTAAGCCCTCAGATAGATAGGTTGGGGCAGTTTTAATAAACAAGCTAACCCCTCCTCAGAGCTCAGGCCAACAATGGACAACTACCTTTAGAATTAAAAACATTAATGAACCAAATGTTGACAGACAATGTTGTGACTTAAGTGCCAGTTAGTTTTTCTATCACACAAGTTTCTCTCCCCAAAAGGGACAGTCTACGACTAAAACTCTACGATAGACATGTTTACTCCTCAACAAATCAATTCACAATAGAAAGTTCAGGATATTAACTAGTTCCCAAGTAGAACTAATTCTACAATCAAAGGTCTGGATAATTGCTCCAGATATAGAAGAGTCCTCTGGCACATCCCAGTAACAACAGGTACCAAAAAAGGTCCTAGCTATCCCATTCAGAATCAGAGCGAGGATGTTCACCAGAATTCCTTCCAGCTTGGACATAGCTCCCAGTTTTTTCACCAAGCGAGTGAAACAAACTCTTCTCCCTCTACTCAAAGTCGGCGTAAAAATACTGCTTTGCCTTCAAGATTGTAGAATGCTGTGGTTTTCTCCACTCCATAGGCAAGAAACAAACCCTGATAGTCACGTAACATGTGACAAAAGGGGGTTTCAGAATAAATTTAGAGAAATCAAAATTCTCACTCCTACACAATCAGCAGGAGTAGGATTAATCTGGGATACACAACTCCAGACTATAAAACAAAGGCCATCCAATGCCAAAAGTCTTCAAATATAACCATTCACAGTATTACATACCAAGACTGTAAACAGGAACTTTGATAATCTCCGATAGGCTCTTTAAAAAAATTGGGTTAAAAAATAACAAGGCCCCTAGGCTCCCTCAGGTTGAAGGAAATAATCTAACCAGGCAACAAAACCGTTCCGCTAACACCTCACAATTACCTTCTATTCATCCCAAAGAGAATTCGACATCCCCTGTCGTTGCGAAAAAAATCTCGAGTAAAGGTAATCAGTGACACATTGGTCAGATCCACCTCCCAGTTTTGGGTTGGACACAGACGCTTCGAGTCTGATAGGTTGGCACTATCAGTCGTTCGGAAGTTCATCAGTATCAAGGAAAATGGACAACCTTAAGTCAGTGTCACATCAATACCCAAGAACTAACAGTCCCTCTATTTTTCCCAAAGTTCATGCAATTTCATTGACCTCCAGGTCAATGTCATACCTGGAGCGCGTTCAGTCTACCCAAACACGCAAACGGCCGTTCGCAGACGCTTCGGTCGCTGGGTTGCTCGGGGTGCGCTCTCTGCGGCTGTGCCCTGGACCGCCCCCCCGCCGACGGTCTGGGTAGCCACAGATACGTCGAGCGAGGTTGGGTGAGGTTCCCGATCGAACCTGGGACGTCCACTTCCCGGCAGATGGGTGGGTCTCCCTCCACTTCCCCGTCTATGCCCTCGGACTGTTGGTTCCTTTGTTCTTCCTGCGGGACCACGCGCTGGCCCTTCGGGGTAAGTCGGTGGCCTTTGGGTTGGACACTCAGACAAGCTGTCCACTGTTTCCTCCAGGTCGTTGACTCTATTCGGGGTCTCGGTGGAGTTGTTCTTCCTCGCGGACCGACACCCCTTCTCCTTGCATGCCTCCTCCCTGCCCGGGCCTGCCACCCTGTCGAGAGGGCAGGGCGTTCTTGTAGAATGGGCGATGAAACGGACTGTGTTCGCCGACCTCGCGGCTTCCTGAGGTGTTCCGGAGGTCGCTTTGTTCGCATCGGGGGTGCCGCGCCAGTTGCCTCTGGACCTCTCCCTCCGGCCTCGCGCCCCGGGGGGGGTCCGGATGCTTTCATGGTAGCCTGGTACAGGTGGCGGTCGATATACATCTTTCCGCCACCAGACGCGCTGTTGATGTGCCCAGTCCTCGCGAGGCTGCGGCTGTACCACGGCTGCGTCTGGCTCCTCGCGCCTCTGTGGCCGGCACGGGCTTGGTACGCCCGGTTGCCGCGGTGGTGCCCGAGTCCGGTCCCTCTACCTGTCTCCGGCTTCCACTTGGGCTAGGTTGGGGACCTGCGGACCTCGTTGGCCTTCGCATCGTGCTTGTTCATGAGGCACGGTGGCTCCCGGTCCCCGGCCGGGCCCTGACTTACTTCCTGAAGCGTTCCTGGCCGTCTTCTCCTTGGGGGACTTACGGGTCCCGCTGGAGGTCTTTTACTAGGTGGCTACAGGCTACTCGCCTACCAGTTGGCTCTCCTTCCCTCGTCCTACGCTCCTTGTTTCACCTCTTCCGTACACGTCACTTTCAAGTCGACGCTATACGTACCCACTTGTCTGCCGTCCGGGGGGTCTTTGGGTCCGTCGCTGGGCTGGTCGTTCCGCCACAGGAGCTGGATTCCTTCCTGACGGCTGCCTTCCGGGATCGACCGCCTCCGCGCCAGGTCCCTCCGCAGTGGGATCTGGGGCGGGCTCTGGTCCTTCTGGCTTCACCCACGTATACAAGGGCCGCTACGCCGGTTCCGTTGCTCGGGCGTCCACTCTTCCTTGTCGCTCTGGCCACTGGGGATCGGGTGTCTGCACTAGCGGCATTGTCACGGCCCCGGGACTGCGTGCGATTCTCCCCGTCCTTGCATGGCGTCTCGTTCGCCTCCTCCCCTCCTTTTGTTACCACGCATGGGAGGGAGGCCCCCGTTTTCCAGCCTTTCGACGTCCAGGCTTTACGGCGTGGGCATCCTCGCCATGTGTTGTGCCCGGTGTCAGCCTTGCACTCCTCTGTTGCGTCTGTGGCGCCGCCTTCGGGTACTGCTGTGTGGGTGTCTCCTCGGACAGGTGGGAGGCTCTCGCAGGTGCAGATGGGCCGCCACGTTTGTCGGACCGTTCGTGCCCGTCACCCTGTTTTGCGCACGATGTCAGATCCTTTGCTGCCTCCTTCCGGTTCCTGCCACGTCGATCCTTACCTGCCATCGCCTCAGCGGTTTTGTGGTCTTCTATCAATTCCTTCATCTCCTCCTACCTCTCCGTGTCCAGTGTTCGACCCCCTCGGCCGGTGATTGCTCTCGGGGGTTGTGTTTCCTGGTGCTCTGGCGAAGATCCCTGGTCTTCCCCCCTTGTCCCTCGTTCTTTTCCTTTGTTTTATTTAACAAAGGGTGGGGGGGGGGGGGGTGTACGGGTTTGCAACACTGGATTGCAAGTTTGGGATTATGTATTGTTCCAGTACATAAGTGTTTTTGCCACATTGAAAATTGTGTTTTGTTCTTGTGTTCAGTGTTTTTGTTGGTTTTTGAAGAAAAGGGATTTTGGGTACAGTACCTTTTTGGTTTCAGACAAGTCTATGTTTTTGCATTACTATGAATGACGGGCATGTGTTAACACTGTTCTTTTTAGCTACTCCTCAGTTTTTCACTCTTTTATTAAACTCTCTTGTTTAAATTGTGTCTTTGTCATTCATAATTTTGTTTTATGCATTGTTTTTTTTGGTAGGTTGGGCTTGGATGTCCTCCTCCTATTTGTTGTGCAGCCTTGACGTTGGATTTGCCAAGACTACTAACAAATTGGGAGGTTTGACGTACCTCCCAACCTACCAAATAGGAAAACCTACTATTTGGTAGTAGTCTTGGAAAATCCAACGTACATAATACCCTCCCTCACGCCGGACCCCTGCCCATCCGCGTTCTTCTGCTGACGTGAGATGTGATGACAAGAGAGGGTCGCTCATGCGCACGTTCGACAGGGATCTGCACATGACGGAACACGGGATGGGCCTTAAGCGGTAACTAAGGTAAACCCCTTTTTCTTCTCTTCTATGCTTTTTTCACCTTCGGTGGTAGTTTTGGTTAATGTACAACGTCTCCTAGAGCAAGATAAGGAGTAGACTCTATACGTTTTCTTTTTAACCGCGGTTGGAATGACGACATAGCAGTCAAAATAGACAAGTCGTCATTGCAATTAGGTTAATAGCCTTGACGTTGGATTTTCCAAGACTACTACCAAATAGTAGGTTTTCCTATTTGGTAGGTTGGGAGGTACGTCAAACCTCCCAATACTGATCTGCTAATACCCTACTTGGTCCAGCCATAGGGGCTTTGCGTGGTACCTGAGTTAACATTGGAATAGCAAAAATAAAGTCCTGTGGTACACTTAATGACTGTTCATGATGAAGACTAGGTTCTAAGTCCTCCACCCCCACCTCTGAGTCGCCGGTCAGCGTGCCGGAGGTAGGGGTAGAGGGTGGAGGTGGCCCAGTAACCTTCCGGCTACTACTATGTTTCGTACTGGCCGGTGTCATCTTGTCCTCCCTACGGCGTTTGGTTGATCTGGACGACTCCGCCGATGAGTGCCTAGACTGCTTTCTGGAAGATCTCGACCGTGACCTTGACCTTTGCCGTGGGGAAGGCGACCGCCTCCGCTTGGTCCGGTCGGGGGGGGGTAGCCTCGGTAATGTCACTCTCATTGCCACTAGAGCTACTCACTACCACTCTTGAAAGGGTTTTAGGTTTAGCTTTAGGTTTAGTAGATTTAATAGGAGCCTACTTAACCAGAGGTGACTTCATGATTAATTATTCCCACAGGGTATCATCATCGCAATGAAGGGCCTTATGGGCAATATCTTTAGCATAAGAGTTGAAAATGTTCTTTATCTCTTGCAATGCCGCTAAGCACGACAGGTCTTTCTTAGTGAGAAGCGCCGCCTTTAACTCAGAACAGACAGAACAACGCTTAGACATCCACAATCTTCGAGAACGATCGAGGCATTTCATGCATCTAATGCAAAGTTTGTGAGCAAATACAGGCAATAATGAGCAAGTAGGAGTAGCACACAGCTCAAACAGAGGCATGATGGAAAAAAGGTTCCCCCCCCCGCCGGAATCAGCCACCCACCAGCCGCTAGGTTTGTTGTCACTGAGGCACTGGGTCTTATCTGGAAAATAAAATTTCCAGGAATCAATGCTCATAAGGATAACCTGCGAGGTGTTAAAACATCCTACCTCAAGTCCGCCGGAAAATTAGCTATAGCCACAGCTACTCTAACCTTCCGCTGGACTCGACCATGGAAAAACTGAGGTTTCTCCGTTTAAGCTGATTGGACTGCTTACCTGTGACAAAGTGTCACTGGCCCTAGTGACCTTAAGTTACTCAGTTACTTATTCGTCAAGGGGAATCCACGCAATGCGAGCTAAGCTCATTATTATCGCGCCTCCTTAACTGGGAATGTATTGCGTGAAATGCATGTTAAGTGTTTTATGTACTGTTGGAATGGCTGTGGATGTGTGTTTAAACTATCCGTGACTATTGAAATAGAAAGGTAGGTAACGTGCTTGCACGACGTATCACAACACCTGCACACTAGACTGGAACGCCGGGCGAAAGAAGTCTTGCCGTATGACAAATCGGTCAGGGCGAGTCCCCTCGGCGGGCCGAGGTTGCTCCCGTAGGAATTTGCATTTTCCGCCGGAAGGATTGTGGTTCAGCGTACCACGCCGGGACATTTGGTTGCTCCCTTACTTGTCTGTGAGATGAGAAAACGGAGGCCCTGGCCAGAAGGCCGCCGGAGAAAGAACAACCAAAAATTTTAGAGGGGGGGGGACTTATATGTAAACATTTCCCCCCTCCAAAACCCCACATACACAGTTGGTCCTCCGGTAACGCGTGTTTTGGAAACGCGGTTTTGGTGGCACGCGGTACACCCCAAATATCCAAAATGTTGCTAACACGGTCAATACTTACACTGGCGCGGGGTCCAGCTGGGCGCCGAACCTTTACTCCCGACTTTTGTAGCTCGTATCTCTGCAAATATATGGCCTAACCAAGTGTTTATGCCTACCAGAGGTAGATATGATCGTTCCCGTGCATTGGTTGAAGACTAGAACACTCCACATTGTGTAGTTAATGTGTGAGGTGAGAATAATTACCGAAACACACTTATGTTATCGTTTGGCTGTCGAGTGAGTGTGTGTGTTGTCATTGTGTGGATAACTTGGCTAGGCTATCTCGGTCGCCGAATCTTTACTCACGACTTTCGTAATTTACCGATGCTCATATCTCTGCAAATAAATGGCCTAACCAAGTGTTTATGCCTACCAGAGGTAGATATGATCGTTGTTGTGCGTTGGGTGAAGACTAGAACACCCTACATTGTGTAGTTATTGTGTGAGGTGAGAAATAATAAGACGGCGAGTTATGCGGGAATTCCGAAGGTACGATTTTCGTAATTTACCGATGCTCATATCTCTGCAAATAAATGGCCTAACCAAGTGTTTATGCATACCAGATGAAGATATGGTTGTTGCAGTGTGTTGGGTGAAGACTAGAACACCCTACATTGTGTAGTTATTGTGTGAGGTGAGAAATATGATGGCGGTATTTCAGAGCTTCGATCGAAAAATGTCGGCTACTGCTGTGACTCTCTCTCCTTAGCCTAGCTGCCTAGCCTAAACAAAATATTTATTCAGAGGTAAGAGTTGTTGCAATGGGCAAATCAACTCATTGCACATGTCAAATAACCTTTATAATTGATTTAATCATTATAGCTTTGCGCAGTGGCAGTATCGTAACCAATAGGGTCTTGCTGAGTACCGTGGAAATTGCATTGTCACTGCTATAAGCTAAAAACAGTGTGCAAAATTGGTTAAAGTTTTTGCACCACACACATCTGCCATCCTGTGCGTGGTCTCTCCACGCATCTCGGTTGGGCTACCCCCAAAGGGTAGCCAAGTTGATCCCCACCTGCCCGCGGTGACCTTGCAGACACCACTTTCCATTTTTTTCTTTTCCATTTTAATTATTTTCCATTGTGGTGGCACTGACGGGGACGGCGCTACCTGGGGTCTGTCCCAGGTAGTTATTTTCATGGTTTTTTTTAAACTAGGGTTTTCTCTTATTTTTAATCAGATACAAAATACAGGTGTTTTTGTTTTTAATTATTGGTTACTTCCACTGAAATGGCAGCGGGCAAGCAGAGTTGTAGTTGTGGGAAGGTTGTGGGCAAGGCCAAATCGCTGGGCTGCTACTCGTGTGGTACCTATTTTCACGTTAACTGTATAAATGTTGATGATGAGGACCTCAGAGTACTTGCAAAGAAGAAACCTGGATTTAAATGGCATTGCACTGTTTGCGATACCACCCCCCTGGCTGCAAAGGATGCAGCAATTAGTCAGCAGACCTTGGATGACCTGACGGCTGCCCTAGTTGGTGAAGTGAAGACTGCCATTGTAAACTAAGTGAAGGGTGCCCTTGCTGCGGTAGCCGTGGAGATAGAGAGTATTGGTAACAGAATGGATATCCTTGAGACTAAAGTTGCTGCCCCCGACATTCCCTTGTTTGCCAAGATAGTTCAGCAAACATTTGAAGAGACCAAAAAGGAGCCGACCAAACGCACCACTGAGGTGGTAGATGGTGGAAAGAAAAAAACTGTCTGGGACCATCAGGTCCTGGTAGTGAAGCCAAAAGACCGATCCTCCGAGCCAGTAAGCCCACCAGATACAAAGGCAATCGAGACTGCTTTGGCTTCGGTTCCGGTTAACAAGTTAACTAGAACTGATTCAGGTGTACTGGTGGTACGACTTCCATCCAAGAAAGCCAAAGAAGATGCAGGAAGGGCCATCAATCAGTGTTTGGGGGTGGACAGTGCCTTCAGTGTCTCCGAACCAAAGAAGATGATGCCAAAAATGACTCTGGTAGGCATTGCTAATGACGCTGAGGATAATGAGATCATTCCCAGCATCCTCAACAAGAACCCAAGAATAAAGTCCCTGGTCGACGATGGCTTAGCTATGAATTTGCTATTCACCAAGCAAAAGAGTGATGCACACACAAAGACTGCGGTAGTAAAAATGTCACCTGAAATACGCTCTTCCATTGTGGATGATGGCAATTCTGTGTATGTTGGACTTGTGAGATGTCGTGCATACGATCGCTTCTGGGTAACACAATGTTACCATTGTCAGGGCTTTGGTCATACCAGTGACAGGTGTTATCGAAAAAATTAGGATCCAAAATGCAACTTCTGTGCCGGTACTCATAACTCAAAAGACTGCACCAACAGGACTTCCCCCAAATGTATAAATTGTATGAGCTCCACATCAGTTACGGAGCCGCCAAATAATTTCGCCTCAAGTAGAAATTGTCCTCTAATGACAGCTCAGAGAAATAAAGTTGTTGTTGTTGTTCCCCAAGCTGCCTGGCCGAACAGCCCCAAGGCCCCGAGCAATTCCAAGGCCATAACCGAGTGCCCCCACAGAACCCTCCCCGCCGACCACAATAAAGCCTGGGTGACCGAAGCCACTCCATGGCGGGGGGCTGAGGAAGGTGCGGAAATGCCCGGGAAACCAAAGCCCCACCCAGGGCCCTGTGCCCCTCAGCAATTATGAAGAGAAAGTTGAGGGGCAAGGGAAAAATGTGACGCTTTGGCTTCCAATCTTGGTAGATTGGGAGGTCAATCCACGGAAGAGACGCCGTCACTTGAGATCTAGAAAATATATAAGTTAAAGAAAAAGTCAGAGTAAGCTATGGGTATGGCAGAGATTGCTCAGCTCTCACTCTGATAGACCAGCCCATCACCACATGACTAGAACCCAATCCTCTCGGCATCAGCTAGGAAAGGCCCTAGAAAGCCGCCTTTGGCGGGGGGATAGCTCCCCTATTTCAACCCCTTTCGGGGTTGGGCACCCGCCCAGAGAAATAAAGTTATTGAGAACACCAATTTTGTAGGTTCAAAAAACTGAAAAATGCACATGGGAGCCGGTTGAAACTGGGTCTGTTGAATGTTCGTTCCTTGCGTAACAAAATGGATCATATTTGCGAGATCTTGGATGAACGTAACCTTGATGTATTATGTCTCACTGAGACCTGGTTGTTCGAGTCAGATCTGAATATTATCCAGGCGGCATTGCCTAAAACCCATTCCATAATAAATGTTCCTAGGCCTAGGGGAGATCATCCGGGTGGTGGAGTGGCAGTTGTCTACTCCACATCTCTGGTGAATATCTTGCAAATAAGCCATAACCCAGCCCCTCTTTATTATGAACTGTTGGAAGTGGAAATAAAACAACATCAACAAATTCTAAGAATGGCAGTTGTCTATAGGCCTGGCCATCGTGGCACAGATAGGGGTTTTATGGAAGAGTTTGGGCAGTTTCTCGAGGAATTTTCTGCTAAAACCGGAAGACTTTTGATATGTGGAGATTTTAATTACTGGGTTGACAGCCCTCATCTGAAGCCATTCTCTCCTGAGTTCCTTGAGTTGACTGATCAGAACAATTTTGTAAACCATGTGTCCCACCCAACTCATATCTTAGGACACACCCTTGACTTGGTTTTCTCTCCTGTGGGTTGTGGTGGTGTTCTGGATGTTGATGTTGAGAATGCTGACCCTAATACCTCTGATCATGCTTTGATTACTTTCAGCTTTGATTTCCCTAAGCCACTCACACATGAAAAAGTAATCAGATTTAGAAATTATAAAAATGCAGACCAAAATTTGGCTAGCAGTGAAGTAAAACAGTACTTGGGAAGTATTGATACTTCCAACCTTACTTCAGATGAGCTGGTGGAGGTACATGGAAATGCACTTAAATTAGTGTTCGATCATCACTGTCCAGAAGTAGAGAAGAAAATCATAGTACGAGATGATTCACCCTGGTATAGCACTCGAGTTAAATTTCTTAGGAGAGCGCGTAGAAGAGCTGAACGTGAATGGCGGAAAAATAAAACAGACTCTACATGGTTGCAATATCTGTCAGCCAGAAGAGCTGTGGTCCACACAATCAAAGATGAAAAGAAAGTGTATTATCAGGGAAAAGTTGACTCATGTGGTAACGACCAGAGGAGGTTGGCTTCAATTGTAAACAGTTTACTTGGAAAAACAAGAGTCAGCTTAAGACCTTCTGTACCCGATGCCGAGTTGGCTGCCAACTTTGTGGCATTTTTTGCTGGCAAGATAACTCGCATAAGACAGGAACTGGATGATGCTTCTGTTGGTGAAGAACTTTCAGTTGTACTCCAACCCCGACACATTCCTAATAATGTCCTCTCATCCTTTCACTCAGTAGAGGTGGACATGATCTCGTCCTACATAAGAAACCTCAATAAAACATTTTGCCCGTTGGATCCCATAAATGTTTCCAAGCTACCAAGAGTCTATGATCACACAGTTGAGTTTATTTCCAAAATAATTAATAAGTGCTTCTCTGAAGGTAACTTCCCACATTCTGAAAAGCATGCACTACTCCGACCTACTCTAAAGAAACCTGGACTTGATGTTGAGAACATGTTGAACTATCGTCCTGTCTCCAACCTGTCCTTCATATCAAAGATATTAGAGCGTGCAATACTTGACCAATTACAACCACTACTTCAGCAGAATGAAACTATCCCAATTTTTCAGTCTGCTTACCGACAGCATCATTCAACTGAAACAGCATTGATTAGAGTACATAATGATCTAGTTGAGAACATTTGCAATGGTGTGGCCTCACTATTGGTCTTGCTTGATCTCTCTGCGGCCTTTGACACAGTGGATCACGAGTTGTTATTGAGTGATCTTTATGATTGTGGTGTGCGTGACTCCGCTCTCTTGCTTCTTGGGTCGTACTTGTCAGGTAGATCCCAGAGTGTGATGGTAAATCAAGTGGTCTCGGACTCGACACCCCTGCAGTATGGTGTTCCGCAGGGATCGGTTTTAGGTCCTATCCTATTTATAATTTATATTAGCAGTTTGTCTCTTCTGCTTCGTGCACATAATGTCACCTTTCACTTTTATGCAGATGACACCCAGATTTATGTGAGAATCACAAATATAGTTGATATACGGAGTAAGATGGAATTGTTGATGTCTGATATCAAGAAGTGGATGAGAGCGAGAAAACTTAAACTAAATGATGGTAAAACTGATATTCTCATCATCCGAGGAAATAGAAGAGCTGATGATATAGTAGGTGCCCTCTCCATCAATGTGGGTGGATCTCAGCTGTGACCGGCCAACTCTGTTCGAAATCTGGGTGTATATGTGAACTCCCGATTAGATTTCAAAGAGCATGTAAACCAGATAGTTAAAAGTTGTTACTTGCACATCATAAATCTTTATTTGGTGAAGCCGTTTATAACCAGACGTTGCCTCCTGACGTTGGTTCACTCATTGGTCTTCTCGTGTTGATTATTGCAATGCCCTGTTGGTGGGTCTTCCAATTTATATTTTGAAGAAAGTTCAGTCTGTTCTTAACAGGGCCGCAAGACTAATTTTTGGTGTTCCACCTAGAACTCCTACTACATCTCTTCACATAGAACTGCACTGGCTGCCAGTAAGAGCAAGAATAGAATTTAAGTTGTGTTTGGTGACTTTTAAGGTTCTCAAATTTGGTGAGCCTAGGTACCTTGCGGAGCTGCTCAGGCGCCCACCGGCACACCATGGTGTAGTTGTGCATCATGACAATGACCCTTTTCGTCTTGATGAACCAAGGGCTTTCCAGCAGTCTTCTTTCTTTGAGAGGTCATTCTCCTACATGGCTCCGAGGTTGTATAACAGGTTGCCACTGTCCATGAGACAACTGAGTTCTGTTGAATGCTTCAAGAGACAACTTAAGACTTTTCTCTTTGAGAGAAGCTATGATCTTGAGAGAGGTGTCATGACAGATGGCTATAGAGTTTAGGCTATTTTGCCACTGCTAGTGATTGTTAAATGTGTGTTGTATATAAGCCTTCTTTTGATGCATTGATTTTGTTCCTTTTTCTTTCTCTTTTCGAGCGCTAGTGAATTCTTCGGAAAAATTGGCGCTTATGAGAAATAAGTAACATGCTTATTATTATTATTATTATTATTAACATAGGCTTCTATGGAGAAAAGTGGACTTTGTGGAAATCCCCAGAACACTAATGTACCTTTACATGTAAATATATGGGTTCGGTAACGCGGTTTTTGGTAACACGGGAGGTTACCAGAACACATTAGCCGCGTTACCGGAGGACCAACTGTATATATATAGAGACGTCTCCTAAGGGCCCCCCAAAAACATGTAGAGCGCACATGTAACACAATACCGGGGCACACATAGGCATAATCACACATACATAGAATTTATAATCCTAAATTACCTGTAGCCTACATTGGAGACCCCTAAAGAGGCTGGCCACGAGGCCCGACGAAACATCACAGGATTAACAGACGCTCCGACGATCCAGCAGCTGCAGCAAACAGAGGGGGAGGCCCGCGAGAGGGGCCCAGAAGCAAATACGGACTCTAGAAGGCTCCGCACTACGTACAGCCACCCTTGAACTAGAGCATTTGCTAACAAAAACAAAATATATATGCAACTGCGTCAAAGTGACGGTCTGAAGCATACTCTTGCAGAATGGTAGCCTCCTAGCTATAATATCAAAAGCTAAAGGCGTAAAACAACACAACAATAACACACGTGGCGCGCGGATCCCGGGATACGGAGGCGCCTTGTTACAAAAGTACCCTAATTTACACACTTCCTGCGGTCGTACCAATGGGGCAGCCCGTTCTAGCTAATCTAAACCTTGTTCAATACAACGCAGATGTATACAAATGAGTAAGGACTCACGAGAAGCGCAAGAATGACGAATGATGCTGGAGCACTGGGGGACACCCGCCCACCTGATACGACCGCGGAAGGGAGAAGGAAGTATGGCGGCAAGGGAGCCGGCGCCTGGGTGCTGCGCACAAGAAATCCACGCATGGAAAGCCATAATATAACAGATATTAAGTTAAATTTTGTTTTTTATTCTCTACAAAGTTTTTTTCTGTAGAGTACCCAATCATAAGGACGATTCCATAAGAGAATTAAGCGTGCACTTATGAGAGTACTCCCTGACCCTTCCGCGCGGGAGATTCAAAACTGCTGCCGCGGGTGTTGAAGGGAGACTATTATATTAATAGGCAATATCGTCAATGATGAAGGGGCCACTATTAACCCCTTCAGACTCATATGACGCAGAGGTTGCCAGATTAGCAATAAGAAATAAAGTTCTCTCACTCTTATAATTACCTCTCCAAAATTAGTTTTCTGCCCACAGCTAACTCAAAGACAACTGCAGAGGTTGAAGTAACTAAACTAAAGGTTTGTAAATACCCCTGATGGTAATAAAGGCTTTAAAGTATCCCTAATAGGCTCAAAATTGCGTCATATGTCGGAGAGGGTTAAATAGAGGGCCGGCGGGGACAAACCAACCAGGAAAATCGTCTAAACAATAAGACCGACCAACCGTCCACCCTCAACACAGGACGTCACTCGTCCCTTTAAACATGTGACTGAGACATGGGAAAGAGGGAGCTCAAGGGGCGACACACGTATAATTGTAATTACAAAAATAATATAGTACCCCTAGCCACTAAGGAGACCCCTACTGAGGCTGGCCACGAGGCTCGTAGAATCATCATCTTGGTAGAAACTTACCCCTAGCCCACTCAGGAAACCCTATTGCGGCTGGCCACGAGGCTCGTAGAATCATCATCTTGGTAGAAACATACCCCTGAAGACCCACAATCGTAGCACAAGGAGATTAGGCCCACGAGAGGGGCCCGCACGCAGACTCGGACGCTAGAAGGTTCCGCACCACGTGTGGCAACCCTTAGACTAGAGGGTCTGCTAAAAAACAAAAATGCAACTACCTCATAGCGACGGCCTGAAGCATTATTTCTTGCGAAGATAGTAGCCTCCTAACTAGTTAGTAAGAGCAACAGCTAAGGCGCATAGAAACAAAAACAAAAAACATATGAGGCGCTGATCCTAGAGGACTCGTAGGCGCCTGAACAATAGTACCCTATTTTAACACTCCCTGCGGGCATACCAATGGGGCAGCCTGTGCTAGCTAATCTAAACCCTGTTCAATACAACTCAGATATATACAAATGAGTAAGGACTCACTGGAAGCGAGTGAACGAAGAATGTGGCGGAGCGCAGGCGGCACACGTCCAGACCAGTTGCCCGCGGGGAGAGGAAGAAAGTATGGTGGCTTGGGGAGCAGCGTCAAGGAAGTCCTTACAAGAAATCCACGAGATGGAAAGCTGTAGTATAACAATTATTAAGTAAAGTTTTACTTTTTATTTTTTTACGAAAGTTTTTTCGTAGCGGGTACCCAATCATAAGACGATTCCATAAGAGAATAAGCATTACCCTTATGACGGATACTCCGTTCTTCCCCGCGGCGGTAGATTCAAACTGGCTACCGCGGGCGCTTGAATGGAGGCTATTATATTAATAGGCATATCGTCAATGATGGAGGGCCACTAATAAATAATAAACTAATACAGTACCTCTATAAGTTGAACACTCCTGCCAATCTCCCTTCCCCTTGTACAAAGGCACAATACATGCACTCCTCCAGTCTACTGGTACCATTGACACAACAAAGCACACATTGAATAGTCTCACCAACCGATCTATTATCACATTCCCTCCCTTCTTAATACACTCCACAGCAATACCATCCACACCTGCTTTTCCCGCTCTCATTTGTCTCACTGCTTCTTTCACCTAATTTTTCTCAATCCTTTCATTCATTCCCTGCCACCTGGGTGGCCTGGCTAACCTATCTCCATCAATCACTGCTTCCCTTCCCTCTCTTATATTTAGCAAATATTAAAAATACTCCGCATATCTTTTCCTCACTTGAACGCCTTCCACTCCATCTGCATCTTTCACCGACTCTTCTCTCTTTTGTCCTCCTTTCCTTACTCTATTTACCTCCTTCCAGAACATCTTCTTACGTTCCTCAAAATTCTCACTCAGCCTTTGACCCCACCTTTTGTTTGCATCATTCTTCGCTTCTCTAACTTTCTGTTTTGCCTCTCACCTTTTCTCCTTGTACCTCTCCCATACCTCAACACTACCATCGTGTAAAACCCTCTCAAACACTGTCTCTTCTCCTCAACTGCCTTTCTCACCGTATCATTCCACCACTCGCTTCCCATCCTGATACCTCTGCCTCCTATTTTCCTTTTACCGCATACTTCCTCTGCATTTGCTTTCACTCCTTCCTTAACCCTTCTTTGGCGGCGCCCGGCTATAGCCGGGCGAGAGAACCAAGGACTATGTGGCGGGGCCCGGCTATAGTCGCATGCAATTTTGAGCACATAATGTGCTCTGAGAGAGAGCGGAGCGGTGGGAGGAGCGTAGGTTACCTCATGACCGCTCGCCACGGTGGCCGTGGAGCTACTGAGATGTACTTTGCCCTACTCCACCCTCCCTCACTCGTTTCACACGTAATAATGTAAGGAAATTACCGTATTTTACCGATTTTGCCCTTCGGTTGCACGATCGTTGCAAGACAACCAGTGATCGTAGAAGGATGGTTCTGGTGTCATTGGAAAGCTCGTTAAACGCCCTTCAGGGATACATACTTGTATTACGCTCTGGCTCTTGTTTATGCATGAAAACGAGCACGGAAACAAGCTCGTTTACGGTAAAACCCCCCGCTGGGCGGCACACTCAAATATACTCCACCACCCGCTCTTTGAGTGTTAAACTGTTGCCATTCAACATCTTCTTTCTCTTCCATCTCTCTCACTTCCATCCACTTTTCATTTAGTCTTACCTTGTACGGTCGCGCTAATAAGTCTTGTCTCAGCTATGATTACTTATGGCTCGCTCTACGCCGCATTAACCCATTGACTGTGGGAGACGTTCTGGAACGTCTTGACAATATAAGGCAATTTACAGCCACCCCTTCGGGGATCACGGCGTCAGGCAATAGATAGATAGATAGACAGGCACTTAAAGCCTCTTAAAGCGTGTAGAATCGAGTGCAAGGGAGCGGGAATGTGACAGGCCACACGTCCTTCCTTCAGCCAGCCGGCTGCGGCACTGAGGACTCTGAGCCATGCTCTCGTGAGATATACAGCGCTGCCAAATGCAAATGTAGCGCGACATTAGCGATAATTGCTAATTTTAGCGAATGTCTATGGTAGCGCTGAGGGTGAAGCCCGCGAGCTACGAAGTTCATTTTGGTGTAATTTTGAAGCTATTTTCTTCTAGTTTTTGGCTGAATACATTTTATTTTATTCAGACACTTATCTAATTAATCAGGAGTGCCTGAATGAACCCTATTATGGCGGAAATAGGCGGAAATATGCCCGCACCGACAGGGTTAATGTCTGCCAGATGTTGTTGTTGTTCCCCAGGTTGTCTGGCCGAACAGCCCCAAGGTCCTAAGCAAGGCTAAGACCATAAACGAGCGCCCCCACAAAACCCTCCCTGCCCTAATAAAGCCCGGGTGACCGAAGCCACTCCAAGGCAGCGAGCTGAGGAGGGTGCAGAAACGCCCGAGAAACCAAAGCCCCACTCAAGGCCCTTTGCCCCTCAGCAATTATGAAGGGAAAATTGAGGGGCAAAGGAAAAATGTGACACTTTGGCTCCCAATCTAGGGAGGTCAATCCACGGAAAAGACGCCGTCACTTGAGATCTAGAAAATGTATTAGTAAAAGGAACAGTCAGAGTAAGCTATGGGTACGGCAGAGATCGCTCAGCTCTCACTCTGATAGACCAGCCCATCACCACATGACTGTGGTGACATCTGCCAGATGTTGAATAGGGTGGTTAAATGGAGGAACATGTTTGCATATCTCACTCAAAACGAATAAATAAAGTTTTACATATTGCTGATACCAATTATTGATCAAAACATACTTGGTGCCAAGACATCACTTATTAGGCCGACTGTACTCCCTCTCTTTTGTACTCTTCTCTAACTCACTAACTTTTATTATATTGGGCGGGTGCCCAACTGGGCGGGTGCCCAACTCCGAAAGGAGTTGAAATAGGGGAGTTATCCCCCCCGCCAAAGGCGGCTTTCTAGGGCCTTTCCTAGCTGATGCTGAGAGGATTGGGTTCTAGTCATGTGGTGATGGGCTGGTCTATCAGAGTGAGAGCTGAGCGATCTCTGCCATACCCATAGCTTACTCTGACTGTTCCTTTTACTTATATATCTTCTAGATCTCGAGTGACGGCGTCTTTTCCGTGGATCGACCTCCCTACTGCCAACCTAAAAGTTGGCAGATTGGGAGCCAAAGCGTCACATTTTTCCCTTGCCCCTCAACTTTCCCTTCATAATTGCTGAGGGGCACAGGGCCTTGGGTGGGGCTTTGGTTTCCCGGGCGTTTCCGCGCCCTCCTCAGCTCCCTGCCTTAGAGTGGCTTCGGTCACCCGGGCTTTGTTAGTGGTAAGCAGGGAGGGTTTTGTGGGGGCGCTCTACGGCCTTGGCCTTGCTCGGGACCTTGGGGTTGTTCGGCCAGGCAGCCTGGGGAACAACAACAACAACAACCTCTTTTACTTCACGCTTGTCTCGCATTCTCCTGTAACTCCTAACTCTTAGCTTTCCCTCCGCCAGGTAATGATCCGACATATCCTCCGCCTCACCTCTCAGCACATTTACATCAACCTACACTAGCGTAAACAAATTCCGAACATACTCCACACAACCCAAACATAACTCGAACTCACTATGGAAGGTTAGGTGAAGTAAATAGGACAATTATTAGAGGAGGTTTCACAGAACAAAAAACTATATGTGCGACCCAACCGATCACCCACAAACGAAGGAGGCTGAAGGTGCAAGGCAAGCGAGATGATGCACTTGATAAACAACGGACACATGGGAAGTGAATAGTAACACAAAAGATTTATTTAGTACAGTATTATAACATATTAAACTAAAAAAAAGAAAAAAAGAAAAATCATTCTCTACAATTTATTACATATTTTTACTATTACAGTACCTGTACTTCACAGTGGCATCAATGAAAAATGACGACCCATAGGTATTTTTAAAGTGTCGCTTATGAAGTTGGGTCATTATTGTTGGTGGGCGTTTTGGGTCTACCAGCTTAGCCTATAGGGTAAATAGGGCCAAATATATTTATTGGCACTGTGTCATTTGACATAAGAGCCACTAATAAATACTGGTCCTGGGACTTGTACTTGCCGAAACTGGGCGTGCACATGATTGATGATGTGTGCCATCAGCATCAAGAAAGCCAGGAAGAAGTAGCAATCTGCCACAGTCACCTCCACCCAGTTACACCTCCTCATACTGAAATGCTCTGAAGTACTCCATAGGCTTTGAATTCTCGTCACAGGGAAAACTGTCCTGCATCCCTGCCTTCGTCTGGTTGAATACAGGGATGTCTAGTACAAAACTATCCCTTTCTGTTTACACACAAAGATGTCAACATTTCCTGGTCGGGGCCTTTGCCTACGCTCACATCCACGGGTACGCCCTCGCCCACATCCAGCGGCAAGTGGGACAGCAGCATATGATTGTCCAGTGAAGGCAGGTGTTGCAGCAACAGCAGATGGTGTGGCTGCATGGGCTCGCCCATTTACAGGGATCTGCCTTGCTTAGGCCAATCGGCTTTCTGCAGACTCCCATTTTCTTATGTTCTTATGTTCTTATGAGGACCCCAATGCCTGTGCCCTTGCCCTCGCCCACGGGCAAGGGCAGGGGTAGATGTGATAGCATCATCAGAGCTGTTCTGAGGGCTGGTTGGTGGTGGCACATATGCAAGGCTTCTGACCGCCGAATTGTTGTGCCTCTGCCGTCGCCGTGATGGTGAGCCTAAACCATTACTGTTGACCTCCTCCTCCTCACTGTCAGGTATGGGTTGTGAACTGTCAGGTATGGGTTGTGAAGTGACGGCACTACGTTGGCGGAATGCGCGGCGAGGTTGAATGGAAGGACCTGGCCGAGTGTGTAGGTGAGTGAGAAGATGGGTCGGGGGTTGGGTGGGAGAGGGAAGCTTGTTGGGGGTGGGGGGTGGGGGGGGGGGGTGGAAAGGGAAAATGGGCCGGTGGGTGAGGATGATAGGAGAGTTGGAGGGTTTGGTGGAGGGTTGGAGGTTAAAGAGGTAAGGGATGCAGGACTTGGGTAGGGGAAGGAATAACGGCCGTGACCTGACCCTTTTGTTCACCCACGCACCACCGTAGGTCTATGGTACACATGGGGCACAGGATATCACAGCACGGGTTGCACCATTTCTCACATCATTATCATCCTTATCACCATCATTTTCACTCCCATCAGCTATCAGTTTCTTCGCCATCGGGCCCAGACTCATAAATCAGGACCATGTTCTTCTAAGAATAATAGGGCCCTCCACTAGTGCTCAGGTTGACTTGACAGGGTAAAGTGAGCCTACCTGGAGTCAAAGTACTGGGCGAGGGTGTAGGATGTGGATCCAAAGGACGTGAAGTCGAGTTGGAGGATCTTGCGTGGATGGAGGGGGCACTAGCTCGTCCATGTCGAAGGCGGGCAGCGTACTGAGGACACGTATTACTGTGCTAGAGGGAGAGATGTAGTTGTATGAGAGGCAGATTGAGTTTTGTGGTTGATATTACATGTGATATATGATATGAGAATCACAAAGTTGCGTCAAGGATAGAAAGAGTTGGGGAAATTATTTTTTATTGTGTTGATAAATTCTAGTACCTGAGAATCATGGTTACTGCTTGGGTGGTGTAGATCTGTAGCCCTATAGTACGAGTGAGTGGACAGTGTTAAGAAAACTGACTCCTTTTGACAGTGAGGGTACTCTCCCTTCACACTAAAAGGTAGTTGTATACCTTGTGTGTGAGAAGTGATATGTTATATGGCAATGAGAGAATGTTATAGGTCAGTGGAGTAAAACAAGTACTGTACTGTACATCATAAAGATATAGGAGGATGAGTTGATTACTGGTACAAAACAATGAAGTCGATTATATAAATACAGTATTGTGCCTGTTCAGAATATAAACATAGTGACTAATTTAAGTAGATATTGTTTAACAAACTTTATTATTTTGTTTGTGTAGGTGTGAACAAGGAGTCCCCATGCAGCACAATGACAGTGGCAGCCCTGAAGGCCCTGGAGGACAGTGCTGGTGAGGTCCTCAGTCGTCCTGTGGCTGACTCTGACACCCTGGCTGTCAGTAGACTCGGCCACGCTGCACTTAAGGGTATAAACTACAACACAAGTTTATGATACAATTTTTCTGTCCTTTTTCATGTTGGGTATTTGCCATCAGCAAATTATGAGCGAATATAAGGAAAGCAGCATTAGTTCTTATTTGAACAACCAGATTATAGTCTCATGGAGGACTATGCCTTCGAACACGTGGTGAGTTTTTTAGACTTCACCATGACTATTTATTAGTGGCCCCTCCATCATTGACAATATGCCTCTTTCAAGCACCCGCGGTCAGCCTGTTTGAAACACCCGCCGCAGGGGAAAGAGTACTTCATCATAAGTGTAACGCTAATTCTCTTATGGAATCGTCTTTATGATTGGGTACTCACTACGAAAAAACTTTGTAAAAAAGAAAAAAGAAAAATTAACTTAAAATTTGTTATAATAAGGCTTTCCAACTCGTGGATGTCTTTGGTGGATTCTACCCGAGACGCTGAACCCAGCGACGCCATTCCTTCTTCCTTCCCCTGCGCTCATACTGTGTGGAAGTGCCTCGCCAGTGCTCCGCTTTATTCTTCGTTCGCTCAACTCTAGTGAGTCTTTTGCTCATTTGTATATATCTCAGTTGTTATAGAATAGGTTTAGACTAGCTAGGACTGGCAGCCCCATTGGTATGTCGCAGGGAAGTGTTAAATTAGGGTACTAAAGTATAGGCGCCATATCGGTCCGCTTCGGGCCCGCACGTCATGTGTTCTTGTTTCTTCGCCTTAGCTTCGCTATTTCCAAGTTATTTAGGAGGCTATTACATCCGTGGGATGATGCTTCAGGCCATCTCTATGAGGTAGTTGCATTCTACTGTTTTTTAGCAGACAATCTGGTTCAAGAGTTGTCACACGTGGTGTGGAACTTTCCAGAGTCCATGTTTGCTCCTTTTTTTTTCCCTCGAGCGTGGGGTTATCTACGTTCGCTGCTGCTGTGTCTTCAGAGGTAAGGGTAACAGATTCAGTGTGATTATTACCATGAGCCTCGTGGCCAGCCTCAGTAGGGGTATTCTTAGTAGGCTAGGGGTATTTTTTATTGCTTAATTAATACTGTGTATTAGCCCTAAGATGTGACCCTCGCTTTCATGTGGTGATATTATGCATGAAAACAGGGTGTCAGGAGACGTTCTGACTTATTTGGTGGGTTTTTTGGGGGTGGCTGACTTTCTCAGATAATTCTGTACCTCCAAACTTTGTTTTTTTCTTCCGGCGATCTTTCTGTGTATTGATGCTGGATACTCGCCTTGCAGGCGAGAAAGGAAACTTCCAAATAACCCGACGTGGTGTGGTGTACCACTAGACTCCCAGCGGAAATGCTAATTCCTAAGGGAAGTAATCTCGGCCCGGCCGAGTGAACTCGCCCTAACCGATAGCCTCACGCAGCATGATTTGACTTATAACGCCCGGCGGAAAAGTCCAGTGAGGTAATTAACTATCCCTCAGGTCCTAATAGACGATCCGTTAGTTAATTAAATGGTTAATATGGGCCGGTGACACTTTGTCACAGGTAAGCAGTTCTAGAAGACAAAAAGACCATCAAGGTTTTTTCATATACAATTACAGCGGAAGGTTAGAGTAGCGGTTGGTCTACAGCTAATTTTCCGGCGTATTTGGGGTGTTTATGATGTGTGAACCTCTCGGTTTATCCTTATGAGCATTGATTCCTGGGGGGGGGGTTTAGCTCCATCATGCCTCTAGTCAATCTTTGTGCTACACCCACTTGCTCTCTAATTCCAGTCTTTGCTGAAGTGCGATAAGTGCCTAGATAGGTCACGGGGCCTCTGGGTATCTAAGAGGTGTTCCGTTTGCTCTGACCTACGTTCTGAATTATTTAGTAAGAGATATCATTCGTGCCTGGTGGCACTGAAAGAAATTGAGAATTTTGTTAATGCCTATTCCAAGGACATTGCCCATAAGGCTTTACATTGCAACAATGAGGCTCACCGCCACAAGATTAGTGGTCTTGTGCTCTTGACTGTTTTTTCCTAGTTCCGTGGCCCGCCGGTCTTTTGTCTGCATACAAGGCCCGGCTACCGCCGCGCTGGCGTACTTGGGCTATGCTTTCCCCTTCTTTGATTAGTAGTGTACCACTACCCTCCTTGCCAGCGGTCATGCACGGACCGGCGGAAGGAGGACGGTTTCACCCCGTTGATTATCAGACTCGCCCTGTGACTTACCAGTTTACCCCGCCAGCCCGGCGGCACAGTTGGGGTGACTTGCCAGTTTCCCCCGCCAGCCCGGCGGCACAGTTGGGTAATAGGTGTAGCAGTGTCTAGCTAGCAAGCAGCTGCACGATGATGCTCGCTAGAAGTCCAGTTAGGGCCAGTGACACATGTCATAGGTAAGCAGTCACGCGTGACTTCCCCCCGATTGAAAAGGGCGAGGGGTTGTTCACGACAACTCCCGGGAGGCGGAAAAATGGTTGGGCTGTGGCTCGCTAAGTTTTTTTGGCGCCGGGGAGTAGGTAGGATGTTATTATCACCTCTCAGGTTATCCTTATGAGCATTGATTCCTGGAAATTTCTATTTTCAGACTCCTTCACATCCGGAGCAGCACGGCTGAGGAACTGCCCCCGGCGGGGAGGGGAGTCGGTAACCATGCCTAACTTTTGGATTTGCTCTACCCCTACTTGTTTGTCTGTCCCAGTAGCGGCGCACAGGTTGTGTATACGCTGTATAAAATGTTTGGAAAAAACTACCTTTTCATGGACAGCCAGTAAATGTCCGGTTTGCTTGGACCTTTTTGATGAATGGTTAACCACTCAAGATATGTCATGCTTGTTAACTTTGATTGAAATCAAGAATAAGTTCTCTTCTTACGCTGCAAGGGTAGTGGATGCTGAATTGTTCTGCGACACTGCAGAGTTACTTAGAATCATACACCTGTACTCTTTTCAAGAACCTTAGTCCATCAGGCGATTGTTCCTTCAGTACCAAATTCAAATCTTGCTTCCCCCCATTCATCCGAGTCATCTGAAAGTCGCTCCCCTCCCCACACTAAGAGAGCTCGCTCTGAGTCGCCGGAGCTTGTACTTCCTACTCAACCGGACTCATCCCAGTGACTTCGTCTGAGGGCGTCCAGTTTAGAACGCTTGCCGGCGAAGATACAAAAGTTGTCCAGTCCGCAGCAGATCCACGATGCAACGGACATCCAGGATAGCCCCCTCACCCAGATGTGTAAGTCAGCTTCGCCACCGGTGGCTTCGACATCCGCTTCGACAACGCCGGTGGTTTTCCCCGGTCTCGGTGGGACGGATGCCGAGCAACCTCTATCGGCGATGAGGGTTAGACCAAGAGTTAGAGTAAGACTGCAAGGTTCTAAGCTAGTGCTATCTCAAACTAATTTACCGGACGGCAAAATAGGGCTCCATTTTTCTCCGGCGCCTGACACGCGTAAGGTCATGATACACCGGCGGGGGTACACACGCCTGTGATAGACACCCCAGGTTTATCCACTAGGCCGGAAGACAACAACACAGGTTTCGTAGTCCCTACCTGCAGGCCAGAGTCTGTCCCTGCGGGTCGAACAATGATGGAAACTGAGTTGAGTAATGTCCCACGGGATAGGGTTCTACATCCCTCTCGACGAAATAGTCAGGCGTCAGGGACCCACATTAAAAGGTCACCGGTAAAAGTTCCCCACCCAATAACTCTGCAGAATGAAGGTAAGGAACTGAAGGAACCAGGTCCAAAGGTACAGAGAGGAGAACCTACTTCGGCGGAAAAGGTAAAATCTAAGTCCCTCAAGCAACAAAGATCCCAATGTGTCACGGCGAAACAGTTAGACGAATTATTACACAGAGTCCTTCAACAATGTGCTATTTCCAAACGCTCTAGGGATCATACTGAGGCAAAGGTAACTCCACCGCAAGGATCTGTGCCTGTCTCCTCTGCGGACGATGAGGTTTTGATTTTACAGTCGGTTCCCCCCTCCCCCCTGTCATCAGCCACTAACGTAATAATGCCGGGACACGGTCCAGTCCGTCCCCTGTCACCAACCACAATCAATGTGCTCACGAACCCGGATATGCCACTGGCTTCGGCAGTGTCTCAAATACCACTCCCCGACGCTAGTCACCGTGCGCCGGACTTACAGACTGGGTCCGGCGTCGCACCACGGGGGGTTTTGTGGGTCCAACCGGGGGTCGATGGTTCCAATAGATTGTCACACACTAGCTCTCTGGCAGTTAACGCGGCGGAAACAAAGACAGCTTCTGACGCGCAACCTAAGGCCAGTACTTCCAAATTTACTGTAGAAAGTCACTCGGCGGCGGAACCCTTGAGGCCTCCGCCGGCTCAAGTAATATTGTCTGGCTCTAACCCCATTGCTTACACTCCTCCCATCTCAATCACAAACGGAAGGTCAGCTTCAGGGTCGTAAAGACCCGGGCAGGCTTTGGCTCCCTGTTACCTCGTCTAAGGCAGAAGACAGGCATAGATCCATACATGGTGAGGTCCCAGTACCACGGGAATGGACCATTGAAGTAAATAGACATAAAGTTTTCCGAGCCAAAGACTCCCAGGGTAAGGTCATAGGGGTCCCTATTATAGCAATGCCTAACTCTACCAGTTATCAGTACTTTGTCTATGAACCAGGGCTACTTGCCCCTCCTCCCCCAGATGTTCCTAGTTGCTCCGCTAGCCCTCACCCGACGCCAACAATGGTGGTTGGTTTGTTCCAGGGTTGATTGAACCAAGTCTAGCCTTTACTCCGACTCATTCACAACTAGAGCAAAGGGAATTAAATCTGGGAGAGGTGGGACACAGCCCATGGGTGAACTGGGATCAAGAGATCCAACAGTTTTCTATTGACGTGACGTCCAATGTTTCCCTACCAGTCCCACCACCGCACCATATGGAGTTTGACTTGCTGAGGCCACGGCCCGGCGGGGTCCCACGAGCTATATTTGAGTTCCTCATTGCCCCTCAATTAGAAGCTAGACACTTCCCAGCTCCTTTCCTAACTCCAGAATCTACTGAACTCCAACGGGAGTTCCTGGTGCGTGATAACGCTCACCGGAAGTTTATTGGTTTTCTGCTTACTAGGGACACAGCTCAAGCGATTGCCAAACCGGTGCCCAATCCGCCGAGACGTCAAGAGGAAACTGTTAAAGCTTTTCAACAATACCTCCTGCCGAACCCGGCAAGATCACTCAGGGACATCCGAACAGCCTTGTTTGAGGCAGTTCGAGCCAGACAGCTTCTCAGACTCAATATGGTGCAAGGGTTACCCGAAAATGTGTATTATAGGGTTATTTTTTCCCCAATCCTAACGGCATCCATGATGGATTCACAGACTCAACGAGATGTAAATACAATGCTTAGGGTCAGTCGGTTGGCATCACAATAATTTTTTCTTAGGCTGCAAACACGACGATGGCCAACGACGAGCGGCGGCAGGTTTTTATCACTTTAATACCCGCTGGTTGGTTTTGTTCTATGTTTTTTCTCCCGACTCTTGGAAGATTCCCCCGTCCCGTCCCCCATTTTTAGGCCTCTCTCCCTACACCGCGCTCTGGTACGGGGTCCTGAGGTCTATACGGTCCTGAAAGGAACACCCGTGCCGCGCCAAGGGTTACTGCGATGTGTCCGGGCCGTGTCCCGGCGCATCAGGCTTAACTGTTTTAACACATTTGCTTCCGCGAGAACCTACCGTGGACCTGACAGGTGTCGGATTTCTTCCTGCACCAAGTCCACGATAAATAGACCACAAGGGGGCACTGGTCAGTGGCACAGGCTGGTTTTTTCTCTACCGCAAACGAAAGGGTTTCGGCATCAAAAGCCTGCCTGAGTCCACATCACCAGTATAGGGCCCGCTTACCATGTGACGGATACGGCGGGAATCATTCCACGAGCTTGGGGGTCTCTCACAGACTCAGATAGGCTTCAGCCGGCCGCTGGCCAATGGCGTTCGAGATCTCCACTGTCTAGAGTACGGTAACTCACTTAGTGAACCATGTTTCGACCAAAGGGTATATCGCTGGTACTATGAACGTGTATCAGGACGCAGGGTCGATTGGTATAGATAGCGAAGAGATAAGGGCAACTATTCTGGGACTATCATCACAAGCATAGTGGGGTCTTATATCCCTAACATAAGGAGAGTGGTTTTAGTTTCACTATTACATGGGGCATAGCAGGAGCACATCGGCTCTCGGGTATACTAAAGGTCTTAGTCACGGGTAGCACGGTATTAGATACAGTTCTCACCTCGTGGTACCTGTGTTTAAGATTGGTACCTTCTTTGTTTAACGATACAGGCTGATACAGTAATAAGTTGCGGTTGTCTAGGACCACCAGCAATATCAGATAACATGCCGGCCTCCCTTTTTTCCCTCCTTATGGTTCCCCGGGGGATCTATGTGCTCGTGGGGTGCCTCCAGTTTATTCTTTTTTGGTCCTCCCGCCGGTGAGGGGGGTCCAAGTGTTTTCTGGCCCCTCCTGCCGGTGGCATGAGTAGCTTGGGCTCTGGAAGCCATTGGGGTTGTGATACCGGTTATAATGATGTTACATCGTACGTCTCAGTCACACTTGCCAATGCTCCACCCTCATGGTTAGCAAATTGTTTCATTTACCCGTTCCTGTGGTTCCGTAGGACCCCACTTATGTAGCACTAGCAGCAACTGGGAAAGATTGCAGGCCTAGTAGGACTCAAAGCTCAGATACACATTCCCTCAGGTTCCCCGAGGTAAGCATTCCCGCCGGTCAAATACTTAAGGCAGAACAGGAGAGTGAAGGTCATCAGGATGTCCTGTAGTTTATGGACTAACGGTCTACTTAGTAGACGAAGGGTCTTTCATACACTGCACTTATTCTAGCCAAGTTCATCCCAATCAGCTCGGCCAAATTGGTCTTGTCCTCCCTTGGGCGAGAGGTTTTTTCCTTGTAGGTCTGTCCCGGTAGATGCAGTCCTCCAACTCACTAAATGTAGCATCCGGTAAGGCTAAAAGCTAGCCTGTCGGAAGTTCAGATATAAGCGGGACCGGAGCCGCAGGAACGCCGGAATAAGGTCTACGAGACTCAAATCACCTGTATTCATTATTTTACCACACTATCGTGGTTCACGCTAGCAAAGAGTCACTCACTCCTCGGCTCTTACTTAGCCTAGGCTGCTCATGCCTCGACAAGCAGAATGTTTTAGTTGTTTAGGCTAACTCAGCTCAAGGGGAGCGGATTAATAATCCCCCCCCCCCCCCATACCAAATTTTGTCCTTTAAGTTCTTGTCCCGGCAGGAACAAAGTCTTCCGCCGCCCAAGCTCCAAAAGGACAGGCTAAGACAACCAAAGAGCTGCCCGAACAGATAATAGCAGTGCCTCACGCTTATTACGGGTTCACTGTTTTCAACCATGTACTAGTCACGACCTGATCATGGATGGGCATGCGGATCTTTGGGTGCTATATGAAAATAGTCGGGAGCCTAACACGGCTACCTCGAATCCCCCCCACTCTAGAACCCCGCTTAGGATTAACCTACAGCAGTGGTTTTCGTCATGCAACGAGTACCCCTCTACCCTCATTTGTATAAGATATAAATGCGTCAGTGGGTTCTTCCCTTCTGTCTGTGCTCCAAATAGTTGTCGGGTTTTCTCTTTCGTGACATTATCCACTAGCAGGCGCTTTTAGGAGTATTTTTGCGGCTGAGGAGCTATACTTTTGATACTTTTGATGTGTTCGCCACTCTTCTAGCGGTACCAAGGAGCGCAGCGCCCCTCGTTATGGGTGGTGATTTTGGTGTAGTAGACTGTTTGAAGCGACAGCTCGCTCCCTCGCGAGGATGGGCTCATCTGGCACTTTTTGCAGTTCGACATCGAGGGCTCTCTTGAAGTTGTCTAACGAGACGTACCTCATGTCTCTTACTCGCCGTGGGAGTTTGTTGAAGAGACGTGGGCCTCTGTGTGATAACCAGCCCTCTAGCAGAGAGCCCATAGCACCCCTGTTATTCATACGGGGGATTTCACATAACCAGCCTCTCCTATCACTGAATTTCATGACTATCGGAGTATGTAGGTTTGGTACTAAACCCTCTGCGATTTTTCACGTGTATATTATTAGGTAACGTTCTCTTCTACGTTCCAGCGAGTATAGATTCAGTGCTCTTAAACGCTCCCAATAGTGTAGATGTTTTATCGAACTTATATGCGAAGTGAAATTTCTTTGTACACTCTCTAAGTCATTTATTTCACCTGCTTTGTATGGGGATGTTAATATGCTACAGTATTCAAGCCGCGGTAGCACTAGAGATTTGAAGATCGTTATCATAGGTAATTCACCGCGTGTTTTAAATGTACGTAGAATCCAGCCCGTTAGACGTTTCGCAGCCGCAACTTTGACCTGGTTATGTACTTTGAAACCCATATTTTCAGACATTAATACCCCAAGGTCTTTCACACTGTCTTTCCGTTCTATTATGTGGTTAGATTCTGTTAAGTAATTTGTAATTTCTTTAACGCCATTATTATCTTCGTACCGTATTAATTGGAATTTTTCTTCATTGAATTGCATGTTGTTTTCCCTGGTCCACTGGAACACTACATTCATGTCTTCCTGCAGTCGGCCCGTGTCCTCTTCTGTGTTTACTATCTTGCTTAATTTTGTGTCATCAGCAAAAGACGACACCGTACTGTGTCTAGTGTTGGTATCTATGTCGCAAATTAGTATGAGGAACAGAAGGGGCGCTAGCACTGTTCCTTGAGGCACTGAACTTTTGACATCCGAAGGCTCAGATGTTACTTGGTTTACTGCTACTGATTGTTTTCGGTTTACTAGGAAATTGTATATCCACCTTCCGATATTCCCCGTTATACCTTTTGCTTTGAGTTTGTGGGCTATTATACCATGGTCACATTTATCAAATGCCTTAGCAAAATCGGTGTAAATGACATCCACGTTTTTCTTTTCTTCTAGCGCTTTAAGAATTTTGTCACAGTGTTCCAAAAGTTGTGAGAGACATGATCTTCCCGCTCTGAATCCATGTTGACCGGTGTTGTGTAGTTCATTTGCCTCCATGAATGTTGAGATTTTGCTTCGCAGGACTCGCTCGAAAACTTTAATGATGTGGGAGGTTAGAGCTACCGGGCGGTAGATTTTTGGTAGTGCTATACTCCCTCCTTTATACAGTGGGTCAATTATTGCGTTTTTCAAGCTGTCTGGTATTTCACCCGTGTCTAGACTCCTTCTCCACATTATAGCCAGGGGTTTTGAGAGGTTTTCCTTACATTTCTTCATTAGGATCGAGTTCCATGAGTCCGGGCCTGGTGCCGAGTGGGATGGCATGTTGGAAATGGCCTCTTCTATGTCTTTTGGACCGAAATATCCAGCATCTGGGGGGTTTCCGTGGGGGAGGTTTCCATGAAAAATATATTTTGGTCTCTGATGACTTTTGTTTCATCAGGCTCACTGAATGCCATTTCATACTGCCTGCGTCATTGTGATAGTAAAGTTAAGTCCCTCGAGGGACGAGAAAAGGGGGGGGGGGTTGAGAGTATCCCAATATACCCTTAAGCCCCTCCGCCGGAAAACAGACTCCTCCGACGGAGAAGGCCTCTGGCGTTGCTGACATGAGAGAGCTAAAGTGAAAGCTCACATGTTGATTTTAATTTTTAAGAAGAATCTATCATTATTTAAAAAGAAGGGCTATGTAAAAGCCCGTTGAATGGTATTAGTTGTAATATTAAGACAGATTTTCTACCATAGTTGCAACTATGTAGTTTTGGTTGAGTGTCAATCTGGTCAAACAAATATCAAATTCATGCCGGATAATAATTGTAAATAGTATACAATCTGGTATAGCGGTAAGGAAGCCATGAATGTCTTGTCAAATCGCTATCAAATAGAATCTCAAGTTGAGGTCCTGTATTCTTGGGAGCAGATCTTCTTCGAAGTAACGCACTGCTCCCACCCCTTTTATATTTTTTATATATTGTATGCTAACAATAAAGACTTATTCTGTTATACGAATTCTTGACTTTACCTTACGGTTCTGAGTTTTTTAGGATATTATTACGAATGTCCCCCTCCAGTCTTGGGAATTCAGGTAAATCGTCAATGATGGAGGGGCCACTATTAAATTATAGGTTTGATTCCCGGAGGGAAGTAATGAAAACCTAATATTTAGTAGGGGCCCCGTAATCATTGACGATGTAGGGCCCTCCCATCCATCCCCTTCCCATTCGCTTAAATATCTTGGTTGTTATCTTGATATATATGTGAAGAACGAATGGCCGCCTGGTGAGGAGCGGCTGGGTGCCACAACACAAGAAATCCACCGAAAGAGGAAAGCGTGTTATAACAATGTTTAAGTTAAAAAAAATCTTTTTCTTCTCTTATTTTTTACGAAAGTTTTTCGTAGTGGGTACCCGATCTATAGATGACGCCATAAGAGAAGTTGCGTTTCACTTATGAGGAATACTCTGTTCATCCCCGCGGTGGTAGATTCAAAACAGTTGGTGCGGGTGTTGAATGGAGACTATTATATTAATAGGCAAATCGTCAATGATTACGGGGCCCCTACTAAATATTAGGTTTTCATTACTTCCCTCTGGGAATCAAACCTATAATAATTACCTCTAGCTAGCGCATCCCCTTTTCCTTTGTATATATTTACTATTACACTTTTTTGACAATCCTCGGGGATTTTCTCATCTTTAATAATGGTGTTTATCAACTCAGTGACTAAGTTGACACCAGTCTCCCCTGAGGCTTGTGTTAATATATTAGCCAGTCATGCCAAAGTAGCGCATTTTGACTGGCGCGACCTTCAGTGAGCTCGTCCGCCTAGAGCCAATGGCAGGCCGCCAAGTCGTCAGCTGGCTGATGACGTCATCGCTGGCGGGACCTGTGGTGGGCTGTTCTATGAGGACGGACGGCAGTTGTTCCCGGGATTTCAGTGAGTGCGGTTGTCTCTGTGTGTCTTTTAACATTGGTAGCAGAGCGTTCGGGCGTTTTGGCGTGCTTACTGAAGTGGCCTTCGAAATTAGAGCGTGATGAAGAATACGAAATGTGGAAGGAGGATTTGGGTGTTTGGTGTAGACTTACAACGATTGATAAGAAAAAGATGGCATTGGCGATACATCTTTCACTTTCCGGGAGGGCTAGAACTGCCTCTTCTGAAATAGATAAGGTGGTAGGTGAACAGAAAGTTAAGGATTTGGAGGATATTATGAAAGAGCAAAAGGAAGAAATGAATATGACCAAAAAAAGTTTTGAGAGTGCAGTTGTAGGGGTCATGAAGAACAAGGAGAGTGTCGTGAGGGAGGCCATGGACAGGGATAGGGGTGTAATCATGCATGGAGATATAGAGGCTCATATGAATGATAATGGAGTGAGAAAAGTGAGGGTTATGGAGAAAGTGAAGGAGGTCATGAAAGGTGTGGATGTGGACGGATGTGGATGGGAAGGGCAGGTGGAGGAAGTCAGTAGGATAGGTAGATATAAAAGGGGAGAGATGAGACCAATAAGAATACAGTTTAAAACCAGGGCAGTGGCAGAGACAGTGACAAATTTTAGTTGGAGGCTAAACACAAATGAAGAACTGAAACATATAAGACTAAAGAAGGATTTGAGCATAGAACAAAGAAACAAAATAAAGGAATTACAAGAAAAGGCTGATGAAAATAATGGAAAGTTGGGTGAGGAGATTAAGAGGAATTTTTATTGGAGAGTGTGGGACGGGAAATTGAAGAAGTGGTTTATACGAATAGAAGGGAGAAGGAGATCAGGGAGGGAAGAGAATGTGATAGGAGTTGTGATGGAGGAGGAGAACAGGGTGGAGGTGTCACAGGAAGAGACAGGAGACAAAGCTGCAGACCCAGTAGTGCTAAGGGGGGAGTAGGGTACGGACAGGAGGAGCGGGATGGTGTAGTTGCTGAAGGAATGGTAGATAGATTAAGGATTATGTTTAGTAATGTGGATGTGTTTACCCAGGACAAGAAAAGAGAACTGATATGTAGGTTGCAGGATGAAGAGGAAAAACCTGATGTCATAGCCTTACAGGAAGTAAGACCAAAACATGCTAGAATTGAGAGGGAACTGGTGGAGTATAGTTTGGAGGGTTTTGAGTTATATGAGAGGAATGCTATTAGAGCAGAGGTTGGAAGAGGACTGTTTATTTATGTAAGAAAAGAGCTCAAGGTAAATGAGGTGAATATGAGACAGCAGTATTGTGAGTATTTGTGTATTGAAGTAAAATGTGCAAGAGGATCAATTCTAATTGCCTCTATATATAGAAGCCCAAATAATAGTAGGGAAGAGGATGATAACCTACTGAAAGTAATGGAGGAAATAGATAATAGAGAGAACAAATATAAGATTTTGATTGGAGATTTCAATTTGCCAAGGATCAACTGGGCAAATTGTACGACAGTGTAGCCTGGAAAACAAGTTTATAGAGAAAGTGAGAGATTGTTTTTTAACGCAACATATTACAGAGATGACAAGATATAGAGATGGGACGCAGGGAAGTGTACTTGATTTGATTTTTAGCAATGAGGAGGATATAGTGGAACATGTCAATATGGATAGCCCTATAGGTCGTAGTGACCATGCCTGTATAAGTTTTAGTTGCAATATTAAAACAGAGAGGGATGACAGAAGCAATACAAAAATATACATGTATGATAGAGCAGATTATGAGCTGCTGAGACGGTGTTTGGACATTGACTGGGGGGAATACTTGAACAGTGAAGACGCTGAAGGAATGTGGAGGAAGATTAGAGTCAAACTGGAGAATGCTGTATCCAAATGTGTACCAGTAAGGGAATATAAGGATAAAACAAAATTGAGGAAAAGAACGAACCCAGAATTGCCAATGAAAAGAAAGCTTTGGACATTGATAAGAAGAAAGAAACTATTGTGGGAAAGACTAAAATTGTTAAAAAATAACAGTGGGTCTAGTATAGAAGCTAAAGAAGTGGATTTGGAACGCAGACAAATAAACAATAAAATAAGGTGGGAGACAAGGAGGGGGGTGAAGGAGAGGGAGAGAGAGATTTCTAGAAATGTGAAGGATAATCCAAAAATATTCTGGAAGTATATTCAGGAAAAGTTAACAAGAAGAGTAGGTATCCCAGAACTGATAGGAGACCTGGATGATGGGAATAGAGCAGAAACTGATAAGGAGAAAGCAGAGGTGCTGGGGAAATACTTTGGGGAGGTACTAACAGAGGAGTCGGTTGATGCAGTGCCTACTATTCCCATCAAACAGGCACCAGCACTAGAACTAATAGAGTTTTCCCATGCTAGAATAAGGAGGGCTATAGAAAAAATGAACAGAAGTAAGTCCCCGGGACCGGATGGGATACATCCAAGAATCATAAAGGAGGTGAGATGTTAGTAGAGTCATTAACAAATTTATTTGAGGTATCTTTTAATACAGGACAAATCCCGATGGACTGGAGAGAGGCGAACATAACAGCTATATTTAAGAAGGGAAAGAGAAATGACCCAGGAAATTATAGACCAGTCAGTTTGACAAGTGTTGTGTGTAAACTAATGGAAACGGTAATTAGAGAAGGAATAATGGATCATATGAAATCAAACCAACTTTTCAGTGGGAGACAGTTCGGATTCTTGCCGGGGAGGTCGACGGTACTACAGCTAATTAAGGTGGTAGATGATTGGATGCAAATTCTGAAGGATGGTGATGTTATAGACGTGGTATATTGCGATTTTATGAAGGCCTTCGATAAGGTCCCACATAAAAGGTTAATAGAGAAAGTTAGAAGCTATAGTATAGGGGAGAAATGTGTGAAATGGATAGAAGCCTTCCTGAAAGATCGGAGACAGAGGGTGCTGGTGAATGGAATAGGCTCGGGGTGGAGGGAAATTACAAGTGGGGTACCTCAGGGATCTGTGTTGGGACCACTACTGTTCGTTATATTTATCAACGACTTACCTGAAGTTATAACCAATTGAATGGAGACATGGATAGGCGACGAGCAGGGAGGTTTTAGGAAGGGAAGAGGATGTGTAGATCAGATTTTTACCCTGAATTGTGTTGTGGAGAAGTATCTGGAGAAGAAACAAAAGGTGTATGTTGCCTTTATGGACTTGGAGAAGGCCTATGACAGAGTGGATAGAGAAGGTTTGTGGAAAGTACTTAGAATATACGGAGTAGAGGGTAAGTTGCTGAAAGCAGTGAAGAGCATGTATGAGGGTGCAAAGGCGGCAGTACGTGTGGAGAGTGAGCAGAGCGAGTTCTTTGACCTGAATGTTGGTTTGAAACAGGGGTGTGTGATGTCCCCGTGGTTGTTTTTTTGTTTTTTTTTGGTTTTTTAAGAGACAATGAACGGAGGAAGGAAAAACACAGATAAAACAAAAAGGTCCATGTGCCTAAAGGCATCCTCCATTCATAAAATGTTTGTAACAACTGGATTTAAACATTTGTTGATTGTAAGTTTGTGGAAAGCAATTCGAGGGAAGTGAATTCCAAAGAGTAGTAGCTCTGGGGATAAATGAATTCTGATAAGCAGAAGTTCTGCATTGTGGAGGAGAAAGTGTAAATTCATGGGCGCTCTCAGCTGCCCTAGTTCTACGGGGAAAGATGTGGAGAGGCGGCACAATTGAAGCAAGTTCCTCGGAACAATTGCTGTGAAAATATCTGTAGAATAATGCAAGGGATGCAACGTTTCTTCGTATGGCTAATGTAGGAAGGTCCTGTGTGATTGCAGGGTTATTGATTAATCTAATAGCTTTATTTTGAATTTTGTCCAACTGCCTCAATGCAACCACTCCACTTCCACCCCACAGAGGTGAACAGTAATCCATCTGAGAGCGCACATGACTTTTATATATTACGGCCAACTGCTCGTCAGTGAAGAATTCTCGAACTCTGTACAGGAGTCCCAGTTTTTTAGAGGCATTCTTAGCAATGCTTCTAACATAATGTGTCCAGCTCAAGTTAGTAGTTAATGTTACACCGAGAATGTCAATACTAGGGGAAGTGGGAATATTTGCATCATTAAAAAATATATGGGAGTCAGTGAGATTCTGTCGGTTAGAAAATTGAATGTACTTGGTTTTCTGTGCATTAAAGGAAACTAGATTCTCTTGTCCCCATTCATTAATTCTAGAAAGGTCCTGGTTCAGAGAAATTGCAGTGTTTATTTTTGAATTTATAAGATCGGGTTGGGTGAAAGAATTGGTAAATGTGAAGGAACTGTGGAGTGTTGAGTCATCTGCGTAGGAATGTTTACTGTATATATGGATGGAGTCATGAAAGAAATACTATCAAGAGCAGTGGATGTTGGTGTATCGCTGAAAAGGGAGGGAATTGAGTGGAAGCTACCTATACTGCTGTTTGCGGATGATACAGTTCTGATGAGTGATAATGAATGGGAGTTGCAGGGTCTGGTAAATGAGTTTGGAACAGTGTGCGAAAAACGGAATTTGAAGGTAAATACGGGGAAGAGCAAGGTTATGGTCTTCGAAAGGGGTGAAGTCACAGAGTGTGAGGTGAAGCTGAACGGTCAGGCTATGGAGATCGTCAACTCTTTTAAGTATCTGGGCAGTGTGTTGAGTAAAGATGGGACTATGGATGAAGAGGTGCGGGAGAGGGTACAACAGGGGAAGAGGGTTGTAGGAACGCTAAAAGCAGTAACAAGAAATAGGGTGGTCAGTATGGAAGTGAAGAAGTCCTTGCATGACAGTGTGGTAATCCCGACACTGACTTACGGAAGCGAAGCATGGACGTTGGTTGAGAGACTCAGACCAAGAGTGAGAGCAGTAGAAATGAATTACTTAAGGAGTGCGTGCGGAGTTACATGGAGGGATAGACAGACTAATGAGGAAGTAAGAAGGAGGTGTGGTGTGGAGGTAGATGTGCTGGAAAGTGTGAAAAGGAACAACTTGAGATGGTTCGGCCATATGGAACGTATGGAAAGCGAGAGAATGACTAAGAGGGTGTACGAGAGCGAGGTGGAGGGACAGAGAGGGAGAGGTAGACCGAATATGAGGTGGAAGGATGGAGTGAGGAACTACATGAACGAAGGCGGTGCTGGTTGGGGGGAGGGGCGTCGACTGACTGGGGACAGAGGTGCATGGGGGCGGTTCGTTCGTGGCCACCCCTTCGGGGATCGCGGCGTCAGGCAATAGATAGATAGATAGATAACCAATTGAAGTGAGATATACCTGTATGCGGATGACACTAAGCTGTATAGAAAAGTGAGGAGTAAGGAAGATGTAGGTCTTCTTCAAGGAGATGTGGAGGGCATGAAGGGATGGTCTGAACATTGGTTAAATGCCTTTTCATCCAAAAAAATGCAAGTACATGCGGATTGGGACAAGCAAGATAGACAAGATAGGATACAGTATGTATGAAGCGATGGAGGAAGTGAATGCAGAAAAGGATATAGGAGTAGTGATAGACAATAAGTTAAATTTCTCAGAACATTTAGCGGAAAAGATAAACAAAGCCAATAGAATTGTATGGCTGATAAGGAGGACATTTGTGTCACTTGACGAAGAAATATTCAGGAATCTCTATACAGTGCTGATTAGGCTGCACCTGGAATATGCGAACCAGGTGTGGGCTCCATATATGGTAAAGGATATAGAAGCAGTGGAGAAAGTGCAGAGGAGAGCTAGCAAGCTAGTACCAACGTTGAAGAACGCGGGCTATGAGCAGAGGTTGAGGACACTGGGGCTTCCGACACTGGCATATAGGAGAAAGAGAGGGGATATGATAGAGACTTTTAAGATAGTGTCAGGAAAGTATGATGAGAATGTGTGTGAAGGTATCTTCTTGATGCGGGAGGGAACAAGAACGAGAGGACACTCTAAGAAAATTTACAAAGAAAGAACTAGGCTTGAAAAGGCAAAGAACTCATTTTGTGATGGAATGGTAAATGAGTGGAACGCACTGCCCCAGTATGTAGTCGATTCCGAATCAATAAGGAAGTTTGAAAGTAATCTTGATAATGCATGGGGAAGACAAGATTTGAAGTTTGATTATAAAGCAAAAATACAGAATAGTAAAAATGTTGCGTCTGCTGCCGCCGCCGCCAACACAGTGAATGACCGCAGTAGTGCAAGTACTGGCACTGAGCTGGATACACAGGCCTAGTTTGCCTTTTTCCAGAGGATCTACTGTAAGATACTGTAAGAAATTGGAGGCCGAAGATGGCGTGGAAGTGTTATTGAAGGGGCTTGATGACGTATTTTTTGTCGATGAAGGTAGAAGGAAGTTTGCAGCATTTGAGGCCTTATATAGCCTACAGAGGAAGGAGAGGGCAGAGATAAAGGAATTTGTGTCAGAATTCGAACATGCGTACCACCGAGTTACCAAACAAGGATTGCAACTTGATTATTCAGTGTTGGCCTTTATGTTATTGGCCTCCTGTGTGTTGGAGGATAGGGAGAAGCAATTAGTCATGTCGGCAACCCAGGTGGTAACGTACGAAAACATGAAGGCGACGCTCAACCGAATATTTCGAGTGGTGCGATGGGACTTAGCGCCCACATACAGGTAAAATCAGAACCTTTATTTGTGGGATATGTGGGCAATGTTGGTGAAAGTGAGGAAGCCCTGTATGTGAGCAGAACCAGTCGAGGTAGACGTGGTTGGCGTAGACAGCAAGGCTATGAACGTGGGCGTGGTAATAGAGGACGTCAACGACATGATAGGAGGAAGAAAAACCCAGTGGGGGCACATGGTAAAATAACCAGGTGTGCTATTTGTGAATCAATATATCACTGGGCACGTGATTGCCCTGAAGCCTACGAGAACAGAGGGGGGCCCCCATGGTGGGTAAGATGAGGAACCAGTGAACTTATTCGTGGGCTATGTGAATGATGAAGAGAGCGAAGACAAATTACTGAAACTAGTGAGTGAATCAAAGGGGTGTGCCGTCCTAGATATGGGTTGTACAAACACTGTGTGTGGTTCATGTTGGCTCGACGAGTACATAAAAGGGTTGACTGACTATGAGCGCAGACTTGTGAAAGAGGAATGCTCTAATTCCAGCTTCACTTTTGGTAATGGTATTTCCGTGACTTCCTTCAAGAAAGTTACTTTTCCCTGTTGTATAGGAGATATGTGTGCCAATGTACTACTGATGTGGTTAACTGTAATTTATCGTTGTTACTGAGTAGGGCTTCTATGAAAAGAGCCAAAATGATAATCAACTGTGAAACAAATCAAATCAAAGTGAATGGAAAACAGAAAGTCGTCAATCTGAAAACCTCATCATCAGAACACTATCTGTTGCCGCTATTGGCATGACTAGACGGGGCAGTTGGTATCACTGTGGCACTGGCCTTATCCAAAGACGGGGACGTAGAGAAGAAGGCCTTGAAACTTCATCGTCAGTTTGGACACCCTACAGCGGATAAATTAAAGAAGCTTGTAAGGGATGCCGATATCAGGGACTCAAACCTGGAACGGAGGATAGATAAAGTGACAAATGATTGTTCAGTGTGTAAACGGTATAAGAAACCAAGCCCCAAACCAGTGGTAAGTGTCCCGATGGCTAACAGATTTAATGAGGTGATTGCTATGGACATTAAATCGTGGGACAAAAAGTATTTCTTGGTGATAGTGGACCTGTATACAAGATATTGTACATCTGTGGTTATTCCAGACAAGAATGCGGGCACTATTACTCGTGGGGTATTTCTCAGTTGGATTGTGTTGTTTGGTGCCCCAGGAAAAATCTTATCAGATAATGGCTGTGAATTTAATAATTGAGACATGAGGTCTCTGGGTGAGGCATTTAATGTTAAGATATTGACTACGGCAGCTGAAAGCCCTTGGAGTAATGGTCTTGTGAGAGACTCAATGCTGTGTTGGGTGGAATGGTTAGCAAATTTTAGCTGATTGTCCTGGCTGTAGTTTGGATATTGCTCTGGCTTGGGCTGTGGCTGCCAGGAACGCACTGTCAACCTTTTCAGGTTTCTCGCCTAACCAGTTGGTGTTTGGCCAGAACCATGGGATTCCTGGAGCCTTTTATGATAACCTGCCAGCGCTAGACAGCGAGGCCACACTTGCAGGTATAGTTAAGGATAACCTGACTGCCCTTCACGCAGCAAAAAGAGCATTTACCATAGCGGAATCTAGTGAAAGGCTGACTAGAGCACTTCGTCATAATGTGCGGGAAAGCGACCCTGGAGACCTACACTACGGAGATGATGTTTACTACAAGCGTCTAGACAGTAATAAGTGGCGCGGACCTGGTACGATAATAGGGAGAGACGGGATTTTTTTTTGGTGAAGCTCGGTGGAATGTGCGTTAGGGTACACACATGTCGAATTGCCATGGCACCTACCAGTGTTGATACTGCTGCAGTGTCAAATGATGAGGATGTGCCTCATTCCTCTCCCCGTATACTGGACGTACCTAGTGAACGTGGTAATGTGGTGCCTAGATTCGTAGCTTCAGACCTAGACTTAGATGATCACGAACATACTGGTAACATTGTTGATGATGTGGGTGGTGGGGGTCAGGTTGCTGTGGATGTCCCCCCCCCGGTGACATTCGACAGACAGACACCGGTGCAATTGCCTCTAGTGTGTCAGAACGTACTGTAGTGAAAGTTAAAGTGGGTCAAAGGATCAAGGGTATTGATAAAACGAGTGGTGAGTGGATATCAGGCAGAACTGTTAGTCGGGCTGGGAAGACGACTGGTCGATACCCCAACTGCTACAACATTAAGAGTGACAAAGATGATAACATTAACTGGATGGATCTGGACAGAGATTTTACGTTGTGGGAAACAGTGGACAAGGCGACAGAAATGCTTGTGTTTTTTAATACAGATGAAGTGGTGTGTGCTAAAGAAAGAGAAATTGAGAATTGGAGGAACAATGAGGTGGATGATGTGGGTCAACGAGCTATATCTGTACATTGGGTGGTCACAGAAAAGCTGAAGGAAGGGAAGACTATTGTGAAGGCACGTTTGGTGGCCAGGGGCTTTGAGGAGGACACTGTAGAGCTGCAGAAGAATTCTCCCACTTGTTCAAAGGAGGCTGTCCGTTTGGCGATAGCCCTTGCCAAAGCTATTGGTTGGTTGTGCCACACAATGGATATACAAGCAGCGTACCTACAAGGGAACAAAATAGAGCGTGAATTGTACCTGCGACCTCCTCCCGAGTTCGACAATGGTTTATTGTGGCGTCTGAGGAAGATGGTGTATGGTTTGTGCGATGCGGCCAGACAATGGTACATGAGGGTGAAGGACCAGCTGATAGGTCTAGGTGCCAAGATTTCATCCCTGGACCCTGCATTATTTTCGTGGAGTCGAAGTGGTAGAACAGAGGGTATCATATGCATATATGTGGATGACTTCTTGTGGGCTGGTACTGTGAATTTTGAGCAGCAAGTCATAAACCAGTTGCGCAGGACCTCCCAGGTTGGGACTTCAGATTCCAAGTGCTTTAAGTATGTGGGGCGCAACGTAGTTACCACAGAAGATGGCAGTATCATAATCGACCAGTTTCAGTTTGGAGCATCGTTGAGCCCGGTTACCCTTAGCAAGCGTCGAGCATTAGAGAAGACTAGTGATTTGTCAGAACAGGAGAGAACGAAATATCGTGCGTTGGTCGGGCAACTGAATTGGATGGCTACTCACACTCGCCCAGATATAGCGCTCGATGTGTGCGAGCTGAGTGTTTCACTTCTAAAGGCTATGGTATCTGACATATTGAGACTAAATAAGGTGATTGAGCGTGTGAAAACGGATAATGTAAGATTATTTATCCCGAAGATTAGACTTGTAGATGAGTGCCACATTGAGTGCTATGCTGACGCATCATTCGCCAGACCTGGGTCTCTGTGTGTCTTTTAACACTTTTATCATCTCAGCGACAATGTCAGAGCACCCTGGAGCTTTACCATCCTTCATTTTGTTGATTGCATCGCTCACTACAGCTGGTGCTATCAAAGGAGGGGGTCCAGATATTGGTCCTAGTGTACTGTCTGATGGCGTAATGGGATTCGAAATGTAAGAAACATCACAAGACCTTGCAGACTATTCAAAACAAAGCCCTAAAAATCATCACAGGCTGCACAGCTACTACACCTACAGATCACCTACTGTATATCAAGAAACCAAAGTCCTCAAAGTCAAAGACCACCTAGACATAAGTCACTCAATTCCTGGCTGCAGCCTCCACAAACCAACACCACCCAATACACTACATGGCAGCACACCCACAGACACCAAGGAATATCAAAACAACACCCAGCACACGGTATCACATACAAATACTGTCATCTGTCCCTACCTGCCCACCCCAAACCAGCTTCCAGAAGCATATCCATACTCATATCTCAAGCCATTCCATCAAATCACTCATAGACAACCCGCAGCTGCAGGCACGATCTCCCGAATTCCATCCTTCTGAATCCTCCCTACCTCGCGAGGACAGAGCAGGCTGGGAAATTAGTGTTGCGGATCTACTTGCCCCGGGCTAGTGACATATGAAATTTACTTGCCCTGACAGTCTTTTCACTTGCCCTGACACATTTTTTACTTGCCCTGATACATCGTAAGGAATTTCACTCATTAAGTACCACATACATTCACAAACATGCCACCAGCTTCTATAAATTGGATGTTATGTCCACACTACTTATTGAATTTTGGGAAACTTCATGCATTACTAATGTTATGGAAATATCAAGAGTTTTTGGTACAGCACATTGATGGTAAAACATAGAAACTAAGAAGAGGACTATGCAGGTTTCCATTTATTTACCTATCTCTTAAACCTCTCCTATTCTGGGGTGCTCAGGGCTCTTCAATTTAAAAAAACATTCTCCACTCTCTTTCCTCTTTCTTCCTTGATTTACGATACTACCAGTTTATCCCTTAACTCCAATAACCAGATTCACTTTTCAGAGGACCTTTGGCATGGCTTTATTTTGTCACCAAGTGTCACTAATACTATATTTATGTTCTAACATTTCAATCTTTCCCTATTGTTTTGTATTTTCAAGCCATCTTCCTTTATCAGGCCCTCAGACTTTATCCTTAAATATAAGTTTTACAGAACTTCATATAAGCATTGACTCCTTGACACTTTTACTGTCAAAACCATTAGCACTGAAATTACATTTCAAATTTTCCCTTGTAAGCATTGATCTCTCGTTATACTGTGTGCATAGTGTGATATGATATTCTCAGTAAATGTACCTTCTCTCACCTAATCTTATCTTCAACTTCCTTCCCCTACATGATTTTTTTAAAGTCTATTCTTGCGCAGTTTCACGTCTTAATTTTTCTCATGAACCTGAAACTAGTGCATTGTCATCATCGATTGGCTTTCATATGGGATGAGGGACAGACTACTGATTCTCTTACTAGTCCTTATATTATTTGTCTTTCACTCTTTGTATCGTACTGTAAGTAATCTTGTCCTCAATTTCTTCCTCTTGAATCTTAGTTCTTGAATGCAAATAATCAATATATTAAGGTGAAACAATTATCATGAAGACATGCATATCATTATCTTTAAACTAGCTTAATAAGTGTTAGTAAAGCAGGAGAGGAAAATGGTTATTTCTTAACTATTTTGATATTAGTTAAACAAAATGTTTGCGAGATACAGCTAGCTGCTACTGTACTGCTGTTAATGCCTCTTATAACACTAAGGCAGGATGAAGCTTATTATCTGAGAGATAACCCATTCATATGGCTTCAAGTTGGATAGGTTCCGCTTTAGAACATATGTAGTAAGCATTGCTTGGGAAACAAGGTTGTGGATATGTGGAATAGATTGTCTAATGCAGCGATTAGCTAAGGAACGGTAGGATATTTCAAAAGACAACTGGATAGTCATATGAATGATATGGGCTGGGTGTAAATGGGATCTACCTCGTGTAGGCCAGTCAGCTTTATGTAGACTTCCGATTTCTTATGTTCTTAAGTCCCTTTTGATAATGAACACTACGTATTGGACTATTGGTGTAACACAAGTTGTTTCATGTTTGTTTTTATTGGAATTTAGTTAGACAGAGATTTGTGAACATTCAACTTATTTTTTGAATTTGTCTTACTTATTCGGCTTTCATATCCTTAACATATTAGATCATATTTTACCATTTCATGAACGATTTTAATTTACAGCCAAATCTACCCCTTAACCTATCTTGGTCAATCCAAAACAATTGTATAGTATTGTAATGCTCACCTTAAAATAGCCCTACCTAACCTATCCTAACCATATAACTTCTCTAATTTCCTCCTCATGTCCCTGTCCTCTTTCGTGGTCATCTGTGCATGAAAATTATGAAAGCTAATTGAAGACTGCCAAAAGAGATGTGAAATAAAGCTAAAAGTTATATATTTCTCTTTATGCCTCATCCCCATAACCTTCATTGATATTTACCATGCTTCAATCTTGATTATTGTTAAAACAGGCAAACTAATACGTAAATATATATTTTCAAATAATCTATAAAGGATAATCAACAGAATGGAGCGTAATGAGATGAGAATAGTGAGATGGATGTGTGGGGCCAGGCTACAGGATAGAATAACAAATGTTGAGCTGAGGAGACGTTTAGGTATAAAGAGTATTAGCGAGGTGATGCGTACAAGTAGACTGGAATGGTATGGACATGTGGAGAGAATGGATGAACAAAATTGGGTGAAAAAATGCAGGTCTGTGATTGTGGAGGGAGCTGCACCAAGGGGTGGACCGAGGAAGACCTGGGATCGGACTATACGCGCCGATCTCAAATCCAAGAACTTGACAAGTGAAGCAGCCCTTAACAGGGTTGCCTGGAACGCCGCCATTAGGACAAGAGACTGAAACTGCACTGATGTGTGGAACACTCGGTCTTAAAATTTTATGTATGTATGTATGTAATCTTACTGCTAACCTTTTTGGTTGACAAGTCTAGCCTATAAAATTTAATACGGAGGCAAAACAATTTTAGACGACATTTCTTGGAACAGGCAGTCTTAGTCTATGTAAAAACAAAAAAAGACATAATTTAGAAATATAATAGGCCTACTGTTCATTATTAATACAAACCAGAGAGAGAGAGAGAGAGAGAGTGGGTGAGTGAGTATATGGGAAACCACAACATTGATTAACGAAGATAGTGTGTCTGTCAAATTGTCTGTTATAGCAAAATTCCGATAATTTGAAAATCCCAAAAGTTCGAGTTTTTGAAGATCAGTATTATTAATATTAAAATGGGGAAAACTGAAACCATAAAATAAAAATGCGCGCCACAATCGGCGAAAGGGAGACATGGCTAGGTGCAGACGATGACAATCTGCTACCCCCAACCACCTTCTACGAACTTACACTAATTATCGTATACATACATACATACATAAAATTTTAAGACTGAGTGTTCCACACATAAGTGCAGTTTCAGTCTCTTGTCCTAATGGCGGCATTCCAGGCAACCCTGTTAAGGGCTGCTTCACTTGTCAAGTTCTTGGATTTGAGATCGGCGCGTATAGTCCGATCCCAGGTCTTCCTCGGTCCACCCCTTGGTGCAGCTCCCTCCACAAACACAGACCTGCATTTTTTCACCCAATTTTGTTCATCCATTCTCTCCACATGTCCATACCATCCCAGTCTACTTGTACGCATCACCTCGCTAATACTCTTTATACCTAAACGTCTCCTCAGCTCAACATTTTTTATTCTATCCTGTAGCCTGGCCCCACACATCCATCTCACCATTCTTATCTCATTATGCTCCATTCTGTTGACATCCTCTACTTTAACGGCCCATGTTTCTGAGGCATACGTCATTGCACTTGTAACACATGAGGCATACACCTTTCCCTTCAGGGGGAGAGGCATTCTTTTCATGGTCAGGATTGGCATCAATTCTCTGAACTTCCCCCAGCCACACCTAATTCTAGCAACAGTGGCAGCCTCAGCCCCACCACCGGCAGAGATGGTATCTCCTAGGTAACAAAACTTGTTCACCAGCTCCAAAGACTCATTTCCAAAATTCACAGCCACAGGATCATCACTTAACACAAGCTCGCCTTTGCACACTACGCACTCAAATTTCTCTATTTCTGACTTATCCTTCGGCAGGGGCCCCTTTATTCTACTACAGCGCTTACTCCCATGGTGTACCCAACATCGACAGATGCTACATTGAATTGAGTTAACGCCCACTCCCTTTCCACACACTGCTCATGGGTATGCACCGCTCTTTTCCACATTGCCTCGTCTCAAACTACAATGCATAACCTTGGTTTTGTTAATATTGACTCTTAAACCCTTGCTCGCCATGCCCTCTCTCCACTCTCTGAATTTGGCCTCAGCATCCTGCATACTGTCAGCTATTAGGACTAAATCGTCTGCATAAAACAGTTCCAACGGGAGTCCACCTCTAAAAATTCTAGACAGCGCCTCCAAGACCATAATAAAGAGGAGGGGGCTTAACACTGAACCCTGATGGACTCCAACACGGACTGCGAACTCATCACTCAGTACACCCTTCACCCTCACCGAACTTCGCGAATCCTCATACATCTTCATTATCACACGCACCAGCCACTCTTCCACACCAAGTTTCCTCATAGCCCACTGTACATCTCTAGGTACCCTATCAAAGGCCTTCTCCAGGTCCACAAACACAAAGTAAAGATCCCTGCCTTTTAGTAAGTATCTTTCCTGTATCTGCCTGACTATGAAGATAGCATCGGTTGTACCACGTCCTGGCATAAAACCAAACTGCATATCATCAATAGAGATGCTTTGCCTGATCAAACCCTCAAGGACTCTCTCACAGACCTTCATGATTTGGTCAAGCATTTTTAGGCCCCTATAATTTCCTCTATCTAGCGCATCCCCTTTTCCTTTGTATATATTTACTATTACACTTTTGAGCCAATCCTCTGGGATTTTCTCATCTTTAATAATGGTGTTTATCAACTCAGTGACTAAGTTTACACCAATCTCCCCTGAGGCTTTTATCATCTCAGCGACAATGTCGGAGCAACCTGGAGCTTTACCGTCCTTCATTTTATTGATTGCGTCGCTCACTACAGCTGGTGCTATCAAAGGAGGGGGCCCAGATATTGGTTTTTCGATACTAAGCTGTTCCTTATCCCATTCAATCTCTACATTTAGCAATCGTTCATAGTGTACCTTCCATGCTTCTCTGATTTCATTTTCTGCATACACAATCTTCCCATTATCATCTCTAACACACTGTTCACCTATAATATCCCTACTGTCATTTTTAACTCGCCTAGCTAGGTTGAAGATCCCATTGGGATTGTCAGTGTTACACACTTGTTCGAGGACCAGGTCCTTAATGCGATTTTTAGCATTGTAAATAACTCTTTTGGCAGTTCGTTTAGCTGCCTGGTATTCCTCCCTGCTGCCTCCTTTCTTCCATGCTTTGAAGCATCTCCTTTTCTCTTTCACAGCATGTTCTACCTCATCGTTCCACCACCAAGAGGTCTTATTCCTGGGGTGACCCTTTGTTTTCCCACAGACTTTGTCAGTGGCAGCGATAAGGCTATGCTTAAGAAAGTTCCATTGGCTATTTACATCGTTAGCCTAGCTTCCTTATTTCTATTCATTTCCTCCAGTTCATTATGAAACCTATCCCTAACTTCCTTGTCCTTCAGCAGCCACACTTTCCTTTTGGGTATGTAAACCTTCTTGCGCTTAGGATCTCTGTATAAGCTCATGTTACACACAAGTAGCTTATGCTGGGGGATACATTCTTCGCTCGGGATGACCTTTACATCTCGAACTAGTTTCCAGTCTTTCCTGTTAACCACTGTATAACACTGTGACCACAGACCAACACCTACAATCTTCAAATTGTTTACCACCAACAACATCTAAAAGCTTAGCAAGCTTTACTATCCCCAAGTAAATTCTTAAGTTCACAACATTACGAAATTCACGGCCCAGCAATAACAACTCTTAAGCCATGCATCCGGTACATGGTTACATTGTTTTAGCGTAACTAGTTGTACTCAATGTTTCTCTTTTATGTATGTATCCATTAATTGAACTTCTTTATGTTATTGTATCCAAGATAAATCAATATTGACAGTATATGACGCACTAATAATATCTGCCGAAAACATTACGAAATTTACGATCGATCAGCTGCGTCGTCTTTGTTTACTAAAGGGTCACCGCAGCGAGAAGTGTCGGTCTCTGTTTTACTAAACGCCCACCGCATCGATGTTTTCGTATACTAATTATCTATCAGTATTTGATATTACAGTATATGAAAAAAAAAAAAAAAACACATTTATTGAAGCGTCAACTTAAATAGTAATACAAAAAATAACTTGTCCCCTGGGCAACTGCCGGGCAGACTAGCGTTGCAAATCACTAGCCCGGCAACATATCCGGGCTAGTCCGGGCTGCCGGGCTATACCTAATTTCCCAGCCTGAGACAGAGTCCACCTGGCAACGGCAAGGCTGAGATGTGGGCACCATCCAGCTCTTCTGAGCTATCAGAAGAGACTGGATGACTCCGTCGTCGACACCTGCCCAGGATGCAACACGGCACCCCTTACTATTAAACACATCATAGAAGACTGCATTCTACACAATCACTTATGCCAACAACATAATCTACACTTCTTGAGAGCCCTGTGGGAAAGCCCTATCCTGGCCATGGCCTTCCTTAGGGACTCGGGGCTGTTCGGCCAGGCAGCTTAGGGAAAGACAACAACATCAATAACTATATTAAGAAACTCCTCAGGCAAAGTAAGAAAAATCTAGAATCACATATTGAAAACTTAAGCAAGGTAAACCCCAAAGAATTCAGAAACAAAGAGGTAAATACTTCATCAATTGGACCACTAGTTAACGCAAGCAGTGTTCATGTTGATGATGAAGTTCAAATGAGTAACACTCTAAACAACTTTTTTGCATCAGTCTTTACGAAAGAAGATCTGAACACGATTCCTCCTTACAGTCCACTTCATTTAGAAAATCAGGACATTCTAAGAAACATCAAAATTAGAGAGATAGATGTAATAAACAGCATAAATAAACTTAAAGCAAATAAAACTTCTGGCCCGGATGAAATCTCCCCACGAGTTCTCAAAGAAATAAAGGACAAGATTTCTAAACCGTTGACTCTCCTTTTTAACTAAACAATAAAAAGTGGCATCGTGCCAGGCGAATGGAGACTAGCTAATGTAACTCCCATCTTTAAAAAAGAATATATATCTCTACCTAGTAACTATCATCCTATCAGCTTGACTTCTATTATATACAAATTACTTAAAACAATTATTAGAGACAAAATAGTAAATCATCTAGAAGAAAAGAACTGACTGACATATTACCTCCTCCAGGTAACATCAACCTGGACCTGGCTGGGCGGTTATATCTGGACCTGTGTGTGGCAAGAGAAAGTCTGGCTGTCAACAGTCACTTACACTTACTGTACCTGGTCACACCTTATAACCCCCTCACCTCCACCCCGCTGCTGCCTCAGGTCCTCTATCATGCGGTAAGAATATATCATACTGCTACTCATTGTTTGTACAGTCGCTTGGATTATTTTACAGTAAATATATCACCGTCTTGTCCTTTAGTCACTAGGATTCTTGTTGTTTATAGTATCTCTGCAGTACAGTCATAGATCACCAATCACCATTATCATAATGTTCTTGAGTTACTGTAGTCAGTTCATTTAGACGTCTAAAAAATGTACTGTACCTAACTGCACTATGAATAGCCTAATGCTTAACCCTTCTTGCCCGGGCTCGCCTTCCTAAGGACATTATTGAGATCCGGGTGAGCTGGTCGAAAAACGTTGTAATAGGCCTAGCCCTATCTTTGTTATTTTAACTGCTAAAGAATTCATACAACTCTCAAAACGTAGCCATGTTTCGTATCTGTAGACTGGCATTAAGTAGAGCTCTCTAGGTCAACTGGTTCAGTTGCGATGACGATTTCCGTGGAGATCATTTAGCCGCGGATTGAGCAATATCGAACAATAATAACACTATTTCTTGTTCTCCAAAACAATAACACCAAAAGTGCGACTTCTCCTTATTGTTTTCGGAGGTGCGGTGTCGCAAAGACCGGATGTGTTTACATACGGTCGGCGCACGGCTTTCAAATCAAGCTTACTAGGCTTTCAAGCTTACGGATTTTAAAAGGACACCCGGGCTCCTGCCCATTTGCCGCGGTGTCATTTTAAAATGCTGCCCGGGTGGGAGGGGTTAAGCGAGAGGAAAGAACAAATTTTGGGCACTGGTCACACAGGATTGACCTCGCTACAGAATATTCTTGAACCTATTGACATTATATTTAACATCGTTCTTAACACCCCTTCTCACAGGCTTCTGTATTATATGTTTGAAGTAAAATATTTAGGCATTAACACTCTTTGCAACTACTTAACAGCCATTTTTTTACTTAATTTTATTCATTAATATTGTTTAATCTGCAGTTTTGTGCTATACAGTACTGTAATATTTATTTTTATATTTAGCTAGTTTGAGTATAATATTGAGTGTGGAGAGTGAGCAGAGCGAGTTCTTTGACCTGAATGTTGGTTTGAAACAGGGGTGTGTGATGTCCCCGTGGTTGTTTACTGTATATTAGATTAATCAATAACCCTGCAATCACACAGGACCTTCCTACATTAGCCATACGAAGAAACGTTGCATCCCTTGCATTATTCTACAGATATTTTCACAGCAATTGTTCCGAGGAACTTGCTTCAATTGTGCCGCCTCTCCACATCTTTCCCCGTAGAACTAGGGCAGCTGAGAGCGCCCATGAATTTACACTTTCTCCTCCACAATGCAGAACTTCTGCTTATCAGAATTCATTTATCCCCAGAGCTACTACTCTTTGGAATTCACTTCCCTCGAATTGCTTTCCACAAACTTACAATCAACAAATGTTTAAATCCAGTTGTTACAAACATTTTATGAATGGAGGATGCCTTTAGGCACATGGACCTTTTTGTTTTATCTGTGTTTTTCCTTCCTCCGTTCATTGTCTCTTAAAAAAAAAAAAAAAAAAAAAAAATATATGGATGGAGTCATGAAAGAAATACTATCAAGAGCAGTGGATGTTGGTGTATCGCTGAAAATGGAGGGAATTGAGTGGAAGCTACCTATACTGCTGCTTCGGATGATACAGTTCTGATGAGTGGTAATGAATGGGAGTTGCAGGGTCTGGTAAATGAGTTTGGAACAGTGTGCGAAAAACGGAATTTGAAGGTAAATACGGGAAAGAGCAAGGTTATGGTCTTCGAAAGGGGTGAAGTCACAGAGTGTGAGGTGAAGCTGAACGGTCAGGCTATGGAGATCGTCAACTCTTTTAAGTATCTGGGCAGTGTGTTGAGTAAAGATGGGACTATGGATGAAGAAGTGCGGGAAAGGGTACAACAGGGGAAGAGGGTTGTAGGAACGCTAAAAGCAGTAACAAGAAATAGGGTGGTCAGTATGGAAGTGAAGAAGTCCTTGCATGACAGTGTGGTAATCCCGACACTGACTTACGGAAGCGAAGCATGGACGTTGGTTGAGAGACTCAGACCAAGAGTGAGAGCAGTGGAAATGAATTACTTAAGGAGTGCGTGCGGAGTTACATGGAGGGATAGACAGACTAATGAGGAAGTAAGAAGGAGGTGTGGTGTGGAGGTAGATGTGCTGGAAAGTGTGAAAAGGAACAACTTGAGATGGTTCGGCCATATGGAACGTATGGAAAGCGAGAGAATGACTAAGAGGTGTACGAGAGCGAGGTGGAGGGACAGAGAGGGAGAGGTAGACCGAATATGAGGTGGAAGGATGGAGTGAGGAAGTACTGTACATGAACGAGGGCGGTGCTGGTTGGGGGGAGGGGCGTCGACTGACTGGGGACAGAGGTGCATGGGGGCGGTTCGTTCGTGGCCACCCCTTCGGGGATCACGGCGTCAGGCAATAGAATTGAGTATAATATTTTAACTTGAATTGTAGTGTCTTTATTCATTCAGAATTTACCAGAACGTCCTAAGTTTCCCAAATTGACTAATTCCGTGAATTTATTATTATAATGTAAAACTTGTAAAATATACAAACCAAAACGAGGACAAGACAATATAAAGGCAAAAGAACTAATCAATATCGCTATGTGGAAATAACGCTTTAGCAAAATAAATTTTGTAAATAAATGAACACAATCCACCACATAATGTGTACTGTACATTATTAAGTGCGCAAGTTAATCTAATTCCCAGGCAAACTAATCGCACATATAACAACGCACTATCGTCACGTTCAAGGAATTAGTCAATTTGGGAAGTCCGGGACGTTCTGGTAATTTTTACTCAATTCTGTATGAATAAAGAAACTACAGTCGGCTCTCCTAATACACGCCTATATGGGCGACACAGGACGGCGTGTATTAGGAATCCGCGTCTTAGGAACAACATACCTTATGGGAAAAATAGCTTATGGTGGACACCTCGAAAAGCCTAATTTTGACAATTTTTGCCCTAAATACCAACCAAAAGTGGATTAAATTATGAACAATAAGACATATAATTATAAGAAAATACACCGAAAACGAGAGCAAAAATAATTAAAGACTCTACATCAAACTAGAAAACATAAACAAATAAGTGAACTCCAAGAAACTGTGTTGATAGCGTAATGCATAAATGCGCGGAAGTCGGTGTGAGTATCCTAGGTTCGAGTCCTTGGAATGCCACATTTATTTGTTGATTTCATTAACCCTTCCTGCTCAGTTGTCATTTTAAAATCACACTGCGGCAGATGGGCAGGAGCCCGGGTGTCATTTTAAAATCCGTAAGCTTGAAAGCCTATTAAGCGTGTTTTGAAAGCCGTGCGTCCGACGCATGTAAACAAAGCCTGTCTTTGCGACACCGCACCTCCGAAAACAAGAAGGAGACGTCGGATCAATGTTGTTGTTGTATGCTATGACGAGATTAGTGTCTGCAAATGTCCGATATTGCTAACATCGCATCGAATCTCTCTCCACGGAAATCGTCATCACAACTGAACCAGTTGACCTAGAGAGCTCTACTCAATGCCAGTTTACAGATATGAAACAGAACTACGTTTTGAGATGTGTGCAAATTCTCTAGCAGTTAAAATAACAAAGATACGGCTAGCGTATTACAACGTTTTTCGGCCAGATCGCCCGGATCTCAATAATGTCCTTAGGATGGCGAGCCCGGGCAAGAAGGGTTAATTGAGTTTAGAAGTAAAGTTGGTTGGTGAAAAAATATAAATTGTCAATTTTTTTTTAGTAAATCCGGTGAATCCAACAATCAGAGCGTCACTTACCCTAGTTTCGGCCACCAAACTGTTGTCAAGACTAGGCAGACGCTCTTAAGTCCACCCGCCTTTTACTTGCTTATTTTTGCCGAAAGAGAGGTGAAAGGATGGAGTGAGGAAGTACTGTATATGGATGAAGGCGGTGCTGGTTTGGAGGAAGGGCGTCGACTGACTGGGGACAGAGGTGCATAGGGGCGGTTCGTTCGTGGCCACGGCGTCAGGCAATAGATAGATAGATAGAAAGATTTGTGCCTGAACCTTGTATCTCTCGCGTTTATTATAGCATTCAGTGATAGTGATGGTGGGCCTGGTGGTAATAATGAAGGAATTGAATGCCTGGGACTATCAACACAGAATCAAGTCAAGTGCCATGTATGACGAAAGTCGCGGAAACATGACGATGAGTTAGGCTATGCTAAATATGATTATGATTTCAAATAAAGTCTATGTGGTAAGTAATATCCTCATAATATGATGATATCTGGTGCTACGCGAAATGCTGGGTTTCCACCCGTATTTCGTAAAAAGGGCGGATTTGGCCACTTTTGGGCTCCCGAAACGCTTATTAGGAACCGTAGACGCTTATTGAGAATTTTGGGTTTTCCGACCCCCAGGCGCGTATTATGGTTTTCGCGAATTAGGCGAGCTGACTGTACAATTAATATTCAAATATTGTATTAAACAAATTTGTAATCTGACAAAATATTAACAATAGTACAAAATACAGTACATACAGCACTCACTACCGATAGGACTATCGGGTAGGTACCTGTCAGCATAGCATGGACAGTTGACCCCTACCAATTACTACCCTACAAATATCCTACAGTGGTCCCTCGCGTTCAGCGGATTTCAGCTTGGCGAAACACAGTATTGGTGATAGGTTGGATATGGTACCAGAATCCGAATATGGCACTTCAAATACACTTTTGGCGAGAATGCTGACGTCACGGAATTGCGTCGGCCCAGAATGCGCCGCCCGCAAGCTAGTCTCACCAGGCCTAACTCTAAATAATTCATGGTAAATAAAATCTGTTATCTATTATCTATTGTCTTTTCTATTGCTGTTAATGTTTCATGTAGGCTACAGTAGAGCGCCGTATTGAGAGTTACTCTTAGGCCGAGGCTAGGCTATACAGTGGAGCCCCCATCCTCGCTACACCGGTCTTCGTTGATTCAATTCTCGCACCACACACCAAATATTCCCCATTTCAATTCTCGCGCCAAAAGCCTCATTCCTCGCATCAAAATCCCAGCCGAAACCCGAAAAAATAGCAAAAATAACGAAAAACTCAACATAAAACTAGAAAACAAACAAAAACAATAATTTTGTTTTAACATAACGAAAGAATCTGCCAGTAGCTTGCCGTTTAGAGACGAAATCCGAGTGAATCCGAGGATCGTCAAATGCGCAAGATGCCGCCATCTTTGTATGACGTCATCACTAAGCAGACGCTTGCAGTTTAGCTAGTATCTGTGTTGACAAAACAACCGTTTGCAAGCCTATCAGAGGATTTATACAGGTACCTAGATCATCTGTGATATGTTAGACTCAGATATCCAGAATATCTGTTGTTATCACGTTCACAACAACTTACGAGCAAGGACCACCAAAAATAGCCTTTCAAAATATCAAATTATGATAATACAGTATTTGTAATATAATCTTGAACTAATATTTCAAATTTAGACCAATTTCTTCTCTTATTTTATGTGCATTTTGAATTATATATATATATATATATATATATATATATATATATATATATATATATATATATATATAAAAAGTAAAAGAGAGCCAAATTCAAGTCATAGAAAGAGGGAAAGACAGTACAGTATTTATTTTTACTTGGTGGTCCTCGGTCTGTCTCCAACCTGAGCCATGATGACGTTAGCACTCCCTAGAGGATCCACTCGGGTTCCTTCCTGAGGACCAAATTTTCAACCTGAGCTCATATATTGATTTTAATTTAACCCTTTCACGCTTATGACGCAATTTTGAGCCTATTAGGGATGCTTTAAAGCCTTTGTTACCATCAGGGGTATTTAGAAACCTTTAGTTTAGTTACTTCAACCTCTGCAGTTGTCTTTGAGTTAGCTGTGGGCAGAAAACTAATTTTGGAGAGGTAATTATAAGAGTGAGAGAACTCTATTTCTTATTGCTAATCTGGCAACCTCTGCGTCATAAAAGCGTGAAAGAGTTAATAGTGTTTTCTGTGAAGTATTGCAGTGTAATCTAATTCTTTCCCTCTCCCTTTGTTATCCTCCCCTGTTCTTTTCTGTCTCGCCCTATTCTGTCCTGTTCTGTCTCACCCTATTCTGTCCTGTTCTGTCTCACCCTATTCTGTCCTGTTCTGTCTCACCCTATTCTGTCCTGTTCTGCCTCACCCTATTCTGTCCTGTTCTGTCTCACCCTATTCTGTCCTGTTCTGTCTCACCCTATTCTGTTCTGTTCTGCCTCACCCTATTCTGTCCTGTTCTGTCTCACCCTATTCTGTCCTGTTCTGTCTCACCCTATTCTGTCCTGTTCTGTCTCACCCTATTCTGTCCTGTTCTGTCTCACCCTATTCTGTCCTGTTCTGTCTCACCCTATTCTGTCCTGTTCTGTCTCACCCTATTCTGTCCTGTTCTGTCTCACCCTATTCTGTCCTGTTCTGTCTCACCCTATTCTGTCCTGTTCTGTCTCACCCTATTCTGTCCTGTTCTGTCTCACCCTATTCTGTCCTGTTCTGTCTCACCCTATTCTGTCCTGTTCTGTCTCACCCTATTCTGTCCTGTTCTGTCTCACCCTATTCTGTCCTGGTCTGTCTCACCCTATTCTGTCCTGTTCTGTCTCACCCTATTCTGTCCTGTTCTGTCTCACCCTATTCTGTCCTGTTCTGTCTCACCCTATTCTGTCCTGTTCTGTCTCACCCTATTCTGTCCTGTTCTGTCTCACCCTATTGTGTCCTGTTATGTCTCACCCTGTTCTGTCTCACCCTATTCTGTCTCACCCTGTTCTGTCTCACCCTATTCTGTCCTGTTCTGTCTCACCCTATTCTGTCTCACCCTATGCTGTCCTGTTCTGTCTCACCCTATTCTGTCCTGTTCTGTCTCACCCTATTCTGTCCTGTTCTGTCTCACCCTATTCTGTCCTGTTTTGCCCTACCCCACCTTATATTGTCCTTTTCTGTCCTATCTTATCTCACCCTTTTCTGTTCTACCCTGCCCTTTCCTGTCCTGGCCTGTTTTGCCTTATCCCGCCTTGCCTTGCCTTGCCTTGGTTTCTCCTATCCTGCCCTTTCTTTTACCTTACCCCATCCCCCTACCCCCCATTACCTTGTTGTCTCCTATCCCATCTCACTCTGACTTATTCTACCTTAACCCCCCCATCTCCCCTATGCCCTTACCCTGTTCTCTTCTACCCCCTCTCACCCTGCTCTGTCCTATCTCATCTCATTCTGTCTATACCTTACCCTCCATCCCTCCTACCCCTCTGGTCCCGTCCTGCCACAACCCAACAGTACATGGCGCTAGGTGAGGAGGAGGTTAAGGTGGCTCGTCTGCTGGGCATCACTGAGGGGCTGGTGGTAAAGCTCTCTGTGGGCCAGCGCAGCAAGGTCAGTACTACCACCCAACAGTTTTTATGACATGTATTTATCTGTAAATGGCTCCTATTTTTTGCTGGGACATGTTTCTCATTTTAGTAAATATAAAAGCCCTACCCCTGATCTAGTATTTTCAGAACTTTGCTTTATTATAGATTTGCATTTTGACAGATTTGAAAGTACAGTGGTCCCTCGCGTTTAGCGGATTTCAGCTTGGCAAAACACAGTATTGGCGCTTCAAATACACTTTTGGCGAGAATGCTGACGTCACGGAATGGCGTCGGCCCAGAATGCGCCGCCCGCAAGCTAGTCTCACCAGGCCTAACTCTAAATAATTCATGGTAAATAAAATCTGTTATCTATTATCTATTGTCTTTTCTATTGCTGTTAATGTTTCATGTAGGCTACAGTAGAGCGCCGTATTAAGAGTTACTCTTAGGCCGAGGCTAGGCTATAGATAGGCTTAGGCCTACTCACAAAACCCTAACTGAGCTGCTTGGATAGCGAGAATATCCCAGGTATATTTCATAAACGTATATTAACAGAGTAATCTTGACCAAACCGATTTGTGAACCTCATATCTCTTGTGTTTTGCTTTGTTTATTGTGCCGAACAGTCTGCGACACACAAACACACACACACGCGCATCAGCTGACTCAGGGGCCCAATCGATAAATATAATTAATCAAAGAAGTGACCACGGATCCAAAACCAATTTAATTATTTTGCTCAATTGAAAAGCAGTTGGTATAGAAAATTCTAGTCTTCACCATTCACAAGGTAAAAGTTATTTATGCCTCCTGATATATATCTAAGCTAGGTTAGACCATTTCTTGGTCTGGCTAGCTAGTGACTTAGCAACTTGTTGCTAAGGTTATGTGGTTATTCCTTATCAATAAGACTATTCACAAGATAACAATGAATTCTGCTGCCTGATATACATCTAACCTAGGTTAGGTCAATTCTTTGTGGAGGTATATAGGCTAGGCCTATGTCTTCTAGCAAAAACAGAGTAAGCAGACGGCGCCGAGTGTGTCGGCGATCGACGATGCGTATGGCGGGCGGTTTGAAAAGACCCAAAAGGGTGAACTCGGGCCTCGTCAAAGACTAATGGATAATTTTCACTTTTGGCGATGGTTTGGCTAGACTAATGAATTCGCTAAATGAGAGGGACTACTGTAGTCGTAATCGTTACATAAATGTTAATTCATATTTTAACAATGCGTCACTTAGCTTTGATCCCATTAGTTCAGTATATTTTAATAGAACTAAACTTAAAGATGCCCTTAACCCCTTATTAGCGGGGCCCGACTTAAGTCCGTATAGAGAACACCTGCCCAAAGAGCGGGGCCCGACTTTAGTCTGTGTGCAATTTTGGAGCAATATTGCCTCTGAGAGAGAGAAGAGCGGTGGGCGGAGCGTAGGTCGGGCTCTGACCGTTCGCCACGGGTCCAGTGGGCCTACTGACGTTTACTCCACACACATCCACCCTCCCTCCCTCACTACAAAGGGTATTATGTCAAGAAATTACCGTATTTTAGGGATTTTGCACTCGTCTTGCACGATCGTTGCAAGAGAACGCGTGGTCGTAGGAGGATGGTACTGGTGTCATTGGAAAGCTGAATTAACGCCCTTTGAGGGATACATTATTGTATTACGCTCTGGCTCTTGTTTATGCATGAAAAAGAGCACGGAAACAAGGCCATTTAGGGTAAAAACCCCCACTTGGCGGGTAGTAGAAATTCCTTACGGGCCCGCTCGTAAGGCGTTAAATTCCTCCTTTTCAATACTTATTAACCCATTGAGACCCAGCGTCGCACGTGATGCGTCGGCAGTTTGTTATCACCAACTCCCAGCGACGCAACACGTGCGTCCGGCATATTAAAATCATTTACGTGGCTCGTAAGGTAGGAAATGGCGGGAGAATAGGAGGGGAGGTACCGTAGTGTGTGTGGGAGCCGGGCCGGTAGGTGTGAGCGGGCCAAGACAGCCGCGCGGCCGGTGGTGATGGGCTTAGTGGGGATACTTTACACCCTTAGTTCACCGCCACTTTGAACCTTCATTACTCCGGTCGTATGGGAGCTAGAGGCTTGAGATTTATGTGAGACACTCCTTAGGATGTATGCCGTACAATGCCATACTCAGTTTTCACCCTAGTGCTCCCGGGCGGGTGGTCATGCGGGGGAGACGAACTTTCGACCCCCCCCCCCCCAAATGACCGAGGGGAATTTTTTTTTTTTTTTTTCTTCATTTCTCACCATTCTCTTCCATTTTGGCTCAACAATTTTTTTGTGGCTCCCCCCCCCCCAAAAAAAAATATCCGAGGTGATTTTTTTTTTTTTTTTTTTTCATTTCTCATCCTTGTCTTCCATTTTAGCAAACAAAAAAAAGAAGTGAAAATGGCTTGGGACTGGGGTGAACAAAATATTATAACTAGCCGGGGCTCAACGGGTTAAAATGTAAAACTTGCAAACTAAAAAAAAAAAAATTGGGACAAGGACAATGTAAAGTCAAATTAAATTATCAAAATCGCTATGTGGAAACAATGCTTACTAAAATGAAAATTATTAAATAAAAGAACACAATCATGTTAGATTCGGGCCCTACATTTTCAAACAAATATTAGGAATTCCTATGGGTGGAAATGCTACCCCTTTAATTGCAGACTTATTCTTGCTCACTTTAGAATTTAAATTCATGAAAAACTTAGTTGACAGTAGCAAGAAAAATAACATCCCAGAAAAATTAGTACTTGCTAAATTGTTAAATAATAATAGTAGATATATTGATGATATTCTTGTTTGTAATATGTTAAATTTTAATCAAGTCGCTAAACAAATTTATCCAAATTCCATCCCCCTCACACAAGGTAACATAAATGATGAAGTAGAACATTTTCTTGATATAAATATAGATTGTTAATGAACAGTGCACACTTAAAATATACCACAAAGTTGACGATTTTAATGTTAACGTAATAAACTTTCCTTTCCCTAATAGCAATATCGATAGTAAAATAACTTATAATTGTTTTTATTCCCAGCTAATAAGATTTTGTAAAATTTGTCCCAGAGTAGAAGACTTTTGGGATAGAGCTAGGTTACTATACAGACTCTTAGTAGACAGAGGTTTTGTTGCAAGTAAATTGTTGCATAAATTTAATCTTTTTAAGGTCAATTATTGTGACTGTATTTTAAAATTTGATATCAATAATTTTAATCAAGCATTATTAACTTGAAGTTTCTATTATAACCTCTGCTTACTTTTTGCCTGTATGTATTAATATTTAATTTGTTCTATTGTTATTGTTATTATTATATATATTTTTTATAATTAATTGTTCTTGTTAAAAGAGTACTCTTTTGTTTAAATCTATTGTGCCTTCTTCATATTTTCAAATATTTGTATTTATTATACTGTATCTATTCATTGTCGATAGGATCAATTGCTTGCTTTTGCGATTTCCTTAGTTTATTTGTACAATAAATGTAGGTTATTAGTAGGGTAGTAATTGTTAGGGGTCACTTGAAGCATGCTATGCTTACAGGTACTTACCCGATAGCACTATCATTAGTGAGTGAGATTTGTATTTTGTACTATTGTTATTATCTTGTCAAGTTGCAAATTTGATTTTAATAGAATATTTTGACACTTAATGTAGTTTCTTTATTCATGCAGACTTTAGTAAAAAATTTACCAGAACGTCCCCGACTTCCCAAATTGACTAATTTCTTGAACGTGACGACAGTGCGTTGTTATTTAGTAGTAGCCTCTACGTCTCCAACGTAGAGCTATATACTTATCGTATAATTCCGTTCCGCTCTGGAGCGGGCAATTATCGTAATCACTAGCGCGATTAAATCGATAACATCTAGAGTAGCACCTTACCCTCTCTACTAGGTACGTTGTACATACTTTTGAGGCTACTATTTTGAAGTAAAATGAAAATATTTATGAGAAAGAAAAGAGAAAATTGTAGAACATTGTCCATCCTATCTGGCTCCTTAAGCCGTTGTCACGGGTCCACCGCACAACCCGACCAGGTTCATTAGATGATGGATCATCCTTTTCGCGCTACACTCAATGACAACACGCTTTTTTCTGGTGCTCTGTTTTTGTGCCTACCACACCTGTCATCTCCCCTTTGGGGGAGTTGTGGGCCTTATTTAAGGTTCCTGTGTTTTAGACAGATGATCCGTGCTGTAGGCACGCTAAAAAAATATGGGCTCAAATGTGTTTTTCTTGGAGTGTAGCGTCGAAACTGGAGGTTACTTAATTTTTTGCCATCTGCGCATACGTCGCCGCTTGGGCAACACTCGTTCAATTAGGCTTTGCCTATTGTTTTTATTTCACTTGCGGTGGCTTTAGTTTTGTCTTTAGTAAGATTCTTGTCATTAGTTTTTTGTCACTGCCTTAATTTTGCTTTTATTTTCGCGTTCTTAGGCCTAGGCTTACTTGTGCCCTTCTAGTTGGTTGGAAGGGGGGCGCTGACCCTTGTAGGGCCGATCTCTTTTCTGGTCTTTTTCTTGTTGCTTACTCTCATCAAGAGTACAGGAACTAGTGCGCCCTGTAATTTCATATATTACTGACTCAAGTACCGTGTAGGCTAACTTTCGTTTTTAGCCTAGCCTAGAAGGGGCGCGTTTTGGTTTACGACTCTGCGGCCTCCTCAATCTGGCATAATCTGCCCCTGTATTGTTGGGCGGCCCCAGTGCTCTGTCTACCTGACGCTTCGGTCCCTTGTTGCTTACCCTCATCAAGGGTACAGTAACTGGTGGCTCCATGTAATTTCATATATTACTGACTCTGGTACCGAATAGGCTAACTTCTGTTTTATCGCCTAGCCTATTCAAATTCTTTATTAAAAGGATACAGTCTCACAAAACCGCGAACGTAGCCCGTTCTGATGTGTTTTTGTCGGACAGTTTTTGTTCTGTCTACTGCCCCTCCTCCGGTATTGATTGTGTCCCTCATCAAGGGTACAGTCCCTGGTGGCGCCCTGTAATTTCATATATTACTCGCTCAAGAACCTTCTAGGTTATCTTTCGTTTTTGCCTAGCCTAGGGGGGGCGTTTGGATTTCAACACTGTGGCAACCTCAATCTGGCTTATGCTCAACTTTTGATTGACGGCCCCAGTGCTCTGTCTCCCTGGTTACAGTCCCACAAAACCGCGAACGTAGCCCGTTCTGATGAGTTATTGTCTGACAGATTTTGTTCTGTCTACTGCCCCTCTTACGGTCGTGCTTTGATTTGATTACCCACAGGCTCTCCTGCGCCTGTTGTGACTTGAGGAGGGTTACCTTTGGGCCCCTCCGCTTTTGGAAGGGACTTTTATTTTACTGGCCTTCCACCTTCATGGGTGCCGCAGACCTCTCACGACACGTACCGATGGGTTTCCGCGCTGGGTCGGGAACTCCCCGCTCTAGGTCGGACCATTCATTTACGGTCCCATGGTCTCACTGGGCCCCTCCGCTCTAGAACGGGACTTTCCGTTCTATGTTGAAGGTTTGTTTTCACACTGACTGATACCTACAGACGCTCCCACGTCTGCTGTGACTTGCCAGGCTACCTTTCCAGGGTCCTCGGCTTAAGGTGGAGCCCCTCTGGGCCTCTCCTCTCTCGAACGGGACTTTTCACTCACGCACTCATGACGTCTCATACCACTTCCCGCGCCAGAACGTACGGGTCCGTATACGACTCCTCCGCCCTGGGACGATCCCACCCGCCTTGGAACGCGGACGTTCCCGCTCGATGTCGGTACTTTTCCGCTCTCGAACGGACGTTGCTGTTTACGGTCGCGCTACTCTGGACTCAGTTTAGGCTTAGACTGGTAGTCCTGCACTTCCATTAAGTCGTATTTTTACGCTCTTCTCCTTGTTTCCCTGACTGTGCTTTCTGTCTACAGGACCTCTTCACCCCCGCTCTGCCTGTTTCGTTGGTTTCACTTTTGAACACGTGCGGGGGCTGACGGAGGCGGCAGGAGGGGAGTGCATGCCCGCATGCCCACCCTTCCTGCCGCCCCAACTAATTGTAGTGGGCCCTATCATTTCTCATCCTTTCTGTTTTCCGTTTTTCCCTTCTTCCCGCTGCCCCCTCCTTTGGGAGCACCGTGACTGTCCTGAGGTAAACGACCGTACTCACTCTTTGGTTTCGTTGGAGGGTGTTGTGTGTCGGCAATCCCTACACCCGTCGAACTGTGGTACCCGACGTGTTTGAGCGAGGGGAAACTTTTATGCCAAACCCTAACCCTTGTGCTGGGTCGGCGATCGACGGATCGACGGCCCTTAAGGTGCATTAGTCGGGGTGTATATCTGCAAGAATTCCTAGGGCGGTCGTCCCGTCCTCTAATTGTGGCTCCATGGTGGGTTTGGAATCTGACTCAGATGAATTTAGAAATATTCGTCCTATGGAATCTAAAATTGCCCCCTCCGACGCCGACCCCTGCGAGAAATTGGACTGCCTCAAGGACCCTTCCCCTGCTGCCAACAGTGCCAGAGTTCCCCACTCAGGCATGGCACCCACAGACCTTGGCAAACCTATTAAGGGTACTGTGACGAATTCTCCATCGTCGGGTAGTGAGATCCATCAGGTGATCTCCCCGGCATCAATTCCTATGCACAGTACTGCCTCTGTGATCAATAATAGTGATGACAACCCCACAGTCTCGACTTTAACTTCTAAATTACCAGATTATGAGTCTAGCCTTAGCCTACCTCTTCATTCCATTGACAACCTTAATGAAGAAGCTCGCATGCCCTCAGCTGACACCCCTACGGATGCTTCTTGCATCCCTGACCCGTCTGTGACTACATCTGTTACCATCTTCCCTCCGGATGCAGGATCTACTACCTCAATTAAACCTGCTTCTGTACCTCCACGATCTCAACGGGCCATTGATGCAGGTACAGGAAAAGACCTTGCCGGTATTTCCTCTGCCATTCACACGCTTCAACCGTTCGTACCTTCGCATAACCGACAAAGGCGTAAGCGTAACACGTATACCCCTGCTTCGAAGGACACTTATAACGCTATGTTCAGTCCCCCTGATTGGTCACGGTTTTTCACGGTCTCTGGTGAACCTATGGATGATTTCAGTCTATACGATACTCTCGCACAAGATATTGGTGACTTCACCATGCATGCTGTTGGATCGGCCAAGCGCATGATTGAGGTGAAAACACAGGAGCAATCAGAAGCCTTACAAGCCTACCTCGACACCCCCAACGACAGATACACAGGTAAACCAGATGAATACCTGAATCAGTGTACTGGCACGGTTGTGCTCCCTTCCGACTTCGAATTTGCAGATCAGAGCTTTACAGACTCAACCAATCGTATCTTAAAATTATTGCAAAGAACTGACCCCACTGTTGTTAAAGTTGACACTTATACTGCTCCTCAGCGTGGAAATCGGCCCCCACTACGCATTGTCAAAATCTATTTTAAGCGCCATGACCTCCCTATGCATGTCCGTCTTGCAGGTCGCCAACTGCAGGTACGAAGGTATGTTAACAAGCCGAGACAATGCACAAATTGCTGGAAGCTTGGGCATTCAACCCCACGGTGTCGGGCTCTCAATGCTCGTTGCTTAAATTGCGGCTCAGAACAACATGCTCTCAACAATTGTCAAGCCAGCGCGCCCCGTTGTGCAAATTGTGACGGGTCCCACAAAGCCAATGACAGAACATGCCCGCACTTTGCGTTTCATTGTGACGTATTACATTTACAGGCCACAAAAGGACTCCCCTTCCGGTCTGCTGCAGCACAATTAAGGCAGGAAGGTAAATCTCCTCCATATCGACGGTATGAATCAACTACACCCGCTGACTCCTCTGACCACCAGCGTCCAGAGCAGCCTCCGGTGCCACCTATTAGCCCACAACATTACCCCACCAATGATACCTTCCGTTTAGTTCACCTTAACTCCCCGGACCTATCCACCTCTAACAGGTTCGAGGGATTTACTAACTTGACCGATGATACTGAGTTTTGGAACATGACTGCCGAAGAGAACCTCATGGAATGTAACACAGTACCAGATATAGAGACTTCTCCCCAATCTCACTCCACCCAGTCGCAGCCTCGGAAAAAGCGTAAGGTTGCAAGTCCTATCCGGTCATTATCCCGGACCTCGAAACTTGGTTCCACCACACAGAAGTGGGTTATGCCTACCCACGATCCGGACTGTGGCTGCCATAACTGCGGCCGATTCTTTCTACTTCAGCACAAGACTTCTACCCGTACAGTACTCACCGAACATCTTCACAAATTTCTTTCCAAGCGAGCTCCAGCGAAAGATGCTCAAATTCACCCTACTCCTTGTTATTGTGTCACCCATATTTGTGAATCTGATCCTACGCCCAAGGACTTGATGCAGAGATTCCTGAAGGACAATAACCTGTTGGATTCTGACTTGACTAATATAGAGCTATCACAATCCCGATTTGATGTTCACCAACCTTCTGTCAATGTGCGTACCACCCTCACCACGCCTGATCCTCCCTGTAACCTTGAGCGACATGTTCCGTTAGCCGCTCCCCACTGCCCAGATCCCGATGCTCCCAAACCTAGAGACATTCCCCCACAAACTCCTGCTAACCCTACGACACCATCATCTGACAAACCTTCGATAAAGACTCATCATACCCCGAGCCCCTCACAATCTCCTGTATTGATATGTCACACCAATATCCCACCTGACAAATGTGGATGTCCAATTTGTTTCCGTAATTACATCACACCCCATATCTGTGCCACGGATCCCTGCCTCCTTGCTCGGACGCAGGAATTTGTCACCACACGTACACTTCCCCCTAACCCTGATGAAGATGTTACCTCCGCTTATCTATTTATGGACACTCTGCGGCAAAAACTCCTCCACTGCCCCACCCTTGTTCCTAAACTAGTCACACAATTCACAGCTATTTCTGAAAAATTTACAGACCTTACATCTACCCCTTCAACTTCGTCCACACAACCCTCTCCACACTCACAACCTTTACCAGACTCTCTTCAAGAGACCTCTATTGTCGATGACTCTGACAATCCTATTCTTGATGGCATATAACATTTTGCAATGGAATATAAACGGATACCAAACTCGCCTCCGTATGGGAGAATTACAACGATTACTTAAATTATATTCACCATTATGCATTTGCCTCCAACATGTAGGCAATTTTGTTGTCCCCCCCAGGCATTATACTGTTGCTGCTAGCTCCCCTATAACCCCTTCACATCTCCGAACGGCCATCCTTGTGCACTATAAGTGCGTATTTGTTCCTGTCACCCTTGACCCCAACCCTTTTCAAACAACTGCCGTCTCCATTTCATTACCAAACCTTCCTTCCTTGACTGTTTGCTCCTCCTACAATCAACCCTCCTGTCATTACAATACTTCAGACCTTCATCAACTAGTACAACAACTGACCCCACCGTACCTTATTCTGGGCGACTTTAACGCACACTCTCCCCTTTGGGGCAACCCAAACACAGACATCCCAGGCGATAAAATTGAAAAATATCTCCTTCATTCTACTCTTTGTTGTCTCAACTTTGACAGATCCTACAGATCTGCTACCCACTGTACATTTTCCGCTGTTGATCTTTCCTTTGCCTCGGATGACGCAGCTCCCCTATTTGACTGGTCAGTTTTACAGGATCGCTTCTCCAACCGTCTTATACGCACTCCTCTGCAGACGTTTCGGACTTCTCCCCTACCTCTTCCCCTGCCCACAATTTTGATTATTTTTCGTCCTTCCTGAACTCCATTGCACGCACTCATATCCCGCTTACCTCCTCGCTGACGCACCCTCGCCAGGTCCCTTGGTGGACGCCCACTCTAGCCCAAATGATAAAATTCAAGCATCGTGTGGAACGCCTTCTTAAGCGCCTGAGTGTTAGGCAGCGGCGTTTAAAGACTGTTTCCCCCCGGCTTTTTTCCACTAATCGTTACTTTGACCTTATAACCAACACTATTGAAAAAATTGCCCTTAAAACGTTCTATAACAAGATCTGTGCAGTTGTCAAACGCAGTATCCTTGACAACAAGATACTTTCATGGCGATCATATATCTCGTCCTTCAATTCCCGCATCCCTCTCTCTACTTTATGGAAAAAGTTTCGCAGTATCAACGGACGCACTGTACGGCCTCCACTCTCTCCACTCAAAGACCCTGCCTCGGACTCGCTTACACATGACCCCCTTGACATCGCTGCCATACATGCCAAACATTTCTGTCACGTCAGCTCAGACCAGTTATTGCCTCGTCAATTTCTTCGTTATAAATGTATGGAGGAATCTCGCCCACTATCTTTTCATAGCGGGAAAACACATGAATATAACACCCCTTTTTCAATTCCGGAATTGCGACACGCGCTCGACCTGTGTACAGACACTACTCCTGGCCTGGATGGATTCTCGTACGCTCTCATCCGTCACCTCCATCCACGTGCCCTACAACATCTTTTACAACTGTACAATCAGTTTTGGATAAGTAACTACTTCCCACCGTCTTGGCGGCATGCTTACACTATACCCGTACCGAAGCCTGGAAAAGATCATAGTCTTCCCACAAATTACAGACCGATTGTGCTTACCTCATGCCTCTGCAAATTAATGGAAAAAATTATCAATCCTCGACTTTTACATTACGCTGAGTCACATGCCCTCCTATCCCCATATCAGAATGGTTCCCGCCCTGGCCGTTCTACACTGCACTCACTTATTCGCCTTGAACACCAAATACGTGATGGGTTCTCCAAGAACCAACCCACAGTGGCAATATTTTTTGACATTGCTAAGGCTTATGACACAACATGGAGACACAGGATTTTAAAAAATTTACACGATTCTGGCATGCGGGGTCCTCTTCCCTGCTTTTTACAAAATTTTCTCTCTAACCGTACATTCCAGGTCAAAAATAATGGTCTCCTATCGGACATTATGTCACAAATTAATGGAATACCCCAAGGATGTGCCCTTAGCAGCTTACTCTTTATTATGGCGATCAATAGTGTCATACGCAGCCTCCCACCTGAAATATCGTATAGCTTGTATGTGGACGACTTCGCAATATATTATACTTCTCCCAGTCTGACTCACATACAACGGCGTCTCAACATTGCTCTAAAATCCATCCACTCTTGGGCATCCACTGCTGGTTTTCAATTTTCTGCTGAAAAGACTAATGCCGTTGTATTCTATAGAAATGTTCGACATTTACGTAACCAGTCCATTACTCTCACCATGGGACATTCTAATATTCAGATCCTTCCACATATCAGGTTCCTTGGTTTAATCTTTGATACTCACCTCAATTGGAAGAGTCACATTGCCTGCTTAAAGGCACGTTGCCTCCAGAGAATGAATGTTCTGAAAACAGTCGCACGAGTCCATTGGGGCGCAGATCGCGCTACGCTTTTACTGTTCTACAGAGCTACCATCCTCTCAGCCCTAGATTATGGTAGCCCTGTCTATGGCACGGCCTCTGCTTCCGCATTAGGAACCCTCGACAGCGTACACCATTTGGGCATCCGCATTAGCTCGGGGGCATTCCGTTCCTCTCGTGTCTCCAATATCCTATGTGAGGCTGGGACCTTACCTCTAGCCTATCACCGTCGATTAGTCCTCATGCGTACGGCTGTTCGCCTCCGTCATGACCCAACTCTACTAGAACTATTCCATTCCACAGATAACTATCGTTCAACCATTCCAGTGCCATTCCCACTATTGTCTCGCCAATTGCTCTCCACTTACAGTATCACCGTTCCTCCCATAACTCCCCCTCCTAGTCACATCACTCCGTGGACCCTAAACACCCTACAGTTTGCTTTCACTTAGCAGATCAACTTGATGCCCAAGCCCCATCTCAACGTCGACATCTCGCTTTACAACATCTTGATGATCACATCCCGGCTGTTTTCATTTACACCGATGGCTCGAAAACTGCGGATGCCGTGGGTTGCGCTGCAGTCTCAGACCATGGCTTGTCTCAAAGTACCTTACACCATCACTCCACGGTTTTCACTGCTGAATTATGGGCTATTCAAGGTGCTTTAAGCACCATCTCTTCATTGTCGAGGAACTCTCCACGGGTCGTTATCTGTAGTGACTCAAAGAGTGCACTGCAAGCCTTATGTGTATTTGCCCCCAAGGACCCATTGGTCAAGACTATCATCCACACAATACACAAATTACAGTGCGCTAATCGTTCCATCACACTGTGCTGGATCCCCGCGCATGTAGGAATTCCCGGGAATGAGCGTGCAGACTTCCTCGCTAAACAAGCGTGTCATGGTACACCCTCTACTACTTTGCTGCGTTCGGAGGATATGCTCCCTGTCCTCCGTCGCCGTGTTTATGACGCTTGGCGAGTTGAGTGGAGAGCGCAACCATTAACTGGCCACCTTCGCTCCATTAAGGATGACATACACTTGTGGCCCTCTTCAATTAATGGTTCACGTGCAGACCAAACCCTATTAACTAGATTACGTTTAGGCCACACGCGCCTCACACATGGTTACCTGATGTCCACCCCTCGTGGTCCACCACCTGAATGCCAACATTGCCATACATCATTGACTGTTTTTCACTTTCTTTGTATTTGTCCCGTCTATGCATCTGAAAGACGGAAATTCTTGCTGAACACCTCATTACATGGCATCCTCTCTGACTCAGACTCTTTCAATTTCACCCTTATTCGTCACTTCCTGAGAGCGATAAATTTATACAATGACATATAACTGCTGACATATACAGTAGGGTCTCACATAAAACGAGTATATGGTCGATAAACGAGGTCGCTTTATGTGAACACGCTTTATGTGAAACACGTAACCTATGGGGAAAATGGATATTGGTCGATGGGTCACTTGTTTCCGTGTTTTTTGTTTGTTTAATGCATACCAAAACATATATAAGTGATAAGTTATAAATAAAAATGATAAAATAGGCATATTGTAGCTTACCTTAAATCTAATGGGGATTATGTACAGGGGGCGAGGGGTTCCGAGGCATCTGGGAGGTCACTCATCGCCGTCGGAAGACGACGCCGTGTGACCCAGAGCTCTGAGGGTGGCGAGTGAACGTGTGCCAGACATCTCCTGCACGTCCCTCATAAAGCCCTCAAACTCGTCATTTGAAGGGCCAGGCTGGGGCTCGTTTGATGGGCCAGGCTGGGGCTCGTTTGATGGGCCAGGCTGGGGCTCGTCGGCAGGGGCAGGCTGTGGCGCATTGGCAGGGAGAATGTACCGAGTCATGAGGGTCTGCCTTCGCTCATTAACTCTCTGGTTGTGTTGGTCTGCGTAGCCACGAAAGAGAAATTTTAACTGTTGACAGAATTCCTCCCTTTTAAAAGTGTTGGGTTCAAACTCAAGAATAAGCTCTTTTATGGACTCAGCCCCAGCCAAAAGTCTGCTCAGCCCCTGATTTGAAATGGTCCCTTCCCTTTGCACTCGAACCTCAGCTGGCTGCCTGTTTTCCCCTAGCTCGTCCTCAATGTTTAATTCTGCTACAATCCCGTCAGGTAACTGTTCATTACCTTCAGCATTAATCTCTAATATTTCCTCTGCTGTCACTTCATCAAACCCTGGGACCTGCCTTGCCACCTCCACTGTTAGGGCTACACTGTCCGCGAGTCGCTGAGCACCTGCCGTTCTGGTCACCAGGTGTGGAGTCAGTTTCTTCCACGACCTCTGAATCGTTGCATCATTAATATCTTTCCATGCCAAGAGGAGATTATCAATAGCATCCTTGATGGTAAATTGTCTCCAAAATTGCTTAATTGTTATGGCATGTGGGTTGGGTGCTAGCAGGTAAGGGTCTGCAGGCTGAGCGGCAGGCTGAGCAGGCTGAGCAGGCTGGGCAGCTGGATCTTCATCTTGTGGGCTGTGAGGGGCTGCTTGTGGGATGGGAGGGTCTGCTTGTGGGATGGGAGGGTCTGCTTGTGGGATGGGAGGGTCTGCTTGTGGGATGGGAGGGGCTGCTTCTTCATGGTCTTCATCCTGGTCACTAACTTCCTCGAGAATTTGTTGGATTTCCACACCAGTTTCAGTCTCACTTCGCATACGAGCATACACTCTCATCTGATAAAATGTTTTAACGTTTGAAATGACTTCTTGATCAAGGGGCTGCATAACTGAAGTGGTGTTGGGAGGGAGAAAAACTACTTTAACATTAGGATGCATATCTATGAGGTGCAAAGGATGGGCCGGGCAGTTGTCCATTGTCAGTAACACCTTAAATGGAATACCCAGCTGCTGACATTTCCACTTAGCATCGGGGACAAATATCTTAAGAAGCCATTCTGCAGAAGTGTAGGAGTTCATCCACCCGTTTGCTGTCTTCATCCAATAAACTGGAGCCTGTGCCATGTTAGAAAGGTGATTGTAACATCGTGGGTGTGCAGCAGTGTGGACAATCAAAGGTTTCATTTTGTTGGTACCGGTCAAGTTGCAGCAAAAAAGCACTGTGAAACGGCTTTTGTCGACTTTCCTCCCCCTAGCTTGCTTCATTGACTTGGACAAAAAGGTGGATTTAGGCATTTTCTTATATTGGACCCCAGCCTCATCCATGTTATAGATACAGTCAGGACTATACCCACCTTCTTCTATAATATTTTTGAGTACAGCTGGATAAGTATCAGCTGCGACTGTGTCTGCTGATGCAGATTCACCTGTAAACTTTATGTTCCTTATCTCTTTTCGCCCAAGAAACCTGTATAGCCAACCAGTGGACGCCTTGAAAGCACCAAGGGGACAACGCTCCTTCTGGCAAATTGTATGGTAAAACGTTTTTGCCATTTCCATGATTTGTTTTTTGTCTAATGCCACCCCTTCACTTTCCTTCCTAGTTAACCACACACTCAGATACCGTTCCATGTGGATCACTTTCTCATCGGGGGCTCTTTTCCTTGTGTCCAACTTAGATGTTCCATAGGCTTTAATGGCCTTCAAAATGTCTTCTTTCCCTCTCCAAATTGTCCTCACCGAAGATTCACTTAGCCCTAATGCACGTCCAATGGCTGTATTTCCCTCTCCTTTCTGTTTTCTATCGATCACTTCCTTTTTTACATCATACGTGATCGACTTCCGCTTCCCTGACTCGCGTCGCGGCATTTTGGTGGTCCGACACAGGTATAGTTCACCCAAAACGTATGTTCCCGTCAGAAGCGAACGCGCGGAAGGGTCACTGAGGCAAAAAATATGGCCGACTGGCTCCCTCCACCCTCCCCGTCAAGGACTCAAACGCCAGTGACGTCACAATGCGCACCTACGTCACGGCCAATCACGCTTTGTACGATATTCCGGCGCGCTAATTGAAAACTCCTCGGATTTGCCCCACTTTGGCGGCGGACTCGTTTTATGTGATCACATTCGTTCTGATCGAAAATTAAATATTAATATTTTAGGTCGCTCGTTTTAATCGAGACTCGTTTTATGCGAACACGTTTTATGCGGGACCCTACTGTACGTGACTTTAAACTCTGTACCACCTCCTCCACCACTAGCCTTGAGAGGGCCTAGGCCCAGTGGGCTAGTATAAAATAAAAGCATCATCAACAACTTCCCACCGTCTTGGCGGCATGCTTACACTATACCCGTACCGAAGCCTGGAAAAGATCATAGTCTTCCCATAAATTACAGACCGATTGTACTTACCTCATGCCTCTGCAAATTAATGGAAAAAATTATCAATCCTCGACTTTTACATTACGCTGAGTCACATGCCCTCCTATCCCCATATCAGAATGGTTCCCGCCCTGGCCGTTCTACACTGCACTCACTTATTCGCCTTGAACACCAAATACGTGATGGGTTCTCCAAGAACCAACCCACAGTGGCAATATTTTTTGACATTGCTAAGGCTTATGACACAACATGGAGACACAGGATTTAAAAAAATTTACACGATTCTGGCATGCGGGGTCCTCTTCCCTGCTTTTTACAAAATTTTCTCTCTAACCGTACATTCCAGGTCAAAAATAATAGTCTCCTATCGGACATTATGTCACAAATTAATGGAATACCACAAGGATGTGCCCTTAGCAGCTTACTCTTTATTATGGCGATCAATAGTGTTATACGCAGCCTCCCACCTGAAATATCGTATAGCTTGGTATGTGGACGACTTCGCAATATATTATACTTCTCCCAGTCTGACTCACAGTCAGTCACGGCCAGTCTTGGCCGTAATATATAAAAGTCATGTGCGCTCTCAGATGGATTACTGTTCACCTCTGTGGGGTGGAAGTGGAGTGGTTGCATTGAGGCAGTTGGACAAAATTCAAAATAAAGCTATTAGATTAATCAATAACCCTGCAATCACACAGGACCTTCCTACATTAGCCATACGAAGAAACGTTGCATCCCTTGCATTATTCTACAGATATTTTCACAGCAATTGTTCCGAGGAACTTGCTTCAATTGTGCCGCCTCTCCACATCTTTCCCCGTAGAACTAGGGCAGCTGAGAGCGCCCATGAATTTACACTTTCTCCTCCACAATGCAGAACTTCTGCTTATCAGAATTCATTTATCCCCAGAGCTACTACTCTTTGGAATTCACTTCCCTCGAATTGCTTTCCACAAACTTACAATCAACAAATGTTTAAATCCAGTTGTTACAAACATTTTATGAATGGAGGATGCCTTTAGGCACATGGACCTTTTTGTTTTATCTGTGTTTTTCCTTCCTCCGTTCATTGTCTCTTAAAAAAAAAAAAAAAAAAAAACATACAACGGCGTCTCAACATTGCTCTAAAATCCATCCACTCTTGGGCATCCACTGCTGGTTTTCGATTTTCTGCTGAAAAGACTAATGCCGTTGTATTCTATAGAAATGTTCGACATTTACGTAAACAGTCCATTACTCTCACCATGGGAAATTCTAATATTCAGATCCTTCCACATACCAGGTTCCTTGGTTTAATCTTTGATACTCACCTCAATTGGAAGAGTCACATTGCCTGCTTAAAGGCACGTTGCCTCCAGAGAATGAATGTTCTGAAAACAGTCGCACAAGTCCATTGGGGCGCAGATCGCGCTACGCTTTTACTGTTCTACAGAGCTACCATCCTCTCAGCCCTAGATTATGGTAGCCCTGTCTATGGCACGGCCTCTGCTTCCACATTAGGAACCCTCGACAGCGTACACCATTTGGGCATCCGCATTAGCTCGGGGGCATTCCGTTCCTCTCGTGTCTCCAATATCCTATGTGAGGCTGGGACCTTACCTCTAGCCTACCACCGTCGATTAGTCCTCATGCGTACGGCTGTTCGCCTCCGTCATGACCCAACTCTACTAGAACTATTCCATTCCACAGATAACTATCGTTCAACCATTCCAGTGCCATTCCCAATATTGTCTCGCCAATTGCTCTCCACTTACAGTATCACCGTTCCTCCCATAACTCCCCCTCCTAGTCACATCACTCCGTGGACCCTAAAACACCCTACAGTTTGCTTTCACTTAGCGGATCAACTTGATGCCCAAGCCCCATCTCAATGTCGACATCTCGCTTTACAACATCTTGATGATCACATCCCGGCTGTTTTCATTTACACCGATGGCTCGAAAACTGCGGATGCCGTGGGTTGCACTGCAGTCTCAGACCATGGCTTGTATCAAAGTACCTTACACCATCACTCCACGGTTTTCACTGCTGAATTATGGGCTATTCAAGGTGCTTTAAGCACCATCTCTTCATTGTCGAGGAACTCTCCACGGGTCGTTATCTGTAGTGACTCAAAGAGTGCACTACAAGCCTTATGTGTATTTGCCCCCAAGGACCCATTGGTCAAGACTATCATCCACACAATACACATATTACAGTGCGCTAATCGTTCCATCACACTGTGCTGGATCCCCGCGCATGTAGGAATTCCCGGGAATGAGCGTGCAGACTTCCTCGCTAAGCAAGCGTGTCATGGTACACCTTCTACTACAGTACTTTGCTGCGTTCGGAGGATATGCTCCCTGTCCTCCGTCGCCATGTTTATGACGCTTGGCGAGTTGAGTGGAGAGCGCAACCATTAACTGGACACCTTCGCTCCATTAAGGATGACATACACTTGTGGCCCTCTTCAATTAATGGTTCACGCGCAGACCAAACCCTATTAACTAGATTACGTTTAGGCCACACACGCCTCACACATGGTTACCTGATGTCTACCCCTCGTGGTCAACCACCTGAATGCCAACATTGCCAACTTTCTTGGTATTTGTCCCGTCTATGCATCTGAAAGACGGAGAATTTATTAGTGGCCCCTCCATCATTGACGAACATGCCTATTACATAAGGCATCCTCTTCAAACACTAATCCGCCGTAGTTTTGAATCTACCGCGCAGAGCATTTAAAAACTGAGGAGCCTTCATCATGAGCGCACGCGACCTCACTCATGGCTTCAGTCATTATGAATTGGGTTCTCACTACGAAAAAACTTCGTAAAAAATAAAAACAAAAAGAAAATAAGAATAACTATCCAATAAGCTTTCCATCATATCGTGGATGTACTTGTGTGGATTTCTGACCAGACGCTGATTCAGGCATCATTCTTCCTTCTCTGCTCTGCGTTCAGCCTGCCCGGACGTGCCTCCCCACGCTCCGCTAGTTCCGCATTCGTGGCGTCCCTAGTGAGTTTTTTCTCATTTGTTTACTCTAGGATGTATCGAGTAAGGTTAGGATAGGCGTAGCAGGAGTGTCCTGGGCTGGTTGCCCGCAGTGCAGTGTATTTTGGGTCGAGTGTATGGGGCATCTATTTCGGATGTACCCTCGTGGTCCCGTTGTGGACATGTGAACTTTTTCACAGCTGAGTTAGTTTGTGATGCAGGCGGCTTTCACTACGCGTTAGTTAATGCTGCCTTTTATCTTTCTGATGAGGTAAGCTTTGTTTCTGACGTTCCCAGCGTATTTTTCTTCACTTAGTGAAGTTTTTTCTGGGTCCCGAGTCAGTCTTCCTTTGGTCGGAAGTTTATGCTACAAAGGAGTACAAAGGAAATCAAGCAACAACAGATCTAGTGACCCTTCTAGGTTGCTTGTCCTCCAAAACACTGAGGATCAAGTGTCCAAACAGTGGTTTAGAGTGGGTAAGGGAACATTGGAAAGGGAATTACTGCCCTGGAACTAATGTCCGTGGCAGGATTAGGAAGTTAGTAGGGGACAGATGGGTTAGTAACTGAGGGGGGGATAAAATAAAGTTATTCATTTACAAACGCAGTCAGTCGCGGGTTTGATGCGAGATATTTGTCTAGGCGGAGTTTAAATGAATCAACGGTGATGCAGTCTATAACGTTTCGGGGAAGCCCATTCCACAAGTTGACAACTCGATTGAAGAAGAAATTCTTAGATTCGTGTGAGTTAAAAGATTTACCAATAATTTTGCAACCGTTTCCCCGCGTGTAATTAGATTGGTCGATAGTGAAGTACTTACTACAGTTCATATTGTCGATGCCTTTGATGATTTTGAACACTTGAATTAAGTCACCTCTTAATCTGCGCTGGGTTAAAGGAAATAGATTTAATTCTCTAAGACGCTCTTCGTATGGTTTGTTCTTTAGGCTAGGTATCATTTTGGTAACTCTACGTTGAACTCGTTCTAGCTTGTTTATATCTTTTTGGTAATAAGGGCACCAGCATTGAACGCAGTATTCCAGAAGAGGGCGGACTAATGAATTGTAAAGGGTTAGGATAACTTCTTTGGATTTATGCTCAAATGACCTGCCTATAAAGCCAATTATTTTGTTTGCCTTCTTAACAACTTCTGAACATTGTTGACTCGGTTTTAGGTTACTCGATATTGTTACTCCCAGATCGGTTTCTCTGTTTACATTCTTAAGCTGAGTACCATTCATCGAATAGTTTGCTTTCTCATTTAGGTATCCGATATGTAGTACTTTACATTTATCCGCATTGAAACTCATTTGCCAAATTTGGGCCCAACATGACAATTTATCTAGATTGTGTTGCATATCGTCAACTTGTTCTTTTGAGAGTACGCTATTTGCAATTTTTGTATCGTCAGCAAATTTTGAGATTGTACAGGTGAGACCCTCATCTATGTCGTTGATGTAAATTAGAAAGAGAATTGGTCCTAGTACCGATCCCTGGGGTACCCCGCTACTTACATTGGTCCATTTTGATGCCTTACCGTTTATGACTACTCTTTGCTTTCTGTCGCTGAGCCAATTTTCTATCCATTTCAACACACCGTCTTGTATTCCATGCGCTTTTAGTTTTAGCAGTAAACGTTTGTGGGGAACTTTGTCAAAGGCCTTTTGAAAATCAAGGTATATAATATCTACAGCTTTACTCTCATCGTAGAGGTTGAGGATATCGTGGAAGAAGTCTAAGAGGTTTGTTAAACAGGAACGTTTTTTACGAAAGCCGTGTTGAGTATCTTTAAGTATGTTATTTTCCTCTAAGTGATTTACGAGTCTGTCTCGTATGACCGTTTCTAGCATTTTACATACAACTGAGGTTAAGCTAATTGGACGATAGTTACTGGGTAGGGATTTGCTGCCTTTTTTGAATATCGGTGTTACGTTGGCTAGCTTCCACTGATCGGGCATAGTTCCAGACTGCAAGGATTTATTGAATAGTAATGTCAGTGGTTTAGAGAGCTCATCCTTAGCTTCCTTTAGAACTCTAGGCGAGATTGTATCAGGTCCAGGCGTTTTATTTACCTTGAGTTTATCTAAACAATTCAATACTTCTCTCTGTAACGGTGATATTGCTTAGAACATCTGAATTATCAATCTGAATCGGCGATGGTGTAGGGATATCACTGAGGTCTTCTGTTGTAAAAACTGATGCAAAGAAGGTATTGAGGGCATTACTCATTTGTTCTTCGTCTTTGGTGTATTCTCCATTTCATCGACTAACGGTCCAACAGTTGAAGTAACGACTTTTTTCTTTCTGATATAACTATAGAATTCTTTCGGGTTTGTTTTACTTTGATTCGCAATATGTAACTCTAAGGTCTTTTTACTTTGCTTAATTAACTTTTTGGCTTTGCGTCGTAGCTCTACAAATTTCAGCCGTTCTTCGTCATTTTGTGAGGATTTTAATCTATCATTAGCAAATTTTTAGCAAGCAGGCAGTTTGAAATATCTTTATTCCACCATTTGGGCTTATTATTATGGCCTGGACGTCGAGTTTTCGATGGTATGCAGTCTTGCACTGCTTTTAGGTAAGTGGCTTCGAATAACTTCCAAGATGTATTTATGTCGTTATTGTGAATTAAAAAGCTCCAGTCAGTTTCTTTAAACATAGCTCTAAGTTTATGGAAGTTTGCTTTCTTGAAATTAGGGACTTTTTCGATGCTACTATTTGGTTCGTTACTAGTAAACTTTAAAGTGAAAGTTATCGTACGATGGTCGCTGTTACTGAATTCATCACCAACATTCAAATTCTCTATTAATTCTTCTTTTGTTGCAAGTACAATGTCAAGAACGTTTACCACGGGTCGGCGTTCCAACAAATTGATAAAGCGAACTCTCTTGCAAGTTCGTATACAAGTCATGTCCGGAGTGTGAAGTAAGAGTATCGCCCCACTTGGTCACAGGTAAATTAAAGTCACCAAAAATTACGGTATCTTGTGAGTTACTTACATCTGCAATTTGTTCGTAATTTCTCGGTCAGTTTGCACTGATTGAGCTGGAGGTCTGTATATTAATGCAAGTATTATTTTGGTACCTTTATTATTCTTTATTAGCACAAAAGATGCGTCGACGTTCACAATTTGAGGTTTTGACAAGAGGGTAGGGTTAAGACTTTCTTTGATATAAAGTAAAACGCCACCTCCATTTCGATTTATTCGGCTTTTCTCAAACATTACATAACCGGGAAGTGAATACTCTGCTAAAAAGTCTCTATCTTCTGTATTGAGCCAAGATTCTGTTATGCCAATCACATCATAATTTTCTGTAAACACTAGCTCCTCTAAATCTGAAAATTTATTGCGTATGCTACGAGCGTTTGCATAGAAAACCTTTAAATTTGTTATTTTAGAACTCACGGAACGCTCTTTAATAATATTTTTGGTTCTTGTCGGATCTACATTTATGTTCATGGCTGTCCTCGGTCCTCGCTGTCTTCGGTCCTTATCGCTGGTGGTCCTCGGTTGCCTCTGTTTTTTTTCTTGGCGTTGGATGATTTATGTCACTGCTGCTTCTTCTCGGATGGCGTTTTTTGATCCATGGCTGCGGACTGCTTCGTGTAGGAGACGACCCATGCGTGCTGAACCCACAGGGTTTAGATGAGTGCCATCCTTGCGGAACAGAGTAGGCTGGTTGTAGAAGTTGTCCCAGAGGTTGATGAATTCAACTTCTTCCCTCAGACACAAATGTTTTAGTCGGCTATTTGTGCTGAAAGCCTTGTCGTAGAATTTGTCAGGTGCGTCGATCTTGGGGAGAATGCCTGAGATGATGATATTCCTTGACTTGTTTTTGTAGTGCTGGATCATCTTGCGATATTTCTCCATCAACTCTTCGGATCTGGTGCGCATGACGTCATTTGAACCAGCATGGATGACAAAAAGGGTATTTTCATTTGCATCCTTTGTGGTATCTTCGAAGGCTTCCACAATGTCGTCCAGTCCAGCTCCTGGGATGCAAAATCTTTTTCGTTGATTTGGGACTCTGTCTACGGTGGTGTGTTGGCGGTGGTTCCTGTTGTGATATTCCAGTGTTTGTGTATATTTCAACTTTTATTATGCCGTCTACCTAGGCCTAGCCAGCCGCGCGTAGCTTTGCCACATGTACTAGTGTTATTGTTTATTATTGATAAATATGCCCTACTGTGTCATGTGTATCCGGGTTTTAGTTGTGTATTGGCTAATTCCTCGGACTATAATTGTTTCCTGGTTTAGTTGTGTATTGGCTAATTCCACGGATCATGGTGTGACCTTGGGGTTGTCGTGCGTGGCTCTCCTCGTGTCTCTTGTTGTTCAGATGGTGTCTGTTCAGGGTGGGTTGCCTTCCGGCGGGGTTTTCTCGGTTTCACCATGAAAATCCCGGCCGCAGGCCGTGTTGGGCCACACGTGGTTGTTAACACTGGCTTGTTTCCCCGGCGTGGGGTGTCTGTGGCTCTCCAGGACTGCGTCTCTGTGGATGCCTGGTTTCAGGCCTCCTTTGATTCCCGGCGGGATGGCTGTTCCCATCTATAATACGATTGTTCATGCGGACATACGTTATGTAGTTTTTCTACCTGGTTTTACAAAGCCACTTGAAAAACCTAGCTGTTGTTTTAGGCGTTCCTCCCCGGCGATCTTTTACAAAGAAGTGGGGACAGGAACTTATTGGGTTAACGTTTGAACATTTCACCCGGCGGGTGCACCTGGGTAGGGTGGGATGAACGACTTATGTCTTTCATGTAGTTAACCAATCCATTTAGTGATACTATGTGTATCGCCGCCTTTACTTTTACGGCAATTGAAGGTTCAATTTAGGTTAATATATCGATTCTTCTCACCCGGCGGGTGCTCCTAGGTGGAGGAAAATAAGGAATTTACAAAATTCGATTTCGATTTAACCAGTTAATTTAGTGATACAAGCAGGTATCGCCGCCTTCTAACTTACGGCGATCTTTTGTGACAATTCGTTAGACATCAGATCTCGTATCATCCTGCCCTGTGCTATTCTACTAAAATATTTCAAGGGCCGGCGTCTTTTGGGGGGTTGCCTTGTTACAAAATTGAATCTTGAGCCAGTCGCCACCACCAAGAGACTATAAGCGCCATGCTGGACCGTTATTATATCAGAGGGTATTCTTCACTTTCTTTAACAAAAGATTTGTTTAGATTTCTGAACCCCACCGCGTAGCGAGCTGTGTTTGTGCCATTACATCTCGTTACCCGGCGGGTTATTAACACTTGTGCGCGAACATGTTGGGTTAACCTTATGAGCATTAATTCCTGGAAATTTTCTTTTTTTCCAGAGCTGAGCTCCGGCGGACCAATACAGACCCGGCGGTAGTTTCCTCCCACCAGTCTCTGTCATGGCTACCGTGGCCCCAGTTTTTGCTTTGTGCACTACCACTGCTTGTGCTGGTATCCCTATTTTTGCGCATACCCGTTGCATAAGGTGTGTTAAATGTCTAGACCGTTCAAGGGGTCTCTGGGTTATGCGTAATTGTTCTTTTTGCTCCCAATTAGCTTTAAAGGTCCTTTGTGATAATGATAAGACCGCGGCGGTAGCCTTAAGAGAGGTTAGGCAACAGATGTCAGCCTACACTACCATTGTTGCACATAAATCACTTCAATGTGACAACGTCCCACTCTGGGATAGATTGCTCTCCGAACACCCTCCCCCTAAACGTTCCTCTAGAGTCACGAGTATTAAGCCGGCGGAGACTGGTCAGGGTTCTGTATCCTCTGCGGCTACACCTAAACGCCCAAGAGAGCCTACACCCCCGGCATCCGCCTCTTCGTCTCGGGCGAGATCCCGGTCTAGGTCTCCTCTTAGACACCAGTCATCTAGTCGGGCCTCTTCACCGGCGAGTAAGAAGAGCAGGACGGAAGGTTCCACCAGTGGTCACGGCGACGATTCCTCTAGATCCAAGAATAGTTCGCGGTCACACCGTAGCCATAAATCCTCTAAAAAGGATTCTCATAAACGGAAGTCCTCTCGACATTCACCTACTTCTAGTACATCTCATCGTACCTCTACCCCAGACAGAGTTTGTGTTAAGGCCCAAGAGCCCAGTGCAGTGCCTGTCCCAAAAGAGGATTTGCCACTTAATATTTTAACCCTGGAATTGGAAAGTTCAGGGGGTTCAGTAAGTGAGAATGTTTCAGACTCTCAAGAGAGCGTAGGCCAGGGCCTAGGTGTTTGGCGGTTTGCGCAACCAGGGTCTGATCAACCACGTACGACTCAACGAGTCACACAGTAGCCGATGTCCACAGGGACGCGGCGATCCCATCCTCTATCCCAGACTTATCTTGGCAACAAGGTACCCCTGCCTCGGCGGGGTCTTCTCAGGAGGATCAGGATGAGAAAGATGAAGTTTCTATAATTTCGGAGATGGAAGGACAAAGGTCAGGCTCAGGCTTGGACGCCGCACAGGATACTAATGATTCACCTGTAAGTTCTTCATCAAACCAGTTTGTTACGGCACAAGAAATTAATGGGCTGCTTACTCATGCTTTATCTAAATTTTTTGGTCAACAACAGGAAAACCCCACAATGGACTTGGGGGCTCCCAAGACAAGTTCTACGGTACGGCCTCTGATGACTTCGATTGATTTATCTAAGATCCCTAACCCTCCCACTTTGTTAACCTCAGGGATCAATAAGCCTGCTACGGCGGCCTTGACAACTTCAAATGTCAGGGTCATAACGGATGTCAATCCACCCCCTCTAGACAAAGCGCCTCTTAGAAAGGTAGCTATGCCCTTACTTTATGGGCCAGACGAGTCATGGGTTCTTTTGAACTCCTCTAAACCAGAGCTTGCCCAACCTACTTTGTCAGGGGAACTCCCGGTACCGCGTGAGTGGGTCATCCAGGGCAATAAGTCAAAGAAACTAAGGGCCATGGATGCTTTAGGTAATGTTCTGGACGTAAACATCAAGGCTATACCTAGTTATTATCATCAAGATTATTTTGTGTATGCTTCTAAGCCTGCTTTGCCCCCTGCCTCAGCTTCAAAACTATTTTCAGACTGGTCTAAGCTGGACGGGTTTAATGATATTAAGACTCTGTCAGCTCTCACTCCTGAACTAGATTTACAGACCGTCACAGACGAGGCAGCTAATCCAGTTTTGAAGGTGGGACAGTTGGGACCAGGACCTTGGGTAGATTGGGAGGTAGAGGCTCAAAACTTTGCAACCACTTTCACTTCTAAATCTTCCCACCAGATACCTCAGGACACTCATTCTTGGTTCTCCATGCCGGTAGGTTCTGCCGGCGGAGTCCCGTCAGCTTTGTTTTCATTTCTAGCTGCCCCTAAGATTAATCTTTGTGAGCTGAAGGACCCGTTCACTACCCCTACCCCTACTCACCTAGACAGAGAATTTAGGCTACGGGGAAAAGCTTTTCGCCTGTTCTCACAGTACATAGTATCTCAGCAGGTGGCTAAGTCTTTACTACGATCCACTCAGGCAATCGCAGATGCGGATGCTCGAAGATCGGTTGAGTTATCCCGGCGACTGATTCTTCAGTCGTCAATCCAATCCTTGGGTGACATACGTACCGCCTTGCTTGAGGCGGTACGAGCACGACAAGATCTTAGGATGTCGTTAGTTCGCAAGCTACCTGATCGCATTGCTAATCAGGTGGTTATGTCACCAGTGCTTACTCCCTCTTTAATGACCCCTGAAGTGTGGCGAACAGTGTTCAACATGGCACAGGCCATTAAGCACAGTCCCACCCCTTCTAAGAAACCTGCATTTAACTTCCCCAAACCCAGGCCTACTACTAAAGCTCAGCCAGGGGGATCTAAACCTTTTCTTACGCCTAAGTCCTCCCACTCCCCCCAGGTCAGTTCAGGCATAGACAGAGTAGGTTTTCAGGTCAGAGAGGACGCGGCCAACATAAACCAGGTCAGGGCCAGTCTTCGGCCAACACCAGCCAGCCGGCGAAGCGTCCAGCACCTACCCCACCATCAAAAAACTAAAGTCTCTCTCACTCCCGGCGCCTACCTTAAGGCCGGAGGAACCGAGTGTAGTACAGCCGGCGAACCCTTGTCTGCTAACTGGGTCGTTCCGAACGTGTCACCAAGCATGGCCGTTAAACACTTGGGCACGGATGGTGGCACGCAAAGGCATCACTTGGCAGTGGCTCCGGCGACCTCGTTTACGTCAGCCGACAACGGCGAATTTTGTTTCTTTAGAGGTGGAGTCACTAGCCCAGGAAATGATTGCCAAGAATGTCATCATCCCGGTCCCCCCAAATTACCCTGTATTCACGTCCAAACTATTTTTGGTTCCCAAAAGGGACAGTGTTCAGATGAGGCCGGTCGTAGACCTGTCTTATCTGAATCTTCACATTCACAACGAATCTTTCAGAATGTTAACAGTACACCAAATCAGGCTAACACTTCCGCCGGGAGGTTGGATGTGTTCACTAGACCTGACAGACGCCTATTGGCACGTATCGGTCAACAAAAGATTTCAAAGGTTTTTGGCCTTACGGATCAGGCACCAAAATTTTGTTTTTCAGAGGATGCCGTTCGGCTTGAACCTGGCACCTCGATTATTCACAAAACTAGTCCGGCAAGCCCTGATGCCATTGTTAAAACAGGGGATCAGAGTGTTGTGGTATCTGGACGACTGGCTGGTGGTGGCAGAGACACAACAATTATGCATAAAACATGTCAATATCATTTTAAATCATGTCAAAACTCTAGGGTTCAAGGTAAATCTGGTAAAGTCAAACCTTGTGCCCTCACGAGTAATTCAGTGGATAGGGCTGGTCTGGGACACCGCCGCTCACACTCTGAGTCAGAGTGTGGACAATCGCAACAGGTTTCGCAGGAAACTGTTCAGGTTTCTTCACAGTCTGACTACGACGCGAAGGGTCTGGGAGTCTCTGGTCGGCTCTCTCAACTGGATTCAACTAACTGTCAAGTTGGGCCGGTTGAAAGTAAAAAGATTAATATTGGAAGGCAACAAATATTTCCCGCTCTTACCGGCGGGAAAATTATGGCCCATCCCGAAATTAATCCACACCTTACTAGCGGTCTGGGCGAAGAGGGAAACATTGCACTCAATAATGTCATGGACCTCTCCTCCACCAACGGTATGGGTAGACACGGATGCGTCAGGCACAATAGGTTGGGGATTTCAGTCAAATCAGGGGCACCAGGGTCAGGGGCTTTGGTCCCACTTAGAAATCTCGCACATCAATGTCAAAGAATTACTAGTCCCCTTGTATTTCCTTCAGGCTCACGGCCCGGCGTTACGGGGCAAGTCGGTGGCCTTCAGAATGGACAATCTGAATGCAGTCCACTGTATTCAGAAACAAGGGTCAACGAGGTCAAGGAAGTTGCTAAACGTGTCGGAAGAGATTTTTGCTCTAGCCAACAGTCTAGATATTTATCTTCACGCATCTTATCTCCCAGGCGTAGCAAACGTCTGGGCAGACGCTCTGTCCCGGAGACAGAGCACGACAGTAGAATGGGAGCTCAAGCAACCCATTTTCAACCTAATGATTGCAGAGCTCTCCCATCCACAAGTGGATCTTTTTGCGTCCGAGGAGACTCACAAACTCCCTCTATACCTCACCCGCCGGGCGAAAACGCCGGCAGGGGGGCCAGACGCCCTAGTGACAGACTGGAACAGATGGAGCTCCATCTATCTGTTTCCACCGCCAGATGCGTCACTAATGTGCCACGTAGTGAACAAACTACGAGATTATCGAGGCTTAGTCTCGCTAATCGCGCCACTGTGGCCGGCGCAGTTGTGGTACCAGCAATTGAAAATGTGGTGCCCGGACCCGGTATCGCTCCCGGTCGGGTATTTCCACTTAGACACGATTGGAAACCTAGCGACCTCGCTGACTTTTGCATTATGGACATTCAGGAGGCCAAGTGGCTAGCACCATACGGTAGAGATGTGACAAATAAATTACTTAATCAATATACTCAGTCTACAAAACGACAGTATCAATCACATTGGCAAGCCTTTACTTCTTGGATCGTTAGGACAGAACAAACTGTACCCTCAGTGGCATTAGTTTTCAATTATTTGAATTATCTGTTTGAGCAGAAACGGTTATCTGTGGTAACATTAAAAAATCACTTAACTGCGATTAGAGTGCCCTTTTTAGACCTTACGGGTCTTTCCATACCGGTAGCGGAGGAAACAGGTTTTATGAGAGCATGTTTTAAACTCCGCCCACCTCCCCGTCAGCTCATGCCTACTTGGTCTCTGCACAAAGCCTTGTCTTTGCTTCACTCTCGTCTGTACCAAAATACTGCAGACTTTGCATTACTCTTAAAAAAGGCGGTTTTCCTTTTGGCTTTGGCCACCGGAAACAGAGTGTCTGAGCTGGCGGCGATGAGCAACACACCTAATTGTCTTAGGTTTGGTAGACTTAATGAATGTATTTCCATTGCACCCTCCCCAGGTTTTGTAGCCAAGAATGAGCATAGTGCACACATGTTTTCTGAGTTCACGGTGCCGGCGTTAAAAATGGGAAAGGTGCATCATAATTTATGTCCAGTGCAAGCTCTAACCAAATATTTGAGAGTAGCTCCTCAAAACCCCCAAGGTGCTTTATGGGTAGCAAGTACGGGTAAACGCTTACTTAAACGGCGATTAGCCTCTCTTCTGGTAGAAGTCATTAAAGAAAGTAATCCCGGCGTTGTGGGTCGGGCCCACGATTTACGCAAATGGGCAGCCTCTTTACGTTTCCTGAAATTTTTTTCAGTTGAAGACATAGCGTCCATGCAGTTGTGGGCGTCTAATCACACGTTTCTGTCTAGATACTTGTCAGTTGCTCTAGACAAACCTTCCTTACCATGTATAGCTTTAAGGCAGAGGGTCTAGGTGGCCCTGCAGTCACTTTTGTTTACTTTCACGGGAAAGGGGGGGGGTGCAGTCAGTTGACATAGGACACCCTAGACCCCGCCGGAGTATGAGAGCTGTGATACAATTTAAGGTTAAAATGTGATATGAAAATTTCTCAGTGAGAAATTGTGGTAGTACAATGTTAAGTACAAAACAACGGTGTTGTTAAAGTAGTTTAGCTGCGAAAGCAATTTATTTTTAGAATAATGGAGTTCCTTTGCAATTTATCTCCAAGTTTATGTTGGGGTTTATTATGTGCACATATAACTTATAACTTGTTATTTTTTTGTCACCACTCGTTGAGTGGGGTGCCTTTGTAACTACAGATCTGTGTTCAGAATCTTCAGGGTTACCCATTTTTTGTCAGGCAGGCTTCTTTGAAGCACGCACCTGCCTGAACCCCCTTTTTCTTGTATTTTTTCGGCTACGCCGTTGTTAAATATATTTTCAAAGTAAGAATACTATGTGGTTGTTTTTATTATCTGCTTTTCTAGAGTTATGATATGATTACGAATGTCCCCCTCCAGTCTTAGAAATCAGGCATGTTCGTCAATGATGGAGGGGCTACTAATAAATTATAGGTTTGACTCCTGTAAGGAGATAAAGAAAACCTAATATTTAGTAGTGGCCCCGTAATCATTGACGACTGGGGCCCTCCCGACCGTCCCCTTCCCATTCGTTGATATATTAAGGATTTTGGTTTACTTGATATGTCAGTGAAGGAAGAATGACGCCTGAATCAGCGTCTGGTCAGAAATCCACACAAGTACATCCACGATATGATGGAAAGCTTATTGGATAGTTATTCTTATTTTCTTTTTTTGTTTTTATTTTTTACGAAGTTTTTTCGTAGTGAGAACCCAATTCATAATGACTGAAGCCATGAGTGAGGTCGCGTGCGCTCATGATGAAGGCTCCTCAGTTTTTAAATGCTCTGCGCGGTAGATTCAAAACTACGGCGGATTAGTGTTTGAAGAGGATGCCTTATGTAATAGGCATGTTCGTCAATGATTACGGGGCCACTACTAAATATTAGGTTTTCTTTATCTCCTTACAGGAGTCAAACCTATATTCTTGCTGAACACCTCATTACATGGCATCCTCTCTGACTCAGACTCTTTCAATTTCACCCCTATTCGTCACTTCCTGAGAGCGATAAATTTATACAATGACATATAACTACTGACATATACGTGTCTTTAAACTCTGTACCACCTCCTCCACCACTAGCCTTGAGAGGGCCTAGGCCCAGTGGGCTAGTATAAAATGAAAGCATCATCAACAACAACAGGACCTCTTCACTGGTACCGGCCTTCGGGTATTAGTCTCCATTATATTTTGGGGTGGTGTTTCCTTCAGTACTTCAGAGGGTTGAGCCTACCCCTTGTTTTTTTCTGCCCTGGGGTTTGGGGCTCTTTGGAATGTTGTTGGTTCACCTATGGACTGCCTGATCCTCTTTTTGGAGAGTTCTCTTCGGCTTTAACTTCCAGGGTAACATGGGGGGGGGGGGGGGGGCACTCTCCTTCATTGGAAGGGACTCCTGTCTCCAGGCCTAGTGAGAGCTTTTAGGCTACTCCCTGACCTGGTGCCTGTAGCCTATTCTGGGATCTCTGATCTTTATTTTGTGCATGACCTCATGACTGATACTCCTGCCTGGCCTCCCGTTTCAGGGGCACTCTTTGGCCTTCACCTTCTTCAGGATTCATCGACTTTCAGTGTTTTTTTCATGGTGCTTCCGAATAGGTGCACCGAAATGGTGCTTGTCAGTAACAAGACAGTATGTCTTGTTACTGTCAATGACATACATGCATGCCTTACCATGGCCTACACAGGGTCTTCACAGGATTTTTTTCTTCTGGTTCCAGTGTAGTATGTCTACTTCGCTCGGCTCTCGCCATGGGAGTCCTCACCGGGTGGTGAGTTCCAACCATCCTCCATCCTACATTCCGCTCCAGAGCGGATTTCCGCCCCCGAGCGGAGCGTACCATTCTGGTCCACTCCTCTCTGGGTCGGTGCTAGGGTGCTTTGCTTTGCCTCTGTATAGGGACTCAGCTGCAGTAGTTCACAGACTTCTCCTTTTCATCATATCCTCTTCGATTATAAGGCTTTTCATGCCTTCCTTCTGGGGACTTGCACAGGATTCTTTGCACTTGCTGGTTCTCCTGGTCTCTCCCTGACCCTCCGCATGGGGGGTCCCTCTTCACCCCTCACCACGCACAAAGGGGAGGGGGGGGATACTCACTTTCATGAAAGGTGCTCCATTTGCAGGGTGTAGTGACCACTTTTGTGTGCCTTTCTGCCCTTGTGCCTGTTCTTTTTCAGGAGTTTCTTCAAGTTTTTTGGTGCATCCTACCATGCATTATACTCCTGTATAGCCCTCATTTCGTAGGGCACCCCTTTTTCGTCCTTCCTTTCCTCAACAGGGGAAAGGGGTACTCTCCTATCGAGGATTCAAGGGTTTTTACCAATATTGTGCTTGCACACACTTCCTGTGCTTCATACATGGGACATCAGTATCTTTTCCTTTCCAAAAAAATTGCAATGTGGATGTCACTTCCTCCTTGCGCACGCCATAGGTGTGCACGTCAGATGTCTACAAGGCGCCAGATCGCCTTTCCTCCAAGTGCCTCGTTCGGGCGTCCTTGCTGTTTCCGAGGACTCCGAAACGGAGGTGGGTCGTCGCTCTCCTTCACCATCCCGCCGACGATCTCCGACTCCTCTGTCCGGTTCAGGCCATCCATGTGGCTCCCCCCAAGGCTCAGGAGTCCACCACTGACCGGTTTTGCCTCCATCCGCACCATGCTTATGAACATGGCGGTATTCTTGGGACGCTCTACTACCGTCCCTCCTATTTACCTGTGGTAACTCTTTGTGGCCCACCTGCCTTCTTCCCCTGCTCTACCTGGGGCACTTCATACATGGGCCATCGGTATATTTTTCCTTTCCGATTGCAGTGAGGATGTCATTTCCTCCCTGCGCACACCATGGGGGTTCCCGTCCTGCCATGCCCGTTTGGACATGGAGAGTCCTGCCCATGTCTCATGCTCCAACCGCGATGGGTTTAACCCTCAGAGGTGTAGACCGTGTCTCGTCGATATTGACCTTTGGGTCTCGTCCTCCATTCCCAGACGCTGTGGAGGCACGGTCTCGCCTCTGCGCTACATGATCGGGGTTTCGCTCTCTATGTCAAGGACCACCTCCAGCGGTTTCCACGCTTCCTAGACGAAGGGGTACGTGCCATGCTTCCCCTTCCCTCTGCTGTCTACCAGGCGCCAGACCGCCTTTCCCCCGGTGCCTCGTTCGGACGTCCCTACTGTTTCCGAGGATGCCGAGACGTAGGGGAGACGCCGCTCTACTTCACCACATCGCCGACGGTCTCCGGCTCCACGCCACCCTGTCTCTTCCCCTGTACGGTCTCCGGGCATTCTTCCGTACTGGGCGGTGTTCTTGGGGCACTCCACTGCCATCCCTCCTGTTTCCCCGTGGTCCCTCCTCTTCCACCTTTTTTGGTGGCCTACCTGCCTACGTCACCTGCTCTACATATGGTTGCTGCTCCGGTTGTCCATCCTCCCGCTCGCTCCCAGGCTGCATCGACTTTTTTTGTCATGCTCCCTGACTGTGGCCTGGGGCTGGTTAGTCGGCCTGTCCACGTTCCGTCCCTCGGGACGTTTCAGATCCCTAACGACCGTCGCTTCCCTTCCCTTTACGGGACGCCGTCATCGTGGGGGACCGTGGCGGCGTCCCGCCCGGGGCGAGCTCTTACACATGCACAAGGGGTGCGCCCGGTGCCTGTGAGTTGGCAGGTGCAGCTCAACGCCTTTGGGCACTTTCGGGATTTTGGCCCTGGACGGCCTGGTACCAGAGGTGGACGTCAGGGCTCATCCTGGGAGGGCGGGGGTCTCTAATTTTACTTCCCTTGCTTTCTATGCTCACTCCGGAGGGGCTCTTCTCTGTCCCTGCATGGCAGGGGTCTTCCCTCTTTGCTGCTGCAGGGCTCTTCGCTCCCTGTCCACCTGGGGTGTCACGAACCTCCTCAACCGCTTCCTCTTAGTTGAGGTCGGCAGACCGGCTCGTAACGAGGCCGCCAGGCTCGGGGCCCCTACCGGCTCTTGCGTCCCCACTCTCGGTTTAGCTTCGCCGTTCGTGGGCACGCCAGGTAATACGGCGGGGTTCTGTTGCCTACATAAATAACTGGTTTTTAGACTCCCTACTGATATGGCCGACATAGCCACACAAGAAAAGAACACACACACACACACACACCAGCTGACTCGAGAGGAAGCGGTCCACAGGCTCCAGCTGATTTCTACTTACAGTAGGCTCGCATATCTCGATCAATCTCATCTCGATATTTCGCATCTCGATGCCACCTTCAAGCTCTCCCCAATCACAAATCTCGATGAAAAAACGTTAATCTCGATAGCTAAATATCGATGCTAGATGCTTATATACTAATATAAACAGATTAATCTTGACCAAATCGATGTGTGAACCTCACAGTCATTGTGTTTTGTTCACCTGTATACTAATGTACCGCTAGTATCGATCGTTTTCAAGCGGTAGTCTAACCTGTCTGCCGCTTTCATTTACGTAGTAATATAAATTACTTTACCATGTTTTAATATACATTATTATTTGTATGAGGAAAATCTAATATATAATAATAGTAAAGACAAAAGAAAACTTGATTAAACTTTACCATGGAAAATTTATTGAAGTCGGTAGATCTAGCGGCCACTTGGTGTACCAGTCACACGTCCGCCATTCGCTTGAAAACTTGTATTGTGAAGTCGTTTTTTATCGCATTCATAAAATGCCGGTACTAGTGGTGACAGGGTGAGGGAAGCAATTGCAAGAATTGATGACGGTGACTGTGCGCCGGGTGCGGAGACGCAGTAACCTAACTGCGTTCGCCTCGGAACCAACAATCAACCACACAAACCTCTTTATCAATAAATATAAGGTAAAAATAAAACTCTTTCATTATTAATTTTATCTATTTTAACATATTATATATTGCATGTGATGTGTGGGGGGCAAATGTGAAAATTGACAGATTTGATGTAGGTTAGTCGGCAAGTGGCTGGAACCGATTGTATTTTTTCCCATAAGAAGTTAACTTCGCATCTCGATATTTCGAATCTCGATCGGTATTTGTGGGAACCAATTATGATCGAGATTGGAGATTCCACTGTACATGGTTGCAGGCGGAGTGAGCTATAATCTGTCTCTTATTCATTGTTAAGGGGACTCCAGGGATAAGGATTGTGATAAAAAAAGTAAACTTCGGCTGGCAAGTGGGAAATTAGTGACTATTACTAGAGGGTGTGAGTGAATCATCGGAAGAGACCGCACAATACACTAGACCTCCATTTAACGGACAAATGCGTGCAAGCACCTGTCCGTTCCTGCTAAATGTCCGTTGCTGCTAAATACTGTCCAGTCCGGATGTAATCCGGAAATTCCTTGAGAAAAATTGGTGTTGAGTACAGGTGTCCGGATTGTGACATTTAACTGTTATGCATCCTTTTTTTTACTGTACCTGAAATAAATCCTGGTAATCCCTTGTGCTACACCCTATTGATAATGCAAAACTATTGAACACACTTAAAAGTGTATATTATTTGGTCTCTATATAATCTGTGAATCATTTCCGATATGATAGAATTAAAGATTTTATTTTCCACAAACTCATAATCAGCAAAAAACGACACAAATGTCAATTAAAAACATGTTATAATATTTCCCCATCAGTTTGTGTATACCGTGGGGAAAAAAAAACAAAATCTATCAAACGTAAATCTCCCGTCTGGGAAGCTCGGCGCATAGACGGAGGGGAGGGTTGAAATATTTTGTTAACTATCTCATTTATTATTTATCTATGTGCTGGAAGGATATTATATTTTTCAATTCCATCACACTAGAAATTATTCAAAGATTACAAAAAGTCCAAATAAGACATAGTTATGTTAATGTATAAGGGATTTAGGTAGATGAATTAGAGAGATAGAGAGATAGAAAGAGTGTGTATATCGAGGGAAAAAAACAAAACAAAAAATCTATCAAACGTAAATCTTCCGTCTCGGAAGCTCGGCGTCTAGACTGAGTAGGGTTGAACTTTTTTTGACTATCTTATTTATTATTTATCTATGTGCTGGAAGGATATTATATTTTTCAATTCCATCACATTAGAAATTATTCAAAGATTACAAAAAGTCCAAATAAGACATAGTTATGTTAATGTATAAGGGATTTAGGTAGATGAATTAGAGAGATAGATAAATAGAAAGAGTGTGTATATCGAGGGAAAAAAAACAAAACAAAAAAATCTATCAAACGTAAATCTTCCGTCTCTGCTGGCACGGAGGGGAGAGTTGAAATATTTTGTTGACTATCTTATTTATTATTTATCTATGTGCTGGAAGGATATTATATTTTTCAATTCCATCATATTAGAAATGATTCAAAGATTACAAAAAGTCCAAATAAGACATAGTTATGTTAATGTATAAGGGATTTAGGTAGGTGCATTAGAGAGATAAATAGATAGAGCAACGGACTTATAGCAACGGACTATGTCCGTTGCTGGGTCCATTGTCCGGCCTACATTTTTTGACCGTTATTGCCGATATCCGTTAAATCGGAATCCGTTAAATGGAGGTTAGAGTGTATTGTTGTTTCAGCGCGGAAGTTCTCGGCTCAGTATGGTGGGTAAAAAGTATATGTCATATGTAGTGTATTACCAGACAAGAGGCAAGATATTTGGTTCCAGCTACAAGAGGAAATAGGTGGGAAGATGCTTAATGAAGGTGACGAGGGGGCTGAGGAGGGGAGGGGTGATAAAGGCGGGAGTGACGAATCGGAGGGAGAGCCAGATTTTCCCGGTTTCATAAAAAACATGGACGGCTGAGGACACTGGAAAATTTTGCTACATGCTATTGAACAAAATCAAGAACTTGGAGGACCGAGTGACTGGCTTGGAGATAGTTAAGAAGGAAATTGTTACAGAGAATGGTGAGTTGAAAAAACAGGTTGGAGTTAGTGGAGAGAGAAAAGGCAGTGATAATGAAAGGCTAGACACCAGTATCTCTGAAGGTAAAAATGCTTGGGGCATGACTAGAGACCAAGTGGTAAAAGATTTAGACAGTGTAAGGACGGCAAACAGTGACGAATTCAGGAAGATAATGGATGAACAGAAACAGCAAGATGTTAGGATAAAGGACCAGGTAAAAAGTAGGGTTAAGCAAGGCATCCACGAAAACTCTCAGGCCATCCAGGAAGAAAGTCGTAGGGCTAACTGCCTCATAATATCAGGGGAGGAAGAAAAGGAGGAACTAGACTGGACAAAACGAAGAGAGAAGATGAAGGTCGCATCAACAAGATTCTGGAATCTATTAAGCATGAGGAGGACCTGGAAGGAGGAAATATCAGACATGTTTAGGCTGGGAAAATATACAAAGGAATACAATAGACTGTAAAAATTGAATTTAAGTCAAGAAGGCCTGTGATGAAATCATGGCAGTAGCAGCTAGGCTAAAAGGGTTAGAGGGTAGGGACAAATCTACATCAGGCGGAACATACCAGAAGAAGAGAAAAAGAAGGAGGCTGAACTAAGGAAAACTGCCAAAGAGGAAAATAGCAAGAGAACAAGAAAAGAATAAGTTTTTTACGAGTAAGAAAAGGGGAAAGATTATGAAACTTTCGGTAAAGAGAAACTAAAAGAAAAAGAGGGTAGGGAACAGACCGCCGCAGATAAGGCACTTGGAGCAGGTAATGAGGGACTAGAAGTATAAGGATTCTATATAGCAATGTTGATGGGGTTAATCTCTAAGAAATTAGAACTAAACAGACTTACTCAATACTAAGAAACCAGAAATAGTATGTCTCACTGAGACAAAACTAAGAGAGGAACTTGATATAAATCTGCTAGGATGGTCTGAATACAGGATTTGGAGGAGGGACAGAAAATTTTGACATGGAGGTGGAGTGTGCATCCTTACTAGGAAAGATTTGATTGTGTCTGAGATAAAACTAGAAACTTCAACAGCAGAAGTTTTAGAAACTAGAAATTGGTGGAAACGAAAAAAATAGTGGTGATAGTAGCGTATGTACCCCAAGACGAAGACATGGAGTAAGGAGGAGCATAGCCTAATGCGTAAGGAAACAATTAGTGTGCTAGAAAATATCTTAGCTTCAAAGGATGAAATAGTCATGTGTGGGGACTTTAACTGCAAGGAAGTGAATTGGGAAGATCTTGAAGCCGGAGCAGGGGAGGAAAGTTGGGGCTATGAAGTTTTAAGTATGGCCATGGAAAAATTCTATATACCAAGGGGAAGTGATCAACCAGCTAGATTGGACCTTCTCTTCACAAGAAGGGAGGAGGAGGTTCAAAGTATTCAGTACCTATGCCCACTAGGAAAAAGCGACTATGCAGTTCTAGACATAGACCTACTATTGAAGCATAATCTACCCAAGGAAAGGGAAAAGCACAAGGAAAATCACTGGATGTATTCCAGAACCGATTTCGCAGGACTACGGGATTTTTTCAAGTCACAAAATTGGGATCAGGTGTTATCTGAAAGTGAGGTAGACAAAAAACTCAGGCATTCATGGAGATCTATGATACTGGTATAAAAACTTTTGTCCCAAAGTACATTAATAACAGAAAAAAAAAAAGGAAATCGCAAAGATAGTTTAACCGCGAATGTAGGCAAGCACAGGAAGCAAAAAACAAAGCCTGGAAAAAGATGAGAAACTGGGATTCGGAACATAACAGGCAAAAGTATAAAGAGGAGAGAAACAAATACACAGAAATGAGGAGGAGGTCAGAGGCAAACCATGAGAAAGGGATAGTGGAGAACTATGAAAAGAATCCAAAATGTTTTCCAAGTTTGTAAACGGCAAAAGGAAGATAAAAGCCACAATCGTAAAGATTAAAAGTGGAAACAGAATCATAGAAGAGGATACAGAAATTGCGGAAGAACTAAATTATAGGTTTGACTCCTGTAAGGAGATAAAGAAAACCTAATATTTAGTAGTGGCCCCGTAATCATTGACGAACATGCCTATTACATAAGGCATCCTCTTCAAACACTAATCCGCCGTAGTTTGAATCTACCGCGCAGAGCATTTAAAATATGAGGAGCCTTCATCATGAGTGCACGCGACCTCACTCATGGCTTCAGTCATTATGAATTGGGTTCTCACTACGAAAAAACTTCGTAAAAAATAAAAAAGAAAAAGAAAATAAGAAGAACTATCAATAAGCTTTCCATCATATCGTGGATGTATGTGTGTGGATCTTTGACCAGACGTGATTCAGGCGTCATTCTTCCTTCACTGACATATCAAGTAACCAAAATCCTTAATACATCAACGAATGGGAAGGGGATGGTCGGGAGGGCCCCAGTCGTCAAAGATTACGGGGGCACTACCAAATATTAGGGTTTTTTTTTCTCCTTACAGGAGTCAAACCTATAATTTATTAGTGGCCCCTCCATCATTGACGAACATGCCTGATTTCTAAGACTGGAGGGGGACATTCGTAATCATATCATAACTCTAGAAAAGCAGATAATCAAACAACCACATAGTATTCTTACTTTTGTAAAAAAGATATATTCGGGTGCATAAACTTTATACAGCCTAAATCTTCAAAAAGGGGTACAAGCAGGAGCGTGCTTCAAAGAAGCCTGCTTGAAAAAGGGTTAACTCTGAGACTCTGTACACAGATCTACTAGTTAAGAAGGCACATATAAAACCCCATTAACTAGTGGATATTCCTAAAAATATAACCAAACATAAATGAATTCTTGTACTTTCGTAGAAGTACTGAACTCGTGTACTTATGCAGAAGTAAATACTTCAAAAGTAAAAGTCGTAGTTGCAACTTACCGAGATTTCTTAAAAATCTATTGCTTCACAGCTAAAACTACTCATCACCCTGGTACACAAAGAAATATCATACATAGTAACCAGTGTACAAACCAAATCTCTCCTCCCCCCAAATGATAACACAACAGAAATACAGTCAATTAAAATACGCACTGGCAACAACTCCAACATAACTAGCATAAACACATACATTCCCTCCCCAATCCTCCCCTACAGTACCAAATGAATACAGACCACACTTACAACACATCACAAACACCCCACACACCCCACACATCATCCTGGTGGTGACTTCAACGCCAAGACGTCGGCCTGGTTTGACGCCAACCCCCACACAGACAGAGGGCTGGTACTACAAAACCAAACCGATAATCCTCATCATCCTTAACGACATCCATCAACATACACATATTCCTCACCAAGCCCTCTATAACCCATCATCTCCAGACATCACCTTTTGCTCCCCAGAACTCGCCCCCACAACATCCTGGAGGGTGGTCAGAACCTTAGGCGCTGACCACCTCCCGATCATTATCACCACCAAAACCAGACTCACCCCAGCTAGCCACAAACACACATACACCAATTATAAAAGAGCTAACTGGGAAGCATTCACAAATGAGACAGACCAACACTTCACAACTCTAAACAGTACACCCATCACTAACATCAACAATGCTGTACACATACTCAATAAAACTATCCAAAATGCTGACAAGAAACACATTCCAAGAGGTAACAGGAAAAGGCACAACCCCAACTTCACACCAGAAATTCAAAACCTCATCAGACAACGCGACATACTGAAACACTCCCCAGCACCCCACACACAAGACATCACACAACAAATTCAAGCATCAACACCCAAACCAACAAAAAGAACATACAAAAACTAAATTGGAATAACTTCCTACAAACACTTGATCACAAAACAAACCCCAAAAAACTCTACAAAACACTAAACAGCATCACACTTTCCAACAGCAACACAACACAATCACATGCTGCAATCACAACAACAGACTCTACTCCTTCATGTAAACAACAAGCAAACACTCTCATCAATCACTTCTCACATGTCAGCCACCTAAAACCTCACAAAGACGACCGACGTGTCATCCGACGTAAGAGACAATTCCCCACAGACCCTGACTATACACCCTTCACCAACACCAGACAAAGCATATCATCAACAATCTCAAGCACTCACCCGCCTGTGGCCTAGACAACATAAGCAACATACACCTCAGACACCTGGGACCACAAGGCATACAAGCACTCACTAACATATCAAACTACAGGCTATTCACACAACACAATACCAGACATATGGAAGCATGGTATCATCATCACATTCCCCAAACCCAACAAAGACCCCACGCTACCCTCCTCGCACCGCCCCATCACACTCCTTTGCTCCCCCTCCAAAGTCATGGAACGCCTAGTATTACAACTAATTACACCTGACCTACCCCTAGCTCCAACACAACATGGCTTTAGGCCACTGCACTCCACAAACACTCTTCTCACAGACCTTACACAAAGAGCTTTCGACGGCATCAACTCAGCTAGACCACCACACAGATCACTATTAGCCACACTCGACATTAGTAAAGCCTTCGATGCCATCCCCCGCCACAACCTAACAAACAAAATCTACAACACAAACATGCACAACAACACAAAAAGGTGGCTGGCCAACTTCCTAGCAGGCAGATGTGCACACGTATCTTTTTGCCGGTCAGTCATCTAAAATCAGAAACTTTCCAAACGGAGTCCCACAAGGATCCGTCCTATCGCCCGCACTCTTCAATCTGTACATGCACGATATAACTACACCCAATACGCCCCAAATAAACTTAGCCTCCTATGCAGATGACAAAACACTCACATGCACACACCATGACCCAAAAAGAGCAACAGATCTCCTTCAACCCTATTCTCACCACACTACATGGCTGGGGCACTACAAACAGACTTAATCTAGCCCCAGCCAAATCCACCGCAACCCTGCTCACAAGTTGGACAGGAGAACACGAATACATCCCTCAACTCACCATAAACATCACCCCTAACACATACACACACACCCAAAATCCTAGGAGTAACATATGATACTCATATGACATTCAAACAGCACACCCCAAACATTAAAAAGAAACTGACACCCAGACTTAACGCCCTTAGGTCACCTGCTCACACAAAATTTGGACACAACAAAGAAACTACCACAACATGTATATAAACAATACCATAAGATCAGTGATGGGATACGCAAGCCCAGCCTGGGCTTCTAACCTAGCTGAAACACATCATAAGACTTTACAAGGACTATTCAAAAACAAAGCCCTATGCAAGGATCATTACAGGCTTACAGCTACATGCAGCCACAGAGTCACCTACATCAAGAAACCAAAATCCTCAGAAGTCAAAGACCATCTGGACGATGAGAGGCACTCAATTCCTGGCAGCAGCCTCCACGAACCAAGACCCAACCCGACTTAAACTACATGGCCAACACACCCACAGACAACCAAGAAAATATCAAAACAACAACCCAGCAAACGGTATCACACACAATTATTGCCTCCTCCCCCCCCTCCCTGCCCACCCCCGAACCAACTTCTAGAAAAAGAGCACATCCATACTCCATATCTCTCAACCGATCCATCCACTCACATCAGCAGACAACACGGCGCTGCATGCACGAGCCAGTCACCGAAAAGTCCATTCCTTCCGAATCCTCCCTTTCCTCGCTGAGGAGGACAGAAGTCCACCTTGGCCAGGTCTGAGATGCGGGACACCAATTCCAGCTCTCCTGATGCTTTAAAAATTCAGAAGGAGACTGGATGACTCCACGTTGTGCGACTCTGGTGCCCGGGATGTCTGTAAAAACCCCACAAGCACCCCATACCATTAAACACATCATATGAAGAAGGCATTTCATCACAACCACTTACGGCCAACAACGACACATCTTACACCTCAATGAAGAGCTCTATGGGAATAGTCCTCCCGATCGTTGCGGGCCCATTGGCCTTCCTCAGCGGGGACTCGGGGCTGATTCGGCCAAGGCAGAATCTTAGGGAACAACAACAAACAACCAACAATACAATTCATAGAAGAAAGTTGTTTGTAACACTACTATTGGCCTTTAGGTCACAATTTCCTGCAATGAATACTAACAGAGACATTTTGATAATAGACAATGCCTGACAAACAGCTATCACAGCTCGTATGTTCCCCGAACACATACTCCGGAGGGGTCAAGGTTGTGTGTCCTATGTACACACCCTGGACTGACTACTCTCCTCCCCCTTGTTTCTTGAAATTAACCCACCAAAAACGTGACCTAAAAGGGGCCACCTATGACCACCCCTCTGCCGTAAAGGCCTAGTACATGGTCAAGGAAGGTTTGTCCAGAGCTACTGAAAGCGTAATCGAAAATGTCAGAGAAAATCTCCTGATTCAGAGGCCCACAACTGTGTTGGTGACTTATATAACTTCCAACCGAAAGGCATTGATTAAGGAATACGTAAAGAGGGCTGCCCCCTTGCGTAAATCGTTTGGGGTTCTTACCCACACGCAAGGGATTCTTCTTCTCTTAAAGTCCTCGACCAAGAGAGCAAGCCAGGTGTACGCTCCATCAAGCGTTTCAACATCCTTCGGCACTTGCGCTACCCCCTAAGAGTCCACCCTGCGCGTGATTTTAGAGGTCCCCACTCTTAAAATATGTGGTTAGAGCTTCCACTGGGCAAAAAAGATGGCTGAACCTTTTCCCCTTTTTAAAGCGCCGTCAACACCGTGGTAACTAACTGACAAACATTTGTTCACTGTGCTCATTCTTGGCTATGAATCCTGGGGAATAGAGAGAGCAATGTGACATACACCTGTCACTGAAGCCTTAAATCAAACTTTGTACCTGAGGCAATTGAGTGTGTTGTGACTTGCTCATCGCTCGCCAAGCTCAGCATACTCTGTTTCCGGTAGCACAAAGCACATAGAGGAGATACTTGCCCTTTTTGTAAAATCCATGCAGTCTTTTGGTAGATACGCGGAACGAAAAATAACGACAAATGCTTGTCCAGAGGACTCAGGTAGGCATGAGCTGACGGGGAGGTGGAGCCGGAGAGTTTAAAACCTGCCCACATAAATCACTTTCAGATAAATTTGTTGTCTGCTTAATGAACAGATAAATTGTGTCTAAAAATGGAACAACAACCGACCAGGCGACGTGCGACACTGGTGTGCGGGCACACACGTGTTCCAATGCTGGTACACCACACTTGCGCCGGCCACAGGGGCGCGATTAGCGAGACTACGCCTCGCTTAATCCCTGTAGTTTGTTGACTTACGTGGCACATTAGAGACGGCGTCTGGTGCAGGCCGGAAAATATATAAAAAGGAAACTCCAACCTGCTCCCGTACCGTCATCAGAGCGTCTGGGATCGCGCCATTCCGGAGTATGTTATCGTCCGGCGGGTGAGGTACAAGTGGGAGGTTTTGTGAGGTTCTTCTCAGGCGACCTCCCACTGCAAACAAATCCACTTGTGGATGGTAATGCTTCCGCCAACTCCGCAAAGAGCGTCCCATTCTAATCCGTATTTTGCCTGCTTTGATCTCTGAGACGGAGCATCTGCCCACTCAGGGGCAACGTTTTGCTACGCCTGGGTAGATATAAGATGCGCTTGAAGATGAATGTTCCAGCCTCGTTGGCTAGATACTTAAAATCTTTTTCTGACACGTTTATGCCACTTCCTCCGAGATCATCATTGAACCCTTGTGTCTGGATATACAGTGACATATCCACACATTCAGATTGTTCCATTCTGAAGGCCACCGACTTGCCCCGTTAAAAAGCAGAGACTAGTGTGGAGCCTGAAGGACAGTATAGGGGACGTAGAAAGTCTTTGACATTGATGTGGATAGATTTCTAAATGGGACCAAAAAACCTTGTTGACCCTGATGCCCTTCCGAGGTTGCGACTATAAAAGCCCCAACCTATCGTTCCAGTGACGCATCACCTGTCCCACCCCATAACCGACGGCGGAGGAGAGGTTCAGACATGAACTGCATTGCAACATTTCT